>CAUJNA010003255.1:705000-747907 GCA_963377175.1 Effrenium voratum | reverse complement strand
CTCTGAACCCGATAGTGGTCCGACATGAAGTCCGCCTCTTTAAACTTCTGCATGCTATAAAGAAGGGGATTGCTGGTTTGAGGCGGGCACGTTGAGCTGTGAACAGGCTTGCAAACAAGGAAGTGCTGATCATGGCAGGCTTCCCTCTAATCAAACAAAACACCTCTATAAAGGGAAGCTCACCATACATGGGCCAAACAGGTGATGGTTAAATCCAGCAAAAAGGGAAATCTAGGGCGGACCAAGCCCAGCGGACGGGTTGTTCTCAGAACTGGGCCTCCGGGTTTTTGCAACTGTACACACCGGAAGGCGCTTCAGGACTTGAAATGTGCTTCAGCTTTCCCCTTGAATCAAGCCCAAGAAAGAATCGACTCATGGGAGTTGAAGGCTCGGTAGCAAAGCCTTCGGACTCTGCCTAACCATGGTGAGGTAATCCCTTGCAATGCCCACTGTTGATAGTCACGATTAATCACTCATAGTCTCCCCTAGTAGAAACGGCTCCCCTTGCTACGGTTCTGAATTAGTTAGGTGTCTCAAGATGTTTCTGACACCTGATGCTGCACTTTTTACACCTGAAGCAAGAATCGGATACCCAGGCAAAAGGACCTACAACACGGGGTTACGCTAGATTTACCACCCCCCCCCCCCCTCCGGATCTGTTGGGTTGCTCGAAATCCTCGCCCAGTAACCTAGGTTAACATACGGTTGATGTTCGGAATGCTGCAGTGTACGAGATCCACGCCAGGCACCGGTGGATCTGGGCGAATTACAATATTTCACCAGCCTGAAATAATTCAGGTGGTTTGGGGGGCTATTCCCCGCGTAAACCACCATTTTGGGTGAGGCCGTCTGAGGTTGCTATAATTCACCCAGAGTGGATATAGGTGGCTTGGTCGGGTTTCATCCATGGCAATCCCGATCGGCGGCTTCATTTCCTTCGCCTCTACAAGGCCAAAAGGCACATTGAAGAGCCGGTCGCGCATCCACTGCATGTCCTCCCGTCGCTTGCCAGGCGCGGCCGTACACAAACATATATCTGCAAGCCTCCAAGAACCTTGAAGTTGGTAAACAACACAACCACGGTACATGTTTTGCTTTCTTGCTTACATTATGTGTTGTTTAATACTTTGTGTAGACATCATTCACGTGGGTGTGTCTCAAAAAAAAGCCGGGATCGCTAAAATGGTGGTTTTCCTTTTTGTTCTGCTTTAAAACCAACCCCAAAAAGGGGTTTCCTTATTGACAGCCACGTGGACATCTGCGCCCCGGCGTCCGAAGCCTTGGCACTCCATTTTCCGTTGCCCGGGGCCAAGGGTGACTTGACCTACTGAAATCCGAGGCTTCGGATCAAACCGATGGCAACTGGATTGCTGGGCTGTCAGATCCCCTGGTAAAAGTGACTAACTTTGAGTGGGTTGAATGGAGACCCCCACTAAACCCTAAAGACCAAAATGACCAAAAGCCTAAGCAAATGGCAGGGAACCACCACGATTATTATTGTGATTGGATTGGCCTGGTTTTGCTGGCAGTGAAAGAGCGGATTGATGAACATGACAGCCAGCGATGAACTCATGACAGCCAGTGCGCATGCAGCAAGTTGGGCCCTTCTCACTGTGCAACACCTGCATGACCAACAATATGGGAGCAGCGTTGAAGGTTCGGAATGTATTTGCTTCTTGACGCTTGCTCTGCTACGAGAAACGTACACTTGTGTGATTGTCACCTTTGATGCAAAAGAGCAGTGCAACCAACCATGCACAGCAACTGTACATTTCAGCTCAAGTCGGCTGAAAGCACCGTTCAGAGCAAAGTTGTCTTACAACCTGGCATCATTTGACTGACTTTCCTCCACAATCTGGTAAACTATCTGGAACTGACTTTGGTCCCTATGCTCAGTTGCAACACCGCATGCACTCTCACAGTCTGGGCTGCTCAAAATTGGGGATCTCTTATCCTATTCCGTAGTGGGATTACAAGGAACCCCCACCCATCCCAACTGGGACCTTCTGGATTGATTTTGAACAACCCAAAACAGCAAGACACATTCGCGCCTTTTCTGCCCGCAGTCCCCAAGCTGCTTCTCCCCTGCAGCTCCCGTTTTAGGGCGAATGCATGAGACCGCGCCTCATGTATGGATCACCATCTCCCCTGCAAATTTACGTGGCACCCAACAAGGGAAAGGCCCAATTCTAACAAGGAAATCTTCTATGGGCACATGTTATGCTCGGCAATTTCTTTGGGCTCCATTTGTCCCAACAACGCTCATCGAGAATTGAACATCGGATATCCCCACAAGACTCCCCTTCTTATCTCGGTAGTGTTTATCTCGTGTCTCTGCCGGCGCTCATGCCGTGGCGTCTCCCTGCTTGGTCAGACGGCGCCCAGCGCCGAAGTGAAGGTTAAAGAGCCTCTCTCGCACCTGGCTAGCCACCAAACCCCGGCCTCGACGGGTCCCTGATTTTACCAATGTTATCTCGGTTGCTTTCTGCTCCCCTGCTAAAAGCTTAACTTTTGGTGGTTTAATGGAAAACCCATTGTTTGCAAAAAGTTAAAGTCCTCACATCCAAGCAACATGCACCAATGTTATCTGGCGCTCGCACACCGGGGATCTATAATCGCTGAGGGCCACATGCGTCCACTTGGCCCTGTGGACCAAGTGGCCAAAGCCACCACGCCCCTTGCGTTTTTGACCAAGTCCAGCAAGCGGTCAAGTGTCCAAAGCTGCCAAAGCCGCCAAAGCCACTTGGCCGTGCCTTTGACTAAGTGGCCAAGTGGCCAAATGTACCATTGGACCAAGTGGCCAAGTGGACCAAGTGGACCAAGTGGCCAAAGCGAACCTGTGCACTCGGCATTTGGCCGCATGCTGTTGGACCAAGTGGCCAAGCGGACGTTGCCAAGCGCACCAAGTCGACCAACTGGGCCGAAGCCACTTGGCCACTTGGCTTTCGGCGAAGTAAGTGGCCAAGTGGACCAAGTGGCTAAAAGGGACCAAGCGGCCAAGTGGACCAAGCGGCGGAAGCAACATTGCCTCCAATTGGCAAGCTCTAGTTGAACAAGGGGCATTGCCCGCCAAGGGCAGTCGCGCTGTTCAAATAGCCACGCAGCCAAGGCCCAATTCAACAATGGACGTTGCCCCTCCATAGTCGGTCGTGTTATTCAGTTTTCGCGTAGCCGAACTTGAATTGGACAGTGGACATTGCCCACCCGCTTGGGCCTGTATGATAAATTGTATTGCTCAATATTTTGCGCCAAGCCGGCCCCAAATTGAACAACGGACATTTCCCGCTCGCGTGGGCCCGCCCAGTCAGGGACCACTTGGTTGGCTTTCCCACTTGGTCCACTAGCAAGTGGATAAGCGGCCGTGGTCACTTGGCTACGTGGGCAGTTGGTCCACCTTTCCACTTGCTTTGCCGAGCAAGTGGACAAGTGCGTGGCCTGTTGGCCATTTCGCCCTTGATCGCATTGGCCACTGTGCTTCCATTTGGCCACTTTGTCCACTTCGCCACTGCTCAAGTGGCCCATTGGACCAAGTGGGCGGAGCATCTTGGCAACTTGCTTGTCCACCAAGTGGACCAAGGGGCCATCAGCGATTGCTGCTCCGGAGACATCGCGCTGTCACCCAGCTGGTCATATGCTCTACGAACGGACCTTCTGCTACCAGAATCGCATGGTTCATGGACTTCGCGTACAGAGATTCCCCCTCGTGTCCCAATGGTTAGCGGCTCCGTCTTCAGGTCCTCCAAGCTCAGTCAACTTTCGTGACCAAGCCCAAAAAAGGGATCATTCCGATCGGAAGGAGACGGGTTTTCATGTGCTGGGTTCTTGGGCTCCATCTTACGGAAGTATGCCCGCTCCAATTGGTCCGTGGCCTCTCTTACCCGCCTGGAGCCCGGGGTTGTCATGCTTCACCATTTCGATCAGGGCGCCTGTGTCAGCGGCACAGCTGAGCATCAGGATCAAAGATCCTCCTTCAAAGCACTTTTGAGGGAATTCCCTTCAAAATGCCTCATTTCCCACGAGATTTGCTGTTGGCTTCTGGTGGGCTTAAGGTGGGATTGTGGCTACTGAGGGTTGATGCAGAGGCGGGATCAGTTGAAGGCTGGATTAGGGCTTGGCTTCATCTAGCAAAAAGGCGAGACCGAAGGACCAAGGACCAGGGCTTTCTGTCTTACACCCGGCCATGGGGACAAGAACCACCGGATGCTCGTTCTTTGTACTTGAAACACCAGTTTTAATCGGAACCCTGCCTCCAAACAACGGCCTTAGACAAAAGCTGTATCTCGGGGCCCTGGTGAAAAAAGCAGCACATGAGGAACCTGTTTACCACGTCCACCGCGACCAGCCCCAGCATTTTTTTGACTCGTGTGTCAAAGCGCCTAACTTTCCGCAGAAAGACACCCAGACACAACAGATCAACCTTTCGGGGCCACTCAAAATGGGAACCCAACATGGGCACTTGGTGTGGTACAGGTTGCCTTGCGTCCGCTTTAGAGCTTGACCCCGAGGCGACCGTCGCATTGGATAAAAGGTTCGCTTGGGCAAGTGAGACCAAGACAGGTTACTTCCGTTTGCTTCAGCCCCCTGGAAAAAATATATATATAGTTCCATTAGTGATAGATTCCCTTTAAAACCGGGATCCTTACATTATACACCTGAACATTGCCTTGTCAATGGTGGTTCCCCTTTCTTTTGGAAACAGCCATGTTTTAATTGGGAATGTGTATTGTTTAAGGAGCCCTGTAAAACCAACAGGGACCCCTCGAAAAAAAAAAAAAAAAGAAAAAAAAAAGAAAAAAGAAAAAAGGTCCAAGAGTGATAGATTCCCTTTAAAACCAACAGGGCAAAATTAAAACATATTCTTAAGTCTTAAGGAAATGGCAAGTCATGCTCGGAGACCCGGGCTGCCGGGCAGAGGCCAGGCAGATGGTCCGATCGGCTTGCCTGGAAACCCAGGCCCGGGTTCCGATTGGCCTGGGGGGGCGTCCTGTGTTTGAGGGTGCGCCCTGTTGCCGGCTTTTAAGAGAAGCCAACGGCACCATTTTGTCCAACAAAAAAGACACACCAGGTTTTGGGTCGGACTGATCCCACACCAAGGGAAGGGGCCAAATTGTAGGAGTAGCCGATGTGAGCAACCTGTTGGCACATTGACTTTAGGACCACCGGGTGAACAGGAAAATCTTGACAGCTCTCATGCTCGACGTGAAGGACGCGTTCAAGTTTGAGAACTCCAGGAGCGCGCTTGCAAGTCTTGGGCTTCAAGCTGTGAAACTGCCCTCTGGTTCCAAAGTCTTAAAGGAATCCCGAGCAAGCCAAGCACATAGGAACCCAGATGACACAGGTGCCCAGGTTTCATGACACTGCAGAAAAGCTACACAAGTGCCTCAGCGGTTTCACATATGTGAAACCGCGGTTGGCACTTGAGTCACTTGCTCAAAACCCAGTATGAAAATGGTTGACCCAGCAACATCTAAGGAAACACAAAGGCGGCCGAAGCTATGGCTGGGAGTGTCCCTTGGAATTTGATCTGTCCCGATCCCAAAAAACAACATGGTGGTGTCCGTGAACTCCAGCCTCCATGATCCGGTCCCAATTCTCATGGCTGTCGAACTTGGCAGACATGCTGGACCTCGGTGCACAGAAACTCGATCCTTTCGCGGAACCTTGCTGACCAAAGTGACTGCTGAATGGTCGCTATGTTGAACATTTGGGTGCCAAACTGCGGCCTTCAGCCATGCGTGAATTGGGCCGCCCGCCCGTGGCTGGTTCACTGGGCATGGCATGGCATGGCCAACTGGCTCCAAGGCTCAGGCCAATCACAGTGGGCCGCCCAAATCCTCTCTTGCGCCTCACACTCTCCACGGGTGACCGGAGTAACTCTCCGCGAAAGCGAGCAAGCAAGCAGGGCCCACTGAAAGGCAGCTCCACATTCGAAGAACATGAAGCCTAGTGCTGACCTCGAATTCATAAACCCCTGCTTACTTTCTTCATTCGGGCTCATGACATTCACCAGCCCAGCCCTGCAACATTCAGTCGGCATACAACAAGTCACCACCCCACGCTGGTCGCCAAGCAAGACCCACTGAAACACATAACTTAAATCCTGAAGCATTGCAGTTCCTGATATATCATCAAAGCCACGAAGCAAGACGAGCACTGCCTCAACGTCGTACTCGTAGACTCGCAGCATGTTGCAGGTAATGCCCGTGATGCGAAACCAGCTGTCCCTGCCCGACAGGCCAGCAGTCACCAGTATTTCAGAGGCGTTGCTTGGCGAGCGAAGTCTATGGCCGTGCTTGAACTCTGAAGGCGGAACAACTCCAACACAGGTGATCGACAAAGAGGCCGCTCATGGTGGGGCCCAGGCAAGGACGCGCGCATCGTCTTTATCTTGTCAATTGGACTAGTTAGTTCAACAGCCAAAGCGCAACCGGCCGAAGGGCCATGGCCCATTTCATTGATAGGCACGTTTTCTGAGCAAAGAGAACAAGAGCAATCGAACATGCAAAGCAACCTAAACAACACAATCTAAGCTGGAATGACAGTCCAAATGGGAAAGATTTGTACGACCCCCAGAGCAAGATAAGAGGAAGATCAAACAAATGCAACACAGCAACAGCTATACTCGGATTTGATAAAGAAGCGAACAAATCTGAGGCAAGCAACCTCACGCCCTCGTGGTCGCCAAGGCAATTAATCGATCACATCTGATTTAAGTCCAGCTTGTTGAAGACCCGCCTGGTGTATGCCTATCATAAAATACGAATAGCTGCATATCTATGTGAAACACATGTTTCAGTGGCAACAGGACAATACAACACAATTGGCAGCTGTGCAGTGCGTCTACACCAACAACAAACAAGAAATGTCCTGGGCTCCAGCTTGTTGTCCACGTCCAATTAGATCAAGTAGAATCAGCACACCCGACGCAATAACCTCAAAACCGTCCTCCTATAGTCAAGGCAAGAAGTCTTTTTCCAGTTAAAGCCTTGCAGCCCCAGTAAGCTCAGAGTCTAGGGAGTTGTTCGAACAGCTTTACAGAGGACAGGTTTTAAACGACGTCGAGTGAAACACAGTTGGCCAAGTCGGCGCAGCTGCCCCCCTCAGTCAATCTATTTGACCTAGTTGGTCCCATTGAACCCGATTGGTCCCATTTTGCCAACAAGGTCAAGACTAGCAAATCCCTGTTGTGGCCTTGATAAAAGAATTCAGCAATAGGTAGACCTCAACCGTCCGTTCAAGTGAAGACCTCTTCGTTTGGCGAAACCAATCCAACCGTCTCCAAATCCCATCCCTATCCCCGGATCCGCGCCAGTCATCCGATCTTGCGTAGTGCAAGTTCTTCAGCAATATCTGCAGGTGGGCTGGCAATGTAAGCCACCAATTCGAAGAACTATGTGTAAGAACGGTACCAAGCTACCTCCGGAACTCAATCCATTCACAGCTTCGCACTGGCGATTTGAGTGGGAATTTGGCCCTCGCTTGAGGAATCCGTCACTCAACAAATGCCTAAACGCTCGTGTTTCTTCCATCAGCCTGCGATATCCGTGCAGCTTGCGATCTCTGCACCTCGTACTTGTCCACCTTCGGGAGGCCTGCAAGGTCCAGCTCACCACTCCAAGGCCTGGAGTGGCAACTCAGACGCTGTGACACTTCCGGGCTGTCCGTGTGCTGATCGGCGGAAAGTTTGACGAACATTGAGTGGGTTAGATGGGAAAACCCAACCACTAAACCAAGCAAAAAGCTAAAAAGCTAAGGGGCCGGATGGCTGGGAGCCACCAAGTTTCCATGGAAGTCTGTGGAAAACTGGATACAACGGCATGAAGCAGCATCAAGGGCACCAGATATACTTGCTTGCCGTCCGCCCGAAGGCTTGGGAATTGGTTCTGGAAAAAATGTGGGGCTCCTTCTATGTGGCAGTTTTTTTTGGCGTCCCTTCAAAACTGCCCGAGTTTGAGACACACCCACTTGGAGGCCGACTCCTTGCGAAAGTCTTCCAGGAAGAGGGCAGGATCCTGCGTCCCAGCTTCAGTCAACATTGCATGAGTTTAGCGATTCGGCTGGAGTTCAATGGCTTTCACCTGATGGACATTTGCTGAGTATGAGATCATCTAACCAGCTTCGTGGAAACCCACGAAGAACCAAAGGACATGTTGTCAAGACAAGAAAGCTTCCAAAGCACATTGTGCAAACAGCCATTGACCGCCTTTCAGCCTCTGCAGCGAGCTCTTCATTCTGGACCTTTTGGATTTAGCTGTTCAAGCAATCCAGCTGGTGTACTTTGGAACAACTATCGTTGATCGCAACCAGCGACTTCGACCATGCATGAACAAATCGAACCGCGTCTTGCCGCGTAGTGAACACAAACACAGCCACTGCAGTCAGTATCTGCGACAGCGACTCAAGCGCGCTGCTTGCACTTCTGGGCACGATCTGCACATGTTGCAATAATTCCAAGGCCAGGGATCCCGGAGCAAAGGACCTACACGGCGAGCTTGCAGCTTTGATCCGGCATGGCTACGGTTCTACCGTCCTTGTCCAGGCGCCAAGCCCACTGCTTGTCCTGCCAACGCCATGGGAGCCTGGGATGAATAAACCGTGGACCTGGATACACCAGATCCAAGCTTCAGGGGCCCGAAGGTGCCAGATGAAAACAAAAATGAGACCAAGCTGCAACCCGAAAGTGGAGCCGTTCCGTTGCATCTCTGGCACACCCGCACTCTTCCTATCGAGAGATAGCCAACCCACACGCTCAAGTTATAAACGACGCCAAGCCCTTGAAGGGCAGACCTATCACAGGGGAGGCACTTGACATCAGTCAGGTTGCCAGCCTCCTGCAGATCTCGCAGTGCCTGGCGGGAACACTGGCAATTGCCAAATGCGCTGATCATTGAGATTCCAAAACTCAACTGCATCTTGGCCATTCAAAAAGAAGTGAGTCTTAAACCAGTTCTCCATAGCATTTGCAGCCCATGCCTAGGTCCTCCAGTGGGTTAGAAGAAGGGTACCCTTCTACTGTAGTCTATTTTGGTAGGGGAACCCTCCCCCAAAAAAGGGTAAAAGGGCTCTACCGGGGGACCTAGATGCCCATTGGCAATTCCGTTCCTGCTTCGACTCCAGGATCTGCTCGGGGCTGGGCAGCTCCAACGCATAGTCCTTAGGACGCTCAGAGGGCGTGTCCCCTGCAGCAGATTGAGATGGGAGCAACAGAGCGGTCTGAAACATGGGGAGCGGTCTGAAACATGGGGGCATCACAAAAAGCGAGAAGCCAAGTTTCGAAAAGCCGCGGGCAAAGGTTGGGGGGTCTATGTAAAGCCCATGACTACTTGAACAGTTACTGGCTGGGGTTGTTCTGTGGGGCAATCCTGTGGGTACAGCAACAGCACTGCCTAAGATTGTGTCCCACCTCACTTGCGGCTTGCTCTGACTGAAGCTTTTTGATTTGGCACCAGCGAAACATCCTCGTTGCCAAAATCAAGAGCCACATAAGCCACTGTCAAAATTACCAGTTTTTCCCTTGGACATTGGAAAGCTAATTAGTGAGTCCCCCCCTTGTCCCTCCCAAATGAACCGTGGTCTACCGCAAGTTTTAACCAACTCGCAGAAGCCGTTCATTTGAAGTCTGCAATGCGTTAGGCAAAGGATGCAACCCGGCAGCCCGAACAAATACCCTCCCTAGAACAAGCATGGAACTTGCAAGCGGGCTTCTAGGAGTCCTTTTGGGAAAATGGATGGGCCTGGATTGTGCAAGAAGGTCAACCATCAACGTCTTTTCCAAAACCAAGGACACCGCTGACCGGGTTTCTAGAGAAAACTGGTCCTCCATGCAAACACCCTTCCGGGTCCCATGCCGTCTGTGGGCACGGCGGGGTGCACATAGCTGGCAAAGCAGGTGAGTTCGTTGTCATCGAAGTAGCCCTGCGGCGAAAAGGGCATGTGTCGATGTGTAATGTTTCAAAAGGGACCGATTCCTCTAGGCTTGGCTTCCTCTTGGCTGCCCTTTCCCATCCAACAAAATGCTTGACGAAAAACATCAGAAATACCTTTTTGCTCCATCCGAGGGTCCTGCATAGAGAAGTCCTCATTCACCACGGGCTGTTCCACGAACAAAAACAACTTACAGCCTCAAAAGGCGCAAATCTAACACATCACATCATCTCTGCCCAGTGGATTTTCATGGAGAAAACAAGGGGCAGCCGATTTGTTTGGTTGGTTGAGGTTAAAGGAATCGGAACCCTTCCTCAAAACAAAGTTGAAACAAGGGTTGAATCCACTGGGCAACTAGGAATCCTACACGCCATCCCGAACAAAAATGGCGCTCTGAGTGGTGGGAGAAAAAAGGGGGTACCTTTGTTGGTGGATCCTCCAGGAAACGACCTCCAAGAGACATCCAAGGGCGCCTGTGGGTTTCAATGGGGAGTCCGATCCAAAGATGTTAAACATTAAGCTCCCAGCCACTTTCAAAGGGCTCTTGAAGAGTGCTGGGCCTTGCAACCTGTGCTCTACGGTTTGGCAGCACTCCGCTGACAAAATGAAGGCCACCGGCCTCCGCCGACTACCTTATTCAGAGAGATCATCCTGTTGCTCATCGGGCCAGTAAAAAATGGTTGCCATCACTGGAGAAACCAAAACCAAAAGTTGTCAGGCCAGGTGTGTTTTTTCGCTTTCAAGTGAGTTTTGCTCAGAGAACACCATGCTCCTTCCGCCCAGATGCTGGCAAGAACACCTGCAATGGCACTCTGCTCGAAACCTTCCGCACCTCTGGCTGCAGGCTCGATTCTAGCATCACCTCCTGCAAGGTCTTTTTCCCAAGAGCCATTTAGTTTTCTGGTGTTATAGCTCGGCGCCCTTTTTCCTTTGGGCAATAAAAGGGTCTGCAGTATTCGCATCCCTCAACTGTTCAAACGCAAAAGCAAGGGGCTCATGCACCCCCCCTGCGGCAATCTGCCGAATCGGAGTCTCGCTCAGCGATCCTCCCAGCTCAAGACCCCCTCATTCCGCGTCTCCTTCTTCTTGAAGACGCTGTAGCCTGTCCATTCCCTCAGGCGTGTCCTGCTCCCCACCTCATAGTCTCCACCAACCACGAAGACAGGCCCGCTGGTCCTCATGACCGTGATGCGCTCCGGGCCGATCCCCATGCCAGGCATCCTTCCCTTTCGCGGGCCGCCCCATGCCAGAGGTTCGGATTGACCTCCGCCGCCAGCAGCAGTGCCCTTGCCTTCCTCTTCACCCATCCGACAGCCGCCTCCGCTCTACCGTTAGCCTGCGGCTCATCGAAGCTTGACAGCGTCCGGTGCAGCCCATGACTCACCGCCCACCTTCTCAATGCTGTCGACACCAGCTCTCGTCCCCGGTCCGAGTGCAGGCGAGTGACCTCAAATCCCCACCACCGGAGCCTTGCCACCATAGATTGGGGCGCCGCAATCACCTCCACGGCTCTCCGACTCTTCAGCGGCTCCACCAGCGTGAGAGTTCTGGTGACCACTCCTTCTTGCCCCCCCGGGGCCAAGTGCTCGCCTTCCTCCCCTATTTCTTCTCCTCCCTCTTCTTCCTCTTCTCCTCTGACCGCTCCTCGCTCCTCAGCCAGCTCCTCAAACGGATCCTCGTCTCCTATCTCTTCCGCCGCGACATCTTCTTCCTTGGCCATGCCGCCCGAGACCGCCGTGACATATGAACCCACCAGCAAGTGGCGATGCCCCTCTTCCGACACCTTAAACGGGCCCGTCACATCGATCGCCAACGTGGACCATGCCGGGGGGGGCTTTTCTCCAATGGCTCCGTCCTCGAAGCCCACCCTGGTCGAAACGGTATGTGCCCGTTCTCCAAGTGAGGCCCAGGAGCTCTTCCAACGCCGTGACCACCGATGGTGGCACGCCCCCCCGCGCCTTAGCCCTCTGCCACTCCTCCTCCCGAACGTAGCTCTTGGTGCTCCTTCACCATCCAGGCCCTCCGACCAACCAGCTCTCTGCCACCCTGGGCCAACACCATCAAGATCCACATGCGCAACATCAGGATCGTGTCGCCCTCCACCTTCTTCCTTTTCTCCTCACCGATCTCCTCATATCCAAAGCGATCATCGATCTCCTCGTCCCCTCACCGGGTACGGGCCCGGCTCGAAGTGCCTACAGTAGGAGTAGGTCCGACACGGAGGTCCTCCCATCACTCCCTCCGTCCTTCCTCCCACCGCCAGCTTTTGCCAGGTAGCCGAAGGTGTCCTCGTCCAGCATGTTCTGGCCCGACAAGATACCACCTCCCGGTCCAGTTCGCCGTAGTTGAACTTCTTCGCGCTCTTCCCAGCGAGCAAGTGCAAGATCACTCCTGCCGACCTTGCATGCCTCCTCCTCGCCGCCCTGTTCCACGCGGATCCTTTCCCGCCACCAGAGCCCAGCGCCTGCTCCATGATGGGCTCCGGCACCTCCGGAAACAGCTGTTTCACCTTTTCCATCTCACCATCTCTCCAAGCCTTCGCTACCTCCCCGCTCCGGCTCTTCCTGTCACCCTTCTTTCCTTCCTGCCTTCCGTCGCTCCTCTCGGCCGACACCATCGCCCTTCTCAGAAGGCCCTTGTTGAACTCCTCCAACTCTTCGACCAACCTCAACGCCACCTCCGTAGGGACCTCGGGGCAGAATTGTCTCATCCTGACCGGTAGCGGCCCCCGGCTGGCATGTTTAATTCGGCAGATCCCCTCCTCCCACCGGATCTTGTAGCCCAGCAGATACAGCGCCCCAAGCGGCACAATCACCTGCGTGGCCTCCTGGCAGATCATGTGGCCTCCGTCATTTGCATCGCCACCTCCCGTCCGCCAGCTCTGGCACTCGCCAATCTTTGACAGCCTGGCCGCTTTGAGCTTCTTCATCCAGAGACTCCACAGTAACTGCATTGCCTCCGCCACCAGCTTGTTTCCGCTCCTCCTCCACAACGACTTCCTCATAGTCTTCACTCTCCGCCATCCCCAACCCATGACTCTTTCCTCCGGCCGCCTTCCTGACCGCTCCTCGATCCCCAGCCGAAGTCGTGACGCCCCTCTTCGAAGCATCCCCTCCACCGCTCACCGCCTGGCTACCAGCCGCTCCTCCATTCTGAGGCCCCGGGCGGGGACACTAGGCCTTCTTGTGCTCCTGCCGGTCCAAGCTATCCCACACATGGGCAAACTTGCAGTTCTTCCCGAACCGGCAGCCCGCGTCCGTGGCATATCATTTGCAGGCCCTGGTCCACCACCCTCTGTTTCCCCGGAGTAGCTCCTCCTTGTCCCTGCTGCCTCCATGGGACCGTCTCCTCCTTGCCCGCAACACCCATCGCCTTGATCTTGGGCGCCCCCTCCTTCCCTCCTATTGAGAGCTCCGCCGTCTCGGATTCCGCCTGGAGATACTCCGCAAAGCTCTCAACTCCCTCCTGCGTCGGCCTGGGATCCAGGCTCAGCTCGGCCCTCACCGTCGACATCCGGTAGCTGCTCTGCTGATCCAACTTCGACAATGCCGCCGCAAACTTGTCCAGGGCCGACACCAGCAGCGTAGCGTCCGGCAGAGCCACTCCCAGCTCCAACGCTCTCCTCCGCCAATGCCTCCAACTGTTTGGCCACCTCCGAGCAGTGCGTTCAGGATCTACTGCCTCTCGGATGCTCCTCCCGGCTGATACAAGATGTACAGCCTGTAGATGATGTTCACCATGCTGAGCTGCCTGTTCGCGACCAGCTCCTTCTTCACCTGCTCCGGGAGGGCCTTCAAGACCATGGCCACCCCCCTCTGTTCCGTCCGCGGCAAATCCAAACAGACAACCGGCAGCTCGGGCTTGATCCGCAACCGTTCCAGCGGACTGGCCACCAACCACTCTGCGTAGGCCACCTTGGCGCTGTCGCACACATCTTCCCACCACATAGCGCTGTAGGTGGAGATGTCCTTCACGTTGTGCTCGATGGTCGCCATCCAGTCACCAAACGTCAGCAAACTTCCACGCACAGGGCCATTCCTCGTCCGGCGGAGGTCCTTCCGGCAACCTAGTCCTACCAGGGGTTCTTTCCAGCTTCTGCCTTTTCCGCGGGGGTGGCGGTGGCGGTGTCTCCATCCTCGGTGGCTTCACCTCCTCTTCCTGCTGTGGCGTGTGAAATTGCGGCTGCGGCTGCTGCTCCAACACCAAGATCTGGTCCGTCAGCAATCCACATGACGTTCAGCTTGCAGCGCCCTAGACTCCCATAGCTCCGCCATCCGCTTATGCTGCTCCGCCTCACTCTCAATCACCACCTTCTCGAGCTCAAGACGCTCCACCTTGTTCTTCAGCTCGTTCCTTTGCCTCAGCGCCTCCGCCAGGTTCATGCTGACCGTTCCGTACTCCTCCACGAACACCCGGTCCAGCTCCTTCTCATCTGCCTCGCAATCCACCCGGTCCTTGGCGCTCCCTGCGCCATCTCCTCGAGGCGTCACCTCCAGACCGCTCCTTTTCTTCTCCATGTCTTCCTTGACCGCCTGCAAAGCCCGCTCTCTTTTCTCCTCCACGGCACGCTCCTCCGGTGTCATAAAGGCTCTGGCCTTCCTCCTCTGCGCTGCGGTCTCCTCCTGAGCAGCCCTCAAAGGTGTCCTCGCCACTTCCTCCTCATCACCGGATTCCGGAACCGGCGGCAACCCTTCCGGTCTTGCTTCTCTCAACCTCATCTCCTCCTGAACTCTTTCAGACCAGAAAAAAAAATTCTCCACCTTTCCTCTCTACCGACCTCGACCTTCGGGTAGTAGAGCTCGGTTCCGTAGAGCTCCCTCTCCCGGATGCCGTAGGGCTCGCCTTTGAAGAGCTCTCCCGCCCGGATCCCATAGAGCTCAGCTTCGAACTACTCCATCGCCTAGATGCCGAAGCGCTCCGCGATCTGTCCTCTGCTTCCACCACTTGTTCATCATCCATTCCCGGCCTCAGCGCCTGCGGCACACCTCCTCTGGTTCTTGACGCTGATCTTGCCCGCGAAACATCTCCGTGATCTCCGCCCCGGCCATCTGCCGAATGGGCATCCCGGATTGCTCCACCGCCCATCGGCCCTTCCTTCTCAGGCTCACCCGCCTCGTCCGCCACCAGCGCGTCGTCTCCGGCCGGTGCCCGGCTCTCCTCAGCTTCCCTGCCAGGGCTTACCCGGCCGGAACGCCGCCTCCTCATCAGCTCCATGTGCGCGAGCAGTTTGGGCTCATAACCTGTTATAGCTCGGCGCCCTTTTTCCTTTGGGCAATAAAAGGGTCTGCAGTATTCGCATCCCTCAACTGTTCAAACGCAAAAGCAAGGGGCTCATGCATCTGGAAAACCCTTTTTTGGGGTGCCCATATAAAATTGCGAAGGCCAAATTGTGACAATCAGTGCACGGGACTAGCCAAGCTCTGGAGACCGGATTATTTTCATGAGCACCACCTCAGCCAGCATTGGCCTTCACTTCTGACTACCAAGGTTTTCTGTGTTGCAGAATGCGCAAGCAACCAGAGTATGAACGGATCCGCCACTTGCCCATGGTCATTTCAAGCAATACACATTGACATGATTGAAATGACTTATTTGATCAAGGCACGTCAAGGCTAACTATCTTCAAATCCTGGGCTTCTTCTACTGGCTGAAAGCAATCCTGGTTGAGTTAAGGATGGGCTTGTAAGCTCCAAGCAACCACAACAGCCTTACTTTGTCACTCATGGTCTGATGTGTTGCCAGACTTCCACTCGATTGCCAGCAAATAACTCAGCGAGAAAGTTTTAACCACTGAACCCGGACTTCAGATTCCTGCAAGCAAGATAGCAGGCAACATTGACGCTTGCAGGCACGGACTTGATTTGCTTGAGATATGGTCGTGGGTCAAACATGGGTACTTCAAATGGAACCCTAGTAAATCGAAACAGGGACTAAAACCTGCGGCCCCCTGGTGAATTAATTTTGATCCATACCCATATGGGCCTTATGCACGACCTCACGGCCTAAGGACACAATGTGAACATTGTGGCCGACTTGTTTGCAACATGAAACAGCAGCAACACGTTCTTTGTTTCGTCACCACCTGCAAGTGTAAGACATCGATTCTGCTGCATCACTTTCCGACATCTGCACAGCGGTGTAGGTGAAATGGCAAAGCAGGTTGCAAAGGCAAAAGATTCTGCAAGGGTCTACTGTTTCGTTTAAAGGACAAACCCATTCCAGAGCAGGACATGCGCTACACATGCAGCACTTGGCAAAGCATTGTGAGATTTATGACGCGCCATCGTTCGTTCAAATGCTTCGAATGCGTAGCTTGGTAATTTGGGGTTTGCAGTGGTATTGACAGGATCCGTGTTTGCATTGGGAATCTTCCCTTCGCGTCAGCTCCTCCTCGTGCAGCTTGCACGCGAAAGGCCCGCGGAAGAGCTGTAGGCTCTTGTAGGGCGAAGCTGGCAAAGCAAGTGCGAGATTGAACAGACTGGAGCATGATCATACTGGGCATTGCATGGTCTACAGGGGATCACTACTTGCAAATCACTACCCTAAGCCAAAGGAGAAATAAAGGTTGTACAAGGCTTGTATACTAGGCTTATACAAGGGGTGTATATATATATAATCATACACATGTACACATATATGTATGTATATATAGACCCCCCGAAGGGCCCACCTTCTACTCGTTGCACAAAATAGATTTATTTGCAGAGTGTCTACGTGGTTTGCAAATGCCTTGCAGCCAGCACTGCCATTTACAGTGTTTTGTGAGATTTCTTATATTGGGCCATATGTTCTTTGTGTGCTTGATGCAAAAACACGAAAAACGGAAAGCGGTTTCAGATGCAACTTTGTCAGTGTTGAAAACACTGTTTTTTGCAGTGCGCAAAAACACACCTGTCTGTTTGCATTGTTGATGGTTGAATCATCAAACACTCCACAGGCTCAAACATGAAAACAATCCAAATATGAAAGCTCCAAAACCTGCACAGGCTCAAACAAATGCCAAGCATGCAAAACCCAGATGCAATGTCAGAGGTCAGGGCTTCTTTGGTATATGCATGTGTTGCATTTGTTTGAGCCTGTGCAGATTTTGGAGCTTCTTGCTTTGGATGTTTTGCATTATTTGAACCTGTGCAGGTTTCAGAGCTTTTAGCTTTGGATGTTTTGCATTTTTGAGCCTGTGCAGGTTTCAGAGCTTTTAGCTTTGGATGTTTTGCATTTTTGAGCCTGCGAAGGTTTTAGAGCTTTTAGCTTTGGATGCTTTGCATTTTTGAGCCTGTGCAGGTTTTGGAGCTTTGGGTTGTTAAACATGCACGGCCTCAACAAATGCAAAACAAATCCTCAGCCTTTACTTGTTTCTGAAGAGTGGGAGACAGATTGCCTACGGGCATCTCTGTCCTACTGCTGCAAGGTCTGGACAAGTTCTTGAGAAAGAGCGCATTGGAGGCGTTCAGGGCCGTTTCCAGACATATTTCACGGGCTTCTGACATCGGAGCTACTCAATAAAAAAGAAAGACCTTGAATGACCTGGTTTGAGTTTCTGGCAGCAAAGTAATCCATAAAAGGAACTGTGCATGAAGTATAGGTCAGTGACGTCAAAACGACAAAAACATGCGTATATATATATATGGACATTCCTGCTGTTTATGGTCTGTACAAATGAATGGAGCATATGTATATATATATCCGCCGACATTGCTCGGCGTGTCGGACACCTAAGAGAGGATAGAGGATAACCCCCCCCCCCCCCCCCCCCCGCCCGACGTCAACGTAGGTTTTTGGGGGGGGGGGGGGGGCCACGTACCGCGCGGCAATTTGATGACGTTCCACTAAACGTAGTCTTCGGGGAGCCGGTGTCGCAAAACAGGGGTCCCAGGCTCGATTCCCCCTGCCGGCTTTTTTGCTGGCTTGGGCTTCCTGCATCCTTTTGCCGAAAATCTGGCAAAACTCTGTGTTTTTGGACATCCTCTTTGCGAAACGCGGGAAAAACCGTGTATTTTGCGGGAAATACTGGAAAGCAAAGGGGAAGTGCAAGGATACATACATACATACATACATACAGACATACATACAGACAGACACACAGACCTACATACATACATTACATACATACATACATACATTACATTACATTGCATTGCATTACATTACATTACATTACATTACATACATACATTACATTACTTTACATTACATTACATTACATTACATACATACATACGTACATACGTACATACAGACTGACGGACCTACATACATACATTACATACATTACATACATACATACTTGACATTACATTGCATTGCATTACATTACCTTACCTTGCATTGCATTACATTACATTATACATACATACATACATACATACATTACATACATTACATACATACATACATACATACATACATACATACATACATACATACATACATACATACATACATACATACATACATACATACATACATACATACATACATACATACATACATACATACATACATACATACATACATACATACATACATACATACATACATACATACATACATACATACATACATACATACATACATTACATACATACATACATACATACATACATACATACATACATACATACATACATACATACATACATACATACATACATACATACATACATACATACATACATACATACATACATACATACATACATTACATACATACATACATACATACATACATACATACATACATACATACATACATACATACATACATACATACATACATACATACATACATACATACATACATACATACATACATACATACATACATACATACATTACATACATACATACATACATACATACATACATACATACATACATACATACATACATACATACATACATACATACATACATACATACATACATACATACATACATACATACATACATACATACATACATACATACATACATACATACATACATACATACATACATACATACATACATACATACATACATACATACATACATACATGCACATACATGCACATACATACATACATACATACATACATACATACATACATACATACATACATACATACATACATACATACATACATACATACATACATACATACATACATACATACATACATACATACATACATACATACATACATACATACATACATACATACATACATACATACATACATACATACATACATACATACATTACATACATACATACATACATACATACATACATACATACATACATGCATACATACATACAACATACATACATACATACATACATACATACATACATACATACATACATACATACATACATACATACATACATACATACATACATACATACATACATACATACATACATACATACATACATACATACATACATACATACATACATACATACATACATACATACATACATACATACATACATACATACATACATACATACATACATACATACATACATACATACATACATACATACATACATACATACATACATACATTACATTACATTACATTACATTACATTACATACATACATACATACATACATACATACATACATACATACATACATACATACATACATACATACATACATACATACATACATACATACATACATACATACATACATACATACATACATACATACATACATACATACATACATACATACATACATACATACATACATACATACATACATTACATTACATACATACATACATACATACATACATACATACATACATACATACATACATACATACATACATACATACACATTACATACATACATACATACATACATACATACATACATTACATTACATTACATTACATTACATTACATTACATTACATTACATTACATTACATTACATTACATTACATTACATTACATTACATACATACATGCATATGCATTACATGCATGCATGCATACATACATTACATACATACATACATATAGTACATGAATACATGCATACATAGATACATACATGCATACATACGTACATACATACACATACATACATACATACATACATACATACATACATACATACATATACATACATACATACATACATACATACATACATACATACATACATACATACATACATACATACATACATACATACATACATACATACATACATACATACATACATACATACATACATACATACATACATACATTACATTACATTACATTACATTACATTACATACATACATACATACATACATACATACATACATACATACATACATACATACATACATACATACATTACATACATACATACATACATACATACATACATACATACATACATACATACATACATACATACATACATACATACATACATACATACATACATACATACATACATACATACATACATACATACATACATACATACATACATACATACATACATACATACATACATACATACATTACATACATACATACATACATACATACATACATACATACATACATACATACATACATACATACATACATACATACATACATACATACATACATACATACATACATACATACATACATACATACATACATACATACATACATACATACATACATACATACATACATTACATATACATACATACATACATACATACATACATACATACATACATACATACATACATACATACATACATACATACATACATACATACATACATACATACACATACACATACACATACATTACATACACATACACATACATACATACATACATTACATACATACATACATACATACATACATACATACATACATACATACATACATACATACATACATTACATACATTACATACATTACATACATACATACATACATACATACATACATACATACATACATACATACATACATACATACATACATACATACATACATACATACATACATACATACATACATACATACATACATACATACATACATACATACATACATACATACATTACATTACATTACATTACATACATACATACATACATACATACATACATACATACATACATACATACATACATACATACATACATACATACATACATACATACATACATACATACATACATACATACATACATACATACATACATACATACATACATACATACATACATACATACATACATACATACATACATACATACATACATACATACATACATACATACATACATACATACATACATTACATTACATTACATTACATTACATTACATACATTACATACATACACATACATACATACATACATACATACATACATACATACATACATACGAGAGAGGGAGATTGGGGAGAGAGTGGCTTGGGGGGATGGGGAGGATGGGGAGCGGAGGGAGGGAGAGAGGACGACAGAACACACCAGGGAGACAAGGGAGAGAGGAAGCAGGAGAAAAGGGAGAGGACAATGTCGGCGGACTGAGCCGGAGGCTCTAAAGTATATAAGCATGGCCACCTGATGGTATTGGGGTTATTGCCAGCACCAAATGTCTTCTTTACAAAGGCCAAGTGCATCCTCATCGCACAAGACATCTTGCGATGTTGCATAACCTACCAAAGTTTCCTGTCCAAATCACCAAATATCTAGTGCATCTCGGCCTTGATAAGTCCAAGCTTGCTTGGCTACATGACAAGCGTTAATGTTTCAGACCTTGACTGCCAGACTGCCGCAAAGTTCACCTTGTCACTTCAAGTGCTCCTGTGACGCGTGGCACCCCGTTGGATGTGAAAAGCTCCGAGGGCTTGCTATTGGAGCTGTCCAAACCAAAGTGGTTCGCTTCAGCTAAGTCGCCTTGGCCTCCATTTGCTTCAGGCATGCCTTAATGCCTTAATGCCGGGAAAGTCCAAACAACCACCCTGTCGTGTCCACCCTGGACAATGGCCACAGCACCATTAGCTTTGTCATCTCCGTCAAAATGCATACCTTCAATAGGATCCCCCCGCGACAATGCCACTGCAGAGAGGGCAGCTGGCAGACAGACTGAAAAAAGAACCTCCTGAAACAATGCCAGGTCTGCGTCCAATGAAGCCAACCAAGCTGTCATCTCTAACCAAGGAACTTGATGCAGCAAAAAACACATGCGATCCAAAAGCTTCTCCTCGACACTGGACATATCTGAGTGCAAAGGGCCGGGGCGACGATCCACCAGCTGCTTCAAAAGCAGAAGCTTCTCATTGTTGTCCAAGTTCACCTCCTGAGGGGCCAATGCCCGCAGCGGAAACATTGGGGCGCAGCCAGATAGGTTCTCAGGGCCCTTCTCAGAACCCTTCCTCGCAGTGGGGTCAACTTAGGTTTCTGCAGTTTCCTTACTAGAGATGCTGTTTGAACAATATCTGCGATTGCAACTAACCCCCTTGCATGGCTGTCCCACCCCAGTCCCAGACAGGAATCTCCAAACAAAGTGAGTTGATGGCATGACTGGGTGAACATCATTTGCGATGTTGATTTCCCATCTTGCTTCGAGAGCTCCTTTCGACATGACCTGCACCAACTCCGTTCAACAGCGTAAAAAGGCCGTAATACAACGCGGTACTTTGCACCTCGCAACAGAGTTGGATCAAAGGTCTGTGCCGATTTATGTGACCCTCGCAACCTTGGCAGCCCCTATCAAAAGGCGTTGTCCGGCCTCAAAGTCTGCAACAGGGGCACTGGACATGTCCTGATGACTCCTGAATAGGGATTGCATGAAGCTTCTCCACCTTGATGGATTGGCCAAAAAGAGCCCACACGTGTTGTTGGCCATGAAACGTTTAAAGCCCATGAAATCGAGAAGCGAGCCTTCTCAATCCGTGGTTCGTAAACCAGGCTTCCCAAATCGTGGGCTCCAAAACTGCCACGGCAAGCGGTTCCGGGAAAATGGCAACACAATTCCGGGGTATCTGTCAAATTGCAAAAGGGAGACATCCATTATCCAAGCACGCAGGAACCCAGAAACATACACACACAACAGCTTCAGTGTTCCATGATCCCTGGACACATGTGTGTTTCGTACAAACATGTCATCTACACATAAGTATCACATTTCTGAACGGATGTATATCTTACTAATCCCACGGATGATAGATCATTGCACTTAATCTCGCGTATGCACTTACATGCAAAAACACCTCGCGGAAATTGAGATCGAGATCCAACCAGCAACAGGAAGTGCCATACAAGATCAAAGAAGGCTGAATCCAAATCAAGAAACCCATAACATAACAAACATGGCAGCTGTAAGCGTGTCAAAGCCATGCTCTCAGCTGGATGTAGCGACATGCACCCCGAAGCGCAGCACCGATGGAAGCGAATCTGATCCGCTGCTACCCGCTGTCCAACATGGAAGTGGACAGAGGGCTTCCCCAAAAGGAAAGTGATCTTCCGGAAGTTCTCTCTGGCTTCCATGCTTGGAGATAACCAAGTTTAGCCAACGGGTACTCCTGCATCCAAATCTCATGAGGACCGCCCCACATCCTATCCAGACCCACAAACGTGTCCTAATCTGCCTGCATGCCTACGCGCTCCAGTTCTATCAATTGCATTCAACTAAATACAGTGAAGCAAATACACCTTGACCAACACATCGTGAAGCAAAGAGGCCCGGCCACAGGAAAGCTGAAGGAACACAGTGATGCCAAACCAATTTTAAGTTTTGTCTGGGTGCCGCACACACAACCCAGTCCCTCGCAGCAAGATCTTCATGTACTTGTTCTGGTGCCTCAGAGGCAATGTGAGTTCAGAGCTCCATCTGGCAATCGAGATGCTCCCTTGAGGAATGTTCACCAAGGTGCAAACATGAATTGAAAGCTTCCTGTGTTGCAAAGCAAATACCGCGCGCGACAAATGAGGACAAATCCAAGGAAGGTTAACACTTATATTGCGCCTACCGTGACGCCATTTGGCACCAAATTGGATTACGAATGCCACTGCATAATTGACGAATATCATACATTCCTTGTGGTGTGTGCTGTCTGAGGCTGCTTTGGGTCAAGCCAACTACACACATCAACCAAGAAAAACAATCAAGCGAACACCCGAGCATAGACTCAATATAACTCAATCAGCAAGATTCAAACCAACTGAATCAACCAACCGAACCAACCAATGGAAGCAATAAACAAACCACACCAGGTTAAACTATCCGGGACGACTGCATGATGATCTGATGATGCTTGTTGTTTAATTTCGACTTATTGTCAGCCAGCAAGAAAGGGTCTTACGCTGACTGCGGGACCTTCTGCCAAAATTGGGCAGAGCTAGCAGGAAAGCGAGCTACTCACGGATGTCGCAACAAACGTGAATGTGTTGGGCAAATCGGGCCCCTTTTGAAGGGGCATGAACAGAGCAACAATTGAACAAAGGCAGCTGTGCGAAAGCGAATTCGGGGATTTCCTTTCGGCTCTCGAAGAACATCATAAACTAGGGCTCACAGCCGGAAGTCTTTGAACTGGATCTGTGGAAACCTGGCATTCTGGCATTGAGTTTGCACACTCGAACAGATTTCCATTGATCTTTGGGGACGCCGTTCGTGACCCACCACGCCTCTGCAAACACATATATTGTCCTGTCAGCGTGAAATAGTCAGAATTTGCGCCAAGGGGGAAAAAATCACCGACTACATCCTCAGACCTCCTCAAAAGAAACATCAACAAAAACAAAGGCTTTATACATTATAATTCAGTTGGAAGCCAACATGTGGGGCCAAGGCAACCAGAATACATCACAAGTCGCATCTGGACAATGGCCGACCTTTGGGTCATGGTGTTTGTTGGATGGTGGGTTCGCCGACAAAGGTCGTAGTCCCTCCAAACGTAGACGCATGGCTTGGCTTGGATGAGCAGTTGCGGTATGGATGACATGAAACACACCCCGCAGGCTGGGATTGTTCCACAGACTTTGCCCAAATCAGCTTGTGGTGGCCGTGTAGTTTTATGATTTACCATGCCAGACCAAGAACGCATAGTCACCAATTTCAAGACTCTAAGGCCAAACAGTTTATTTCTCGTTTGCGACGTGCAAATTGTGATTTGCTTCTACACTGGAAAGGGAGGGTGTCGATCCTCAATCGTCGCAAACACGTGAAACCAACCACATCAGGTCGCTCGGCGCTATGAAGCCAGGATATTCGCTGACATGTGGTCGGGACATTGCGGTGCAACAGCCCGCAGGTTGATTCCGGCATTTGGGCGGGCTTAGGCAGATTTAGGGCGGGGCTAAGATGGGTTTAAGGTGGGCTTGCGGGTTAGTTTAGCATGTTGGTGTAGGGGTGGGTGTAGTTTGGCGCCGCGCTTCAGGTTGGGCAAAGGCGGATTTAGGTCGGGAATGACACAGCTTTAAGTAAGCCTCAGGTCAAGTCACATGCACCCTCCCTCGCTGCCTATGTGGGCGCCAAGGTTCCAAAGGCGACGCGGAAAAAGCAAACATGCGCACAATCAACAGCTAAGGTTTGTGGCTCTGACAGCAACTTACACCTACCATGCGGCCCTTGTCTCTTGGCGCAGGTGCCGTGATTGTGTACCAGTTATGGCCTGTCCACATGCAGAAACTCGCCGTCACGCGTCAAGCACTCAAGAGACGCGGGTTTGGGATGTGCCCTTGTGTGCAAGATGGAACACCGACTCTGCAGATAATGAAGTCGCATCGGTGCAGCCTCGCTAAAGCCGTCTTGTGGGCCAGAATGAATGCAGGATTTGCTGCTATTGCTAAGGGCCACCGGCCCCGTGCGTAGAAGAGCAGGTCAAAGGCATCGACCGCATCACTCTTGGCACCAGCCCTCAGCAATACAAAACATACCGTCGCAAAGAATCAGATCAGTGCCAAAGCTCCGTTCCACGCACCGCTGACAAGCATTGCTTCCAGGCTGCTTCCAGATTCCAGACAACCTTTATTTGCTTCATCGATGGCGCGATCGTGGTTCCGTGTGGTGGCCAGAATGGCTCAAATACAGCTAACGGCCTGCATCTATCACAGCTTTCGGAACGGTCTACGAGGCTGAGAAATGAAACAGTGACGTAGCTCATTCAGTTGGCAGTTCGCTTGGATTCGCAAAAATTGGAAGATCCTGGGACTCTTTGGCTCTCACCAGCTGCATTCCAGACCACTCCCGAGCTCGAGTACGAATGACTCGGCCTCGCAACTCAACAAGCTGGCTCGCGCCTTCATTAAGATTACTCGAATCCTCGAACCATGGCTCCCGGTCTCATTGCTTAGTCTCTCAAGTCTCTCAGTGAAACTCCAGTCCGGAAGCACAACTGCGCCGGCATCACAGTACATGACTGGAGTACTTGTTCTCCTGATTGGACTGAAGCACCTGGGCGCTCAAAATGTTTGGCCTTGGGGATTTCGGGTTTCAAATCTCTGCCTTCTCTCTCTATCGCTCACTTGCTCTCGGCAGTTTGAATACAGCAAACAACTGCCTGCCTTCACAGACACAGACTCGCTGAGACACAGAGACAAAGAGACATAGAAACACAGAGTCACGACAGAGAGAGAGAGAGAGACGGAGAGAAACACAGAGAGAGAGAGACAGAGAGAGAGGCAGAGAGAGAGAGAGAGAGACACACACACACACAGAGACAGACGCAGAACAAGCAGCACAAGCAGAAGCAGCAGCACAAGCAGACGCAGCAGCAGCAGCAGCAGCAGCAGCAGCAGCAGCAGCAGTTGTAGCAGCAGCAGCAGCAGCAGCAGCAGCAGCAGTTGTAGCAGCAGCAGCAGCAGGCCTGAAATATGCTAGCTATATGTGCATAAATTGCAAACACACTCGAGCCTAAGCTAGGCACACTTAGAGATGCACTTGACCCATGCTGCAAAGCATGATAGGACTATCCAGAATCTATGCTGAACATGTGCATCACACAATAGAAACCAAATACAGTAGAAATGCCATACAACTATGCTGGACATATGATAGGCATATGATAGGAATGCACCCTACACAGTCTGAAACTTCTCCAAATATACTATACAATATGGAAGGTGTGCTAGACATATCCGCAAGTCATGCTAGACACGTGCCCATAGTGTATATGCTAGGCAGGTGCTATATATAGAAAAGAAATTGGAAGTACCCTACAAGCAAGCTACACATATCAGATAATACTTTTCAGAAGCTGGAGAACAAGAGCGAGAACACCAACACACCCAAGGGACATGCTAATGGATCAATCCTTGACATCTCTTTGCCTTGGGGGATTGTACAATCTTGTTCTGAGGAATTGAGGATCTATGTTGAGCAGCCCCATTCGTTGGCCAAAGTCGGCAGCCATTTGCACAGCGGGAACAGAAACAAAACAAGAGCCACTCGCGACAAACACACAAACACAAACACAAACAAACACAAACAACAAAGCCCCAAACACTGGGTCTAGGAAAGTGTGGTCCCCGACTACAAAATACTTCCCTCAGGGCGTGTGTGTGCTTTGTTTTTCCATCGAGGTTATTCTTAGTGGTTCTCCTTGCAGGAGCACAAGCTTTTTCGGGGAGTGCAGCGCAGGTAAGACCGCCAAACGAAGGGTCAGCTTGTGCAGGTAGAAGGCAGGAACCAGAAGGGATCATCATTCCCCATGACTAAAGAGAGTGAACAATGTGGATCCCTGAATTTGTACTTCTCCCACGAAAAGCAGGTGCATTTCTTTCTGTAGTAAAAGTAGCCATGGAAGAAGTTCTCCGGTATTTCTGGGGTCTCTTTTTGATCGACCCCCTTGTTTGGGTTGCTTTGAAAGGCAGACCGAAGAAAAACAAAACACACACACACACACCTCCAAACCTCCACAACAGTAAGTAAAAATAATACACAAAACCCTCCAAAGCTCGGCCTCGGTGCCCCGGCCACAGGCTCTGGCCTTGACCAGCCCATCATGTCCTGAAGGCGGGACACTCGGGACAGCGACGGCGAACGGATGGGATTTGGGACCGAGGGAGTGGACAATTTGAAACATCACCTGGCTGTGGGTCAAAAGCCAAATCGTAGCCCCGGTGAACATCCCAAGCCCACTAAGATAGGTTCCATAATGGGTGGTGCACCTACCCCAAAAGTGTACCATTGGTTGGACCCACAGCCACCTCAGCACCTCCCAACCCACAGCTTTTTGGACATGGTTGAAGCAGTTGTTGGGCTGCTGGAACAGGTAAGCGGAAGCAAGAGCCCTGAAGGGGCTCACAAATTTCAAGAGCCCAGGAACTTAAGATCGTTTGAGCTTCGTTGATGCAGGTTTGCCTTGTGGACCTTTGGTTATTTATCCGCTTCGATGGCAATGGCCTTGCAAGCCAAGAATGGCAATGGCCTTTTCGGCTTTGTGCCTGCAACGCGAGATCCATTCATAACTTGGTCCACTTCTCAAAGAACATCTTCTTTGATCTTGTCCAATGGCTTCATGTTGAACGTAGCCAAACGGATGCCTCTTGGAAAGAACCTAACCACCTGGAGCACCAAACAGCAACAACATTCCACAGGCATAGGGCGGATCACTAAGTAAGAATAATTTCCTTCATAGTAAGCTTGTTCACCTCGGCAAGCTCTCGGCAGAACACATTCACTAGCTTGGCAACATTTGCTGAAGGGTATTGGAATATGTTGGGCTTCACTCAGCTATGCTGGTTGCCTCGTTCCTGTTGAGAGCTACCCGCAATCTCGGCTTCTTAGCTGCCAGCATGAAGTGAGGACCCTCTCTTGCTACACACTGAGTGACACTTCTAATACCTTCTGTGCACTTTCAGAGGGGTGAAGCGTTGCAAACCTGAACTTTGAGGATTTGAAATCCTCAGTGCTCTTTGCATGTACCGCGTGGCTTCGCCAACGATTCCGGTCCCCGCAGAAGATGGTCTCCACGTACCACTGGAGATGTTCGATGATGAAGTCGTGATTGCCTTCGGTGATTTTGTATCTCTCGCAGAGCAGCTTAACTTCAAGGAGAACAACCTGGGCTTTACTTTCAATAGTTGCGCCTTTGGGAATCTGAAGTACCACATGCACGAAATTTCGAGCTTTGCTCCCTTTAGACTGGAGGAGTGCCAATGCAATGAATCTGAAAGGTGCTGCCCATCGTCGGACATTTTAGATATGAGGAGAGTGATTCTGGAAGAGCTGCGTTGGGACCCGTGTAGGATGTTACAAAGAATTCGGCTTAGATCATCCAGGAATCATCCAGCTGGCTAGAAGCAAAGAAACCTGCAGCAAGATTCTGGCTTGGATGCTCCGATTTTCCACCAGTTGACATGTCGTCACAGTTGCCCAAGGCACAGTGTTGACTCCTTGCATTGCAGCGCGCAAGTGCATGCGAACCCATGACCCAGGTCAAGCAGTAGGCCAGGATCCGATTGCTAACTCTTCGACAAACACAATTACATACATTCGACATGGAGCTAGCAACTGAATGACATCAGTATTTCCCCCCATAAGATCCCATAAGATTACACCGATCCTGCAACCAAACAGCTTGAGGAGCAATGAACTCGAACCTCACAAAAGACATTCGAGCAAGCAATCAAAAAGCCGCTCAACAAATTGGTGGCTTGGTTTGGTGTTCTGGGGGTGGTTTCCCAAATCCCACCAATCCAGTCCCCGCCAATTCAGGGCAACCCGAGAATCCTACTTCAAAAGGACCCCTAGCCATGGGGGAAAACACAGATCGGGGCCCTGTTGGTTGATTTTAAACAGGGCAACCACTCCTTTTTTTGGGGAAGAAAAACAAAAACCGGGATTCCGAGAAAACCGATGATTTGTCCCATTTGCCTGGGCTGCCCCACGCTTGTGCTCTGCAGGGCCGTCCAAGTCGAAGTAAAGGCAGCGCGGCCTCGAGTCACATTGGGCCAAGAACGGCCGCTTTCTGATGCAAGGCATCAGGACTTTTGCATGTCATCTTCAAGGAGGTTCCGACTTCAAGATCGGACGTTCGAGGAACTGCAATACACTGGCAGTGGCAGTGGGCTTCGTGCTCCGCGAGCTCTTGAGAAAGAATATCCGGCCTATCGCTTCAGCCACTTTCGCTGCCCAATGCGAAACCAACCAAAAGGAACCACCCTTGACGCATGGCAACATCTGTTCGCATTGTCTACTTGCTGGTGCTCAGCATGAGGGAATCAACCCAGGCTTTGGTCCCCTAGCAAGCCACCAGTTGGGTTGTTATTCTAGGGGTCATTCCATGTCTCATTCCCATTTCTCGCTGAGATTTGTGGCGTCTTTTCCTCCAGGACCTCGTTGAACATCTGCGGCCGCTGAAGCCTGCGAAGCCCGAAAACCCGCAAAAAGATGCATGGAAGCCTCTCTTCCATCCCAAGGTCAGCTGTTCATGAACAAAGTACGCCATGCACTGGACAACACAAGCAAGGACTCTATTCCATGGTGGCCCAAACTACTGTTTGAGCCAGTTGACGAGCAACCACGAACCATCTTTGTGCGCTATGTATATATTTCTATATACACGGTACCTCCCCCCCCCACACACAAAAGCCCAACAACAACAAAAAATCACCAAGATAATTTGATGGTATTTACAGTACTTTTGGGTGATTTCCATCCCCTTTTCCGGCACCTCAATTTTGACCCCAATTTTGACCATATCTAACATGCCTGCATCTGCACGTTTGACTGCACCTCTATCCACCTAAAATGTTTTAACGTGCTTTGAAACACTGTTGGATTCAAGATTCAAGACTCTCAGGACCTTAGATCTGGAATCTTGAATCCAGCCTGGGGCCCCTAAAACGCTTTAAAGCGCGCTAAAGCGTTTTCATTCTGGTGGATTCAAGATATCCCAGGACTCTTGTTCTTGAAAATTAACCATGAGCTACCTGCGATTTGGCGCCTTTTTCGGCGTTTTGGGGGTGCACTTGGCTCAAGATTTAAGGCCATAGACTTGGAAATCTGGAATGTTAGATCCACTTTAGCGCAATTAAAAGCGCCGAAAAGCGCTTTTCTGCTTTCAGTCATTCATGTTTGGTTGCGCACCATATTATTATTTTGGAAGTGTGGGCGGAAAATGCAAATGCAATTGACACTTCAGCATTTGAACTGTTTGAACATTGGATAACTGAATTCTCAGAGAATCAATAAAATCAATCCACACCCACCCTTGGATATTGAAAACAAACACACTGGAAATACCAGCGTAAATACGAGCGTGTTGCGTGCGTCTGAGTATTTTTTGTGCAGCACAGTTTCGTTCAGGGAAGTTAGTTGTTTAGGGATGAGAGATGGAAGATGCGTAGCAAGTATTGGCACTGGTTTGTAAGTTGACAGACGAAGAGGATTTGCACATCAATTGAGATGAGACATCGAAGATGCGTAGGCGAAGTAGAAAAGACATTGTTTGTTTTATTGTTGATGACCTTGTGCCGGTACTCTCACAGTCAAGAATAAAACATCTGCTTTCACAGAAGTCGTGATGTCCTCTCATGTTTTATTGCTGAAATGTGTCCATCACAATTTTGCTTATCACTAATGTTATCCTCATTCAATTGACTGTAAACCATCTCTGACATCTTCAAAAGCTTCAGAGGTGTATGTATGAACCTAACTTCGATTTTACGCTTTACCTACCTTTGCTTCTGATGCTATGTTCAAATCAACTTGTGTTGAAATAAATTTAGTTTATGACCAGAACAGGAATGAACTGATTGAACACGAATCTAGATAAGGAGGAAAGCCACATACATGTTTCAGAAAGTAAAAGCAAATATCTGCCAACCTTGTGCAATGAGCCCACATTCGTGTAAAATGACCTGAAATCTTACAGAAGCAGCAGGCGCGGGCTAGGGAGGGGGAGTTGCACATATAAATATAATTAATATATATATATATATATGAGCAAAAGCAGCGCCCTGATGAATTCAACTGCATCATGTATCTTCGGATTCCACCGCAGCATCTTAAGCAGCCCTGACCAGCACCCTGACCAGCACCCGCTGGCCAGATTTGGCAAAGCAAACCTTAGCTCTGGGGGAACAATGTTGAGGGATGCATTTGGCTAGTTGTAAGCGACTGAACCATTGTGACACATACCGCGCGCTTTCTATGTTTCTGTCGAACCAGCCAAACTGGGGAAATCCTCGGCCACCTGTAGCGTAGGTCTGTAGTACACTATCGCTACAGATGCACCTATGTCAACTACCGGTCATCTTGCTTGCCACTTTGCGACGTTGCTTACGCATCATATGCAAAGATTGACTTGGGCTTGTGTTTTTTTGAGGGTGCCCTTTTCAGGTTAGTATAAAAGCAACCAAGGATAGCACATTTGTTGTGGCCCCCAGTAGTTTCTCAGATCTTAAGTTCATTTTCGCCCTTTGTGCGAGATATTGTGGAAGCCCTAAATATTGCAAGTTCCGCCACATGGGATGTGGACACTGATTCTCTGGAACCGCTCACTGCGTGCGAACCCCTCCCCCCCAGCTAAAATGTTGAAGCCATTCGCGTAACCCTTCTTCCCAGGCCCAAAATATGGCAAGTCCAACACTGTATTGGGGGAGTGGGGGCTACAGATGTCATGTCATAGTGCTTCCTTTAGTAGACCGTGCAATCTGTTTGTCCTCTTCGCACTTGGAATACTTAGGGCTTCGACCGTACCCGCTTGTTAGAACCCATCTAGCCCGGCTTCCCCTGGCTCGTCAAATGCGCCTGTTGCACTGCTCAATGCAAGCCCAGAGCTCCTCGTGGCTCGCGAACGCCGCGAACTTCCTCCGCGCAAGCCACGGGACAAGCATTGAATACAAGCAATTGAGTGGAACTCCCACGAACATGGAACGCGAGCTCATTGACTCAAAGCTATCCAATTGGATCGGCGGGGGAAAAAACAAACACAAACAAAACAAACAATGTGAAGAACTGGTTGAAGCATCATGCCCATGTCTACGCGGACGTGGCCTACGGAAAGCCTGGAGTTCAGTTGCCACATGCTTGCATGGACGAAGCACCGCTCACACGCCAAATATATATATATATATCCTTGAATGTGACGGCCGTACAACTCTAGAAGTGTCACATTCCGAGTGCAAGCGATGGAACTCTTTGAAATCTATCAGGAACATGCAGGTAGGGGGAACTGGGATCTGGGGCTAGACAGGAGCCTAAGTGGGGAGCTTTCAACGTCTTGCCAAGCAGCTTCACGAGCTGGTCAAGTTGTGAACTGTCTATTGTTGGAAGGGAACCACTTGGCGTAATGGAATCAACAACCCAAAGAGGCTTCAGACTGCTGAGGCATGGCACTGAGGCATCGGTCAAACTTACTTGGACATGGGAACTGTGAGTCCATAGACTCGTAGATTGCCCGATTTCTATGGACTTGGGGTTGAACTTGGAGTGCCCCATGCAAACCAACTAGCACGACCGGTCTGTCGCTTCTCTCCTCGCAGACTTCCAAACGGGGCTGAGATTGTCAAACTCGTCCATGCCGCCTGGCCAAACAAGCTACCGAGAGCAAAGGACAGCTCTCTAGCTGGGTGGGGGTCAAAAATCAGTATTGACCCAACATAGAACCCTGGTAAATAGAAACAAGGACCAACACCTGCGGCCCTGGTGGCTGAATGTTGACCCCTACCCAGCTTTGCAACCCCACAGCAACCCTCAGCAACTCATTGCATTTCACACGTCTGGACACAGAATGCAACCCATTGGACCGGGCTCCGGTCTGTGAGCTTGAGACTTGCGAGCTGTGTTCCTGCATGGCAAAATCGGCTTGCCTTCGGCTGAATCCCCGGTTCACCGCTCATCTGAAAGCGAAAAGGAGCGCAGCTGTTCGATGGGCCAATGCAACGTCAAGTCCAAAGAAAGGCCATAGACATGCAGAGAAATCTCCCAAAGGAGAACCAGCGACAACAATGCAACAAGCACAGGACCTCGCCCATCCAGCAATTGTGTGGGCACCCGCGCGTGCAAATCCTATCCAAGTGCCAGAAACAACACTCTGACTCTCAGTTGATCCATTCTAATTTTTGATTCCCCATTCTTTTCAAGCATCCTTCTTTTCGAACACCAGCTGTTTCCGAGTTTTGATTTCCTGAAAGAAGGGATCCCTGCAAAGAATGGGGAAGCTTCCCCTGGAACAATACTATCCAACTCCTATAGCACTAACCTCGAGCTGAAAGAAAATCTCGACTGCAAATAAGTCTGGCCTAGAATCAAGTTTTCATTTCCTAGGTTTCCCTTTTTGTGGTTTTTGGGATTGGCAGAGTTGCCCTGCCTCAAAACGTGTCCATGCTTCCCTTTACCAGAAGTGTGTCGCCTGCAAAACACTCAAGCTCAACGATTCCCCCGCAAGAATGGGGTCCCCCCAAAAAACAAGACAAAAACCCCGAAATCACTTGCCACTGGGATGCACCCACTCAATTTGGATGATGACAATCCGTAGGCAAACAATGGTGGTTGTATGAACGCCCATGGTTTCAATGGTTGTTTGAACCCCTGGGCCACATTTTGCTACTTGGTTGCTGTTGACCCCTCTGCAAAAAGCTTACCTTTTTTGTTGGGTTTAGTGGAAAACCCCTTGATTTCAACCAACAAATTAGAGTCTAAAGCTCCAAGCCAATAGCAGTCCAGGCTACTTCCGGCCCGATTCTCCCAGCTTTCGGCTCTTCGGGACCCCGCGCCGGGGACACTGGGAAAGGCGTAGGGCATAGCGGCGAGCACCGAGCCACGGCGCCTAAAAGCCACGGGGTCTCGTCTTGTTGAGTTGGTACCCTCTGTTTGGTGGGATGTAAACTAGGTCCTCCAGTAGAAAGGTTAGAATAAGGGTACCAACTTTTTCTTCTTTTTTTTTTTAATGTAGTCTATTTTAGTAGGCGGACCCTCCTGGGGGACCTAGCAAAGGGAAACCAACAGGACACCCACACATTTGTCGGGTCAAAACACACACCCATGTTGATTGGCTTCGTGTGGCATGGTTCGGTTGCGGCTCTGGTAGGGCTTGGTTTGTGCGCCTGGGTGTACGGTTGGGTGGCTTGGAGCTCAAAACACGGGGCTCCAGGAAGATATGGTTCCAAAAGACCGACAGATTTCAATGGAACCAAAGTCATCTTTGGGTTGAAAAGGACCCCTTTACAAGGGGCCCCATGTTGATCTAATACATGGAACATATGTTTGAGGGTCACCCCATGCTTTGCAACACGACACTTCTTTGCCTGCGAAATCCCCAGTGCATTTATACACTGTATCTGTGCTTCTGCATACATATGCTCGTTGGAGACGTGTGTGATTTGTTTTGTTTCTGGATGGCAGCTAGCAGAGTCATGTACTTGCTGCTTTAAGGCATTGGCGCTTTGGACAGCAGAAGCGTGCTTGAAGGGTCAGATGTGCAGCCGCAAGGGCCAAGCGTATTTCATTGCAGCCTTGTAAGATGACAAACGGGAGCGTATTCTTGTGACATGTTGACCATCGTGAGCTTCCAAACGTCAATAACTCAGAGAACGTTCGCCGACATAGGCCCTATTTCAACAATTAGCGCTGGCTGAATGATAGCGCCCCTTGAGTTCAAAGGTCGACCTAGGTGCCCTGCCCAAGAACGAACCAGCGACCCTTTGGTTTCAGCAACAGCTCCATGAACGCACCGTCTATACAATATAATATATATATATATATAATATATATAATATAATATATATATATATAATATATAATATATATACATATATATAGATATATATTCGCACACACGTACACACGTGCCCGTCACTATATCATATAGATAGATACACATACTATGTTTAAAGTACGACAAACACGGACCCTTAAGTTCCCAAGGGCCAAGATATTCTGAGGCTCCTCCAGCACCCGGTTGTGGTATTGACGATTTCTAGAGGGGGACCCACCAAACAAGAAGGGGAAAAGGGTAATGAACTGGGTTTGTGCCGAAAGAAACAGCTGATGTGCAATCTGACCTTTACTCCAACCAATTTCTGCACACTGACATGGACTGAAACTCAGTCTGGGCATTATGTGCAGCATCATAAGGCGGAATTGAAGTCTGGGCGCCAAAGCCACGTGTCTTTGTTTATCCCATGTGTCTCTGAGTCTTAATTGGGGGACACCCTCACAAATTGGACGCACATCCTGACGGCAAAGATGTTTGCCAAAGTATCCAACCGCTTACTGTAAACCCCGTACTCCCAGTGAACATCCCAATCCCCACTAAAATAGATGGTGGTGCACCTACCCCAAAATGGTGCCATTGGTGTTGACCCACGGCCATTTCTGCTCCAGGCCCCCCACACGCTGCCACTGTCGTGCAGCTGCTCGACTGAGGTAAACCTGAACAGCGGCGGCTTAGCTTTGGCTGGGCTTGTTTGCTTCACTTGAAAGCAAGCAAGGCTATGACCGTGTGAACAGTTTGTATCCTTGCATGTTGCGCGAATTCTTACAGTACCAATCCCAAGATGGATGGCCGTGAGATAAATATTGTCGTATAATATCTTGTCGGAAGCTGAACAGGTTTTCGGAACAGAATGTACACTTAGGGCACTTCCAACCACACGTTCCACATTTGACTTGTCACTTGCGAGGATGTGTGAGTGACAGCGTGAAACAACAAGAAGTATCTTGTTGTCCTCCGAATGGCCGAAGCAGTCTGAACTGCAGGCCAGACCTTCCGATCTTTGCGACAACATACCCGGCCCATGACATCGAAAGTGACTGCCAATGGTGCAAGACATGCCCCTCTTTGATTTCAGCTTGCGGTGGACCAGGCATCCTTGGTCCTTGGTCACCCTTTTAGCGTGGCAGCAAAGGCTGCCGTGTCACCCAGCGCATGCAAAATGGCCCCTCCATCCCTTGCTAGACTCCACCTACCCCGGAGAAGACCACCATAGGTCGACAATGAAGCGTCATTTATCTAATGAAATCAGACAGTCAGCAATTCGCCCGTCGCCTCACAACGCAAACACTCGCCGGCCTCCAAATCAACGGACCTGTGACTCGGTGGCTTTTTTGCAAGTGGAACTAGTACATGAATTCACCCAAACTGAAACCAGTGCCGGACACGGATGCACGAGCACCAGCGTAACGATGCGAAGGCAAAGCAGCCGCGTTGATTTCATAGGCCAAGGGCTTCGTCCAGCACGCGCGCGTATTGCGCCACGCAGGCTCCAGCTCCCAAGTTCTCATTGCGCTCATAGACGTGCCTTGGATGAGCATTTGAAAGGCCGGGCCAAAGGAGTACCCTGTTGTTTCTGTCTCAACCTGTTTTTGGGTCCATAGACCACAACGGGCAAATGGAGGTCAGCACACAAGTTTAGGATTGAACACACATACACACATGAGTCATAATCAAAACCTGGTACAAAAATGGTGAACCCAGAGCCATGAAAGGAATTGAAAAGGCGGCCGCACCTATTTGTGGCTGGGATTGTCCCTTACCAACCTTCATCTACCCGGGCTTTGATTGTGGCTCACATGGGATCCGCTGAAAGAACTAAATTGTGCGCACTGCTCAGGCCTGCACAGTTCATGTGCTGCCCAACTGCAGGTTCTAGACTCCAACTAACCAAGCTGTCTTTGAACAAATTGCTCTGCATCAGCTTCCCCTTGTTTGGTCGTTTAAACTGCGGAAGCTGCCTTGCCTGAATGCAATAGGGGCGAACTAATCACCCCACAAAGCCCTTCGAAGTATTGAACATAGCTCCTTGCCTACCAGTTATCCATGTTCCCGCCTTCAGCCTCCAATGAAACAAATAAGCATCTGTACCCGTTGGCCCAAACCTGGCTCAGGCACTCGTGACCCTTGACAGAACCCATTGAGGGAAAACGGCAAAAGGGTTACCTCAGCCCAGTGGAATTCCATTGGAAAAAAAGGATCGGCATCCGATGTTTCGGCTGGTTGACTTTAAAGGGGAACCCTTCCCCAAAAAAAAGGAGAAAAACAACGGGCACCACTGGGCAACTGGGGGTTAACTCCAGGGGCTTGTCTGCGATCCACTGGCTCGGTGAATCATGTGAGTTGGCCTCCACCGACAGCTGCGATGGACATTTTGTGAAGCAGCTGCCGGCTTTCTGACAGCTGCTCAAGGCAGAAACGTAAGCGCACACATATCGATGGAGGGAAAAACAGAACGCCCACAAGCAATGACATAATGACTACGGCACCAAACTGGATGGAAAGATCGTGATACTCAATGTCAACAAGGACCCAAATCAAAACCACAAGATCTAGTCCTTTCTTTGACCCTACCTGTCCCCCCGCCCCCCAACCCCCCCTTATCCCCTTGCGAAGGGCTCGAGATTCCGGACCATGCGCCGCAGCAAGGCGCGAGAAGGCAGGGGATGTGCCCAGCCAGGCGCCAGGCGGCTTGGCCTTTGGAAGAATCGATGGGAAAAATGGCTTGCGGGCTTGTCGTCTGGGGGATTCAGGACATTTGGGGGGATTCAGGGCAAAGACCATCGATCCCTTCATACGTGGCTCGCCTAAAAACCCGAGAAAAAGCTTCCACTGCCCTCACATCGCGCTGCCCTGACATCGGGCTGCGCTGAGACAACCACCCGCTGAGCGCTGGCTTGATATAGATTTGTCAGCTCAACTGCCCTGGAAACTGGCCCTGCCTATGGCAAACATACAATGGAACCAAATGGGTCCTCCAAAAGGAGTTTCCTGAAACGAGAAGCCTCAAACAAAGAAAGCACAGTAATGTTAACCCCGGATTAATAAACCCTGGTTGATTATCAGGGGGGTGTCCCCTTTGAGTGGGGATTCATCACTTTTGGAGGGAACACCCCCCTAATGATAGGACGGGTTTGTTGATGGGTCAACATTACCAGGGTCACTAAATTCTGATTTTCTTTTTTTGCTGGGAAGTGGGCGCGCAGAAAATAAGCGGCGTCGCTCGCTTCGCTCGCTTCGCTCCCGTCCTGCCGAAGGCGTCGCTGAGCAGCTCCTCGCAGCGAGGCGCCGCGGCGCAGGTCCCGGCGAAGGCGTCCACGAGGCCCGCGGCGTCCCCGCGGCCGAAGCCCAGCAGGAAGTGGCCTCTGGCCATCGCGGTGGGGTCAACCCCTTTTCCAACCCAAGCCACGCCACAGTGCCCGTCTTTTTTCTTGGAGGGTGGCGTTATTTGTCCTGTTTTTTTGGGAGGGGGTCAAGGTGGAAGCCAGGAAGCCACGCATGTTTTGAAGGCTTTTTGGGAGGCTCCAGCCAAGTTTGGGAGGGTGCTCGTGCCAAGTGAGCTCGTGCAAAAACACACTCGCAGACCTATTTAGACAACCTTTTGGTCACCCTTTCAAGTGGTCCATTTTGAACAAATCTTGCCAAGCACTGCTCTCGGCGGATAAGGGGAGCACCGCAATCCGTAGGGAACACCGCAAGGGAACCCCCCAGCATCCGGCATAAGGATGCTTTAGCTTGGCTCCTTGAAACCAAGCCGAGTGAAGGGCACTCACCCACACACCCACCCACCCACGCAAACACGCACGCACGCAAACACGCAGGCAGGCAGGCAGGAAGGCAGGAGGGCAGGCAGGCAGGCAGGCAAGCAGGCAGGCAGGCAGGCGGGCGGGCGGGCAGGCGGGCAGGCGGGCAGGCAGGCAGGCAGGCCAAACACACACACACACGCAGACCCAACTATCCAAACACCTGCACCTTCATTTGGAGTTGGTATGGTTCTCACTTCGCGATTTGAGAGTGATCCAGAATGGTTACCAGCCCCCCAAGGGTGGTTTTCAACCCCTCAAACCCATGAGTTGATATAGTAGGCGAACCTCCAAAATGCATGGTTGTCTCGTCTTTTCCCTTTAAATCATCCAACAAGGCAAACAAGACGCATCCACAACACGGATTGCTTTCGACCATCGCTTTGCCTGGGAAGTTAGCGCCCCACAGCTCCAGAAGGTCTCCCGCGACCTGGCTGTTGGCGCTGCGGCCCAAATGGAATGGAGTTGTGAACGTCCCAAATGCGGTTTACTTAAAAAGGGTTTATTGGGGTTTAAATGGTCTAATGTGGTCTAATGGGGTTTGCTGGGTTTACTGGGGCTTAATCGGTGCAAGGTGGTTTACTGGGGCTTGCTGGGGTTTAATTGGCTTAATGTGGTTTAATAAGGTTTAGCGGGGTTTAATGGGGTCATGCCGTGGAGTCTGTGTACCCTCATTTCGGCCCTCGTTAGAATGACAAGCAAAGGGGTCAAAAGCAATCCTCACACCATCAGCAGTGAGAGAAGCTCAGATGAAGGGAGCCTAAACAGGGTCTAACAAACTGGATCCGATTGCTTCAGCCAAATGAGAAAACATGTCCGTAGCATCCGAAAGAAACAAAGATCATATTGTTGTTTGACCAAAAAACATTAAACCAACAAACACGTATGTACTTAATAATATTTATCTGTTTGGAAACACATACACACTGGAAAACATATGCGCCTACTTGCAACGAACGTCCAAGTGCAATACACACGTTTGCACAAACATGGACCGACCATATGCATATCTATAATATGACTAGTGTTGGAACACATTGACATATGGGTACGTGCCAATATAAACATACACATATTACAGTAGAGTTGCTATCCTTTTGCAGTGAGCTTCGCAGGAGATGGGATCAAGGCGCGGAAAACGGTTTAAACCTGGCCTCACCATAACCCTACTAAATCCAGTAGAACCGGCTACTAGAATAGCCAGTGGGGAATTTCTTGGCTCATCATGTACACGGACAATCCATTCAGGCTATGTTGCAGGCTTATTGCGCTCTTACATATAAACTGGATTTGTAGAGACCCCATTTGTGTTCATGAAGAGGAATGGTTCATTGAGAACTCCGAATCGCAGACCAGTGGAGTTCCATGGAAAACAAGAATAGGCACTCGTTCTTTTTGGTCGTTGACCTGAAAGGGGCTCTCCCCTCCGCTCAACAGTCAGAAAAACGGAGGCACTCAGCTGATTGATTGCTTGCGGGAAGAAACAGATCTCTGCGGGGGGGGGAGGGGGTTTGGCCGTGTTTGTGGAACAAGCGGGTAGGGCCAGAACGCTTAGCCGAAGAACAAAGATCAAAGGAATGCTCCATTCTAGAGAGACACGGGTGATATCTTTAATATTCCAAACAAGCGACCACACATCACGCCGCGCTCGCCACTTCACGTATTGGGGGGATCAAGCGTGCCATACCTAAATAACCGGAATGGGGTTGCTTTTACGCCAAACTGCAGGTTGTTCATTCAAAGAGAAACATGCTATCGTTTGTTCAAGGTCGTATCAAGCGCTGCACATCTGAATGACAAATATTGCGATGTCCGTTGATTCCCTTAGGCCACTGCCCTACGCTGGAGCCATGTTCGCAGCAGTGAATGTCCTACTTTTTGCGGTTTGGTTTAAAATTCAACTGCCTCAAGAAACCGGGGTGGTTGGGATTCGGGAAAGACACCGGGGTGTGGGAGAATCCCACAGCGACGAATACCGCGGCATAGGCGTGTGGATGTGTGGTAATGTGTCTTGCTAACCAGGAAAACTGACCAGTTACCAACCGGGGTCATCAAGTTGTTTAGACTTTTGACACAAACCGCAGGCGTTTACGAAAGCCTACCCTTTGCGGACCTTGGGCTGGTGGACTCGCTTTGGTACCTTTATTTTTTGTCAGGTCCGGTTCAATGCGTATCGTCTGATCTTCTTCAATCCCGTAACTTTCGCTCTTGATCAATGAACGCATCCTTGGCAAATGCTTTCGCAGTAGTCCGTCTTGTTAAATACAAATGCCCCCCAACTATCCCTATCGATGATTGCCTCAGCTTTTGGTGGCCTTTCCTTTCCCTTTACCGCCCAAGCCCGAGGGAAAAAGCGTGCCGTCAAATTCTATTCGCCCTCGAAAAGATGGTGTCCCCCCTCAAAAAACAAACACCGTTCTGTGCGCCTCGCGATACACCACCGCCAGGCTGATGGGGATCCCCCTGCGGGACTCAAGAACGTGGTGCAGCAAGGAGAGCTCAGCGCGGTAGAAGTCCTCAAAAAATCAATGGGGGCCCATTGGCCCCAAAAAGGTTGCCAGCTAACACAATTCGGACGACCGTTTTGGGCATGCCTTTTTTTAGGGAGCACAAAACAGGGAAATGTGAAGAACTTTGTGAACCGTACGGGAAACAACTGTTGACATGCGTAGCTGCCTCAAATTCAGGGACCCCATGGTGGTTGGTGTCCTTTTGGTTTCCCCACAGAAACCATCTGATCAAAGTCCCTCCGGCAAAGAAGTCCAGTTTCTGACGTTGACCCCGACCTCCAGAAACTGTCAAAATACTGGCCCCACCGGGGAAACAACGCCTTTCGCGCCCAAGGTGCCCCTGTAAAAAAAAAAGACGTCCCTTCTGATGGCGTGGAAAAACAAAAAACCGAAATGCTCATCCGGCTCCTCGGGAGTTCGGCTGCAGCCTTCGAAGCCCTGGCATGTGAGAGGGATTTGGACGGGAACCAACCCCAAAGGAACTGCGCCGGAAAAAACCCACCATGGGTGTGCCTTTATTGGAGGACCCCCCAAATGGTGGGTGTTCCTTGTGGTTTGCTCCAAAACCACAAAGACAGGTGCCTCAAAAAGACGCCCACATACAAACGAAGAGTAAGGCTGCTGGGGAAAGGGAGGGGGGATGGGCGCTTGTTTGAGTTGGTAGCTGGGTTTAAAGGGAACCAGAAAGAACACCACCAGGTTAAGGGATCGAGAGGGCCTTTCACGCTGGCTCGAAGGCAAGCAAGCAGAGCCCACATTGCACTTGGACGTGAGGCGAAGAAACTGACTTAGGTATTCGCCTCATTTGGCATAGACCTTCAAGAATGCAAAACCCCAATCAATCCCGGTCTTCATGTAGAGCAGCACCTCCTCCCATTGTCTGAGCTCCCATGGGTCTACACAGAATTTCACGATGTTCACCCGTGCATGAAACATTTCGCACCTCAGGTCTTGGCAGGTTGTGCCATTCAATCAATCT
>CAUJNA010003255.1:655000-700000 GCA_963377175.1 Effrenium voratum | reverse complement strand
CGATCAACAAACATCCTCATGTACGTGTTGACTGACTTGTAACTTCATGCTGCGAATGCATCATGTTGCTCAACCACTGGCAAAATGCAAATCTCAAGATAGCAGCCTTGCCAGTCAGTTGATTGATCCTTGTCTCCTCACACTGTCATGCAACAGTCCGACAGGGGTTGCTAAAATCAAGTGCATCCTTTGGCAGAGTGAACAAGCAATGCCCCATACCCGCTGCATAACGGATCTGCAGCCGCCTTCTACACACAAACGCACGTAAACTCCCGAGGTAGAATCTGATCAGTTCGGGTGTCTCTATCGAGTGGCACTGTCAAGTGGATGGAGTAGTGGCTTCCGTCTGATTGCTTACTTGGAAAGGGAGAACAAAGAAGCAACAGCGGTTCAGTAAGTCAATCCAGCTTCCTGAATTCATATTGAAGGCGAGAGCAAAGCAAGCGTAAACTGACGCTCGGCGCACACACACAAGCACACACACACACACCAGCGAGCACTGTGTGCACACAGCACCTTCAACAAACATCTTGCCACATGGCAAGACATCATTGGGCTTGCTGTGGCTCTGGTAATCGAACCATTCACTGTCCGCACCAACACTAGGCGTGGTTGCTTTCAATAGTGTCGTCCTCGCCTTCACATTCGTCCTGCTTGCAGCAACGTGGTCCCAATGCTGAAGCAAAGACGATAAACCATGCTGCACATTTTAACAGAGTAGCATCTAAACAAAATCGCATAGACAACTTGCTCAAGGTCTCAGCAATTTCATATTGCAAGCAAGCGGCAAACAACCAAACACAATCCTCATACACACAGTGCCTGACTTGTAACTTGATACTGTGCGTGTGCTTGCGCACGGCATGTTGCTCAACCGCAGGCAAAATACAAACCTCGAGATAGCAGCCTTGCCAGTCGGTTGATTGATCATTGCCTCCTCACACAGTCTTGCGACAGTCCGACAGGGGTTGCTAAAATCAAGCGCATCCGTTGGCAGAACGGTTCAATCATGCTGCCTAACTTGTCCCAACCGCGTCCAGAACGAACCCGCAGCTGCGTTCCACACACAGACACACACACACACACACCAGCGAGCCGTGGTGCTCACAGCACCTTCAACAAACATCTTGCCAGACATGGCAACACATTTGTGGGCTTGCGGTGGCTCTGGTAGTCGAACCATTCAATGTCCGCACCAACACTCGGCGTGGTTGCTTTCAACAGTGTCGTCCTCGCCTTCACATTCGTCCTGCTTGCAGCCACGTGGTCCCAATCCTAAAGATGCTGAAACAACAAAATCGATAATCACTGCTGCAATGATATGTTGAGAGAAGCAGCTAACAGGAATTGCTTGCTCAAGCTCTCCGCATCTTCATGTCGCAAGCCAGCGGCAATCGATCAACAAACATCCTCATGCACGCGTTGACTGACTTGTAACTTCATGCTGTGCATGCATCATGTTGGTCAACCACTGGCAAATGCAAATCTGAAGATATAAGCCTTGCCAGTCAGTTGATTGATCCTTGTCTCCTCACACTGTCTTGCAACAGTCCGTCAGGGGTTGCTAAAATCAAGTGCATCCTTTGGCAGAGTGAACAAGCAATGCCCCTACCCGGTTCGGAACGGACCTGCAGCCGCCTTCTACACACAAACACGCCACGTGGTCCCAATGCTGAAGAAAAGACGATAAACCATGCTGTACATTTTGACAGAGTAGCATCTAAACAAAATCGCATAGACAACTTGCTCAAGGTCTCAGCATTTTCATATTGCAAGCAAGCGGCAAACAACCAAACACAATCCTCATGCACAGATTGACTGACTTGTAACTTCATACTGTGCGTGTGCTTGCGCACGGCATGTTGCTCAACCGCAGGCAAAATACAAACCTCAAGATAGCGGCCTTGCCAGTCGGTTGATTGATCATTGTCTCCTCACACAGTCTTGCGACAGTCCGACAGGCGTTGCTATAATCAAGCGCATCCGTTGGCAGAACGATTCAATCATGCTGCCAAACTTGTCCCAACCGGGTCCAGAACGGACCCGCAGCTGCGTTCTACACAGAGACACACACACACACCAGCAAGCCGTGGTGCTCACAGCACCTTCAACAAACATCTTGCCAGACATGGCAACACATTTGTGGGCTTGCGGTGGCTCTGGTAATCGAACCATTCAATGTCCGCACCAACACTCGGCGTGGTTTCCATGGGTCAAATCCCGTCCCCAAGTGAACATCCCAATCCAACCACTAAAATAGGTTCTAAAATGGGTAGTGAATTCACCTACCAACCAAAATGGGATCCGAAAACGGTTTTGACAACCACTGCTATATGGAACCCTTTCTGTAATTCCCTTGAGTCAACCGTGAAAACTTTATTCAGGGGGATCCACTTGTTTGGCTCACAGAATTTGCAACACCTTTAGCCCAACGTCCACGTGGGACGCGGTTCCAACAACATGGTTGTAAAGGCCAATAAAAACCTATTCTATCAACCCTATTTGTTTCCAGGTAGCAGAAACATCTGCCAAAATGGCCCAAGTTGGGAGTCTCTAGTTACACAGAAACCATTTCGTCTGGTGACTTCCAACAAAAAAGAAACGCCACCCCCGTCCCCTTTTCTTCCTAAACAACTTCTCTTCACACCCCCCCTCTTGCGGCCTTTTGGGTCTGCGGCCTCGCATTTCGGGCCTCTCAATTGTTCTTCCCCAACAAAACCAGTCTTCAACCCCCGGTTTCTTCTGTTCTTCATGGTTCTTCCTGGTTCTTCCCTCGGACGACCGGTCGCGCGGTAGTCGACTGGTCGGCCTCGCGAAGCCGTTTCAGCGGTTGGAAGACCTTGGCCTCCAAATCCACCGTGGGATCTGCGTGGAGCGCCAGCAGCGCAGCCGCCCGCGTCAAGTCCAACTCCTCGCTGCGAGCTGCGCGAGCTGCGAGAGGATGGTTTAAAAGGATGAGTTTCAGGACACTTTCCGTTTTTGCTTTGACGCTTTTACAATGAGGGTAGCCTTTGAAACTTTGAAGTGGTTCCTGTTTTGGGAAGAACAAAACACGTTCTGTGGATGGCTTAAAACCGAAGGAAACCAAACAAAAGCCAAAGGGAGGTCACACAAACCGCACACCAGAGGGCCCCTGAGATGAACATCGTCCAAGCCAGGATCCCCCCAGTCAAGTCCCATGTTGGCGGGTTGGAGGGTATTTGTTGAGATACAACCACCAAGATGTGTTGCAGAGCTTGGAAAGCTGTGAAGCGTCGGTCACCATTCAAACAACCGATGCATGCAGCAGTTGGTCCAACTCTGGCGAGAAGCATTCCCACCAAATGTGAACAACCCTGCAAATACTGCAAGGCATCTTGCCGTGCCGTCAAGGTCATCGTGAAGTCTTCACACAAATTTATGTCAGGTCATGAAAGTGGATCTGCAATTCATCGGTGCAATATTTGCAACCAAACTCACTCAATCATCATATTCCATGAAGGCACAGAAACTGCCCGCACCCATGTTGGCCCAAACAGAGCTGATCCTTGGTATGCAACGGACTTCAGGACTTTCAATTCATCATGTGAAGTCGTATGGTGTCCATGTTCATATTGGATAGATAATGTCCCGTCTTAGCCCTTCACACAGGAAGCTGTGTCCTAGGTCTTGGAAGAAACTAACGACGCAAAAAATCAAGCCAAGAACGCTATCCGCACGTCACAATCAAAACTCGGGGAAAGGGGTCCCAACATCACTGTAAAGAGGGTGTCACGCAACGTGCAACTGCGAGGCTTCAAACATGGCAGTCCTCTTCCGGCTTGTTGACCTCGTCCTGACATGTGGCTGTGCGTGGAGACCTGCAAACCCATCGGCACATCGAATAGTGTGTTTCAAAAGGGATCATCCATGGTTAACGGAACGCTAACATCCACTGTGTAGCAGCCCAGAAGAAGTTCACATTCGTGGACCCCCATATCTTTCGCTCCAAGACCGCGCAAAGGCGTGCGGTGCGTGTGCTGTTCAGGTTGAGACACGATAATCTAGCCCCCTACAAGACCACTCAACTTCCGCCACTCACAGCTGTCCTTGAAGTTGGCAAGGGCCACACGCAGCGCTTGCGAAATGGGGTCGACATCGCGGGCCTGAAGGCAACACATCCGCCAAAAAAAGAAAGAAACAAGAACAAAGCAAAACAAAGAACAGGAGTTGCCCCAAGGGCGAGGCATGGCATGTCGTTGAAACTGACTTTTGAAGCAATGGGGATAGAGACTTTTGACCTTAGACCTGGCGACTTGGCCTGACACGATCCCCGCCTTCGCCTTCGGCCTGAGACGAACGCCGCTGGCCCAGCGCGCAAAGGGCGCCGTGAAAAGCGTCGCCGTGAAGAGCGGGGGCGCCCGCCTTTGGGCGCGAGCGGCGTGCCTGCGAAGAGCGGCATGGCTATGGGAAATAGAGCTGGGTGAAAGTAGATGCTTCGGAGTGGGTGTCACTTGGTTTGGGGCCAAAAGGAACTGGAGTTGGAGTTCCTTAAGCCAGGCGCAACTCCCACATTTTGAGTTCGTCATCCCGGCTTGCCGACATAAAGGGGGCTTGTGCCATCTACTTGCATCGTGGTGCAATCGCTGATACTGAAGTTGACCATCTCTATGACTGCCATGGGATTGGAATGGCGTCCGTTTTGGTTCCTCCGCCCGCAAAGAACCGCCCCTGGGGTAAAAAAAAACACGCATAATTGTATCCATTGTGTGTCTACACGCTGACACATATATATATATATATAATATATATATGTGGGTATATGATACATATGTATGTATATTGCGTTCCTTCCTGATAGTGGCTTGGGGGTAGTGGACGCCCTGTTAGAATTATGTAGTTTGTTCGTGCTCTTGGGATGGCATTTCCTTGAAAATAAACAAATCTGGTGAGAGAAATTGTGAGGCAACAGCAGCCCAGTGAATTTGTCGTCGGGCTCTTGGATGTGTTCCTGGTCGAAGTGTTGATGATTTTTGAATCGGATGGGTGTCTGGGGGGCCACAAAATGAGTTCTAATGGATCTGGAAGGACTCTGCTTTTGACAAGCCCTCATTGGGTGGGGAAGGACCTGGGGAGCCAATCTCGTTTTGAAGGCCTGGCGTAGCAACAGCCTGGGACCTGCGAAGATCTGACTTGTGCGTGGCAACCCTATAAGACCGTCCCAGTAATAGGGGGGTCTGACCTACAAAAGTGAAGAAATCCCACTCAGAGGGGACACCACCTATTCATCAACCGAGGGTTTGTTACCCATTATATTTTCTATTCAAGGCTGTGAGACAAACACGTTGTGCGATTGGAGTAACACGCTCAAATTCAGGCAGGAACCCCCCCCCAACCCGCCCGACTGATTTATTGGGCCCACCATCACCCGAAAAAGATGCAGCAGCCTACCTAAACCGTCAATCTACCCTTAAAAACTGGTTATTGCCCCAACAGGATTTGAGGGTCCAGGTATACGTTTGCCAATTCCATGCTATCCATATGCCTGTCTTTGTCAGCCGAGGTTTTCCAGAATGGGCAGAAAACAAGACATTGACACAGGTTTGTAGTTCGACCCTTTACCCTTTTTATTTGACCCTCCCCCCTACTTTTTTGGAGGGAAACTGCGAGAGTGCCAACGCGATCTTGTTCAATACATTGTAGTGCAGCATCGGTTATCCCATCACTGAATTTGCATATGGTTAATATTGTACTTGTCAAAGTTGTGCATTGTTATATACTTGTCACTGTATGTTGTTTATTCGTGCCAGCGTATTCATAGCCCTTGTGGTTATAGCTTCCCCTTTGACAAATTGAGAGGTTTAGACCACCGTCACAGCGCAATTCTGAGCGGCATAAACCTTTAAGTGTTCTTAAAAGCTATTGCTTCCTAGTATGACAACGCCTGTCCTGTGAGAGAGTCAACTTGCACATACGACTTTTTGGCAAAATCACTTTGGTCTTGGAATTTGTGAATGTAAGTGCAAAACACGAAACCAAACCCAAAAACAATAACACAAATCAAAGAACTTCTCCCGTTCCCTTGGCACAGTGAGTGGCCAAGGAGGGAAAGAGTGTCTGAACAGTGTTCTCTTTTTAGTTTGCTTCTTCTTTTTTCTCGGGCTTCCCGAGGCTTCTTGGTCGCACTTAGTTTACCATGTATCTGCAAGTACACAAAGGCACGGCAGGAGCGGGAAATACACAGATGCAGTGGAACAGCAAACAATACGTTCAATAGGCATGGACAGAGGCGCTCCCATAGTGCCCTGTTCTGCTTTGTCTTACCCTCCGCCCTTTGCTTCTAACGCGCGACTTTGTCCCTTTCACCCTCCATTTTTTGTGGCCGAAGGCTACAGCAAGGGTGGTTTGGGCTTGGTTTAGGGTTTTCACGGTGAGTGTAGGATAAGGGTTGGTTCAGGTGGGTGTGTGGTTGGTTTAAGGACGGTTTAGAGTTGTTTTAGGGTATGTCTGTGCAGGGTTTAGGTTTGGCTAAGGGTGGGTATAGGCTTGGTTTTGGGTTGCTTTCGGAGTGGTTTAGGGTTGTTTGAGGCTGGGCTTCGAATCGGACTTCGCTGAGTTTGGTGTTGGTTTAGGGTTGGTTTAGGGGTGGCTTAGGGTTGGTTCAGGCTGGGTTTGGAATTGTTTGAGGAATGGCGCATGCTGAAGCTGCTTTGGTTGTCGTGACTGTCGAACAAAAAAAACGGCCTTTCATTTGAAACATTGCCCTCTGCCCCCAGCAAACCCGGGCTGCTCCCGCCTTGCGAATTGCGGCGCGCGCAATAGGCGACGTGACAACGCCGGAGCTTCCATTGCGAACATGTTGGCACTCGTGCCAGCACAATCCAATCTGGTGAGGGTGAGTTTGTGCTGCCCATGTCGTGCGTCACCAAGACGATTCCGATTGAACGGCCCAAGCCCCGATTGACAAGAAAGCGATTCTCCTGCATTGGCCAGAGAGGAGTACTTGTATTATCCACCTGAGCATCATCCCTCCCCCCAAACAAAATGGTGGCTTCCTTTCGCCTAGTCGAAACTGGGCGATGGTTTACATGGCCAACCGCTTGACATCAGACCGCCTTTCTTGTATCTTAGCAGCCTGTTGCGATCTAAGAGCTGGCGCTGGCCTGGGACAACTCCCTCATTGGAAGGCATGCATAGGCAGGCGGGGTAGTTGTCATCGTGCCTTCGAATTGCTGTGCTTTGCAGTGGTTGTTCTTATTGCTGCTAGAGATACCCTCGGTATGATGTCTTTCTCGGCTGGACGAGCGGGGCCCCGACGTTGCTTCGGTGACTCCAAGGGGACCAACCGCCTCGTAGTGATCACTTGCTGGTGGCCTTTATCCCAATGCACAAATGTCTTTCAGCCAAAAAACCCACCAGTGAATGGGAGTCATCTGATTTGAACGGCTTCTTGGACTTCTCACTGGGAGTCATTTGATGTTCACGTGTTTTTGTTTGAGTTCTCACATCTAGTCCAGCAGAATTCGTGTGAAGAATACCTTATCCGCCCTACCTTGAGGGGGAGGGTGGGGGGTCCCCCAATTCCATTTATCTCCCCATAAAGAGGAAATATGTCAATGGGTCAAAGTCCCATACCACCAGGGACATCCCAATCCAACCACTAAAATAGATTCTAAAATGGGTGGTGAATTTACCAACCAAAATGGGATCCCAAAACGGTTCTGACAACCACAGCCATATGGAACCCTTTCTGTAATGCCTTTTAGTGGTTGATTCAACCATGATTACTTTGTTCGGTTTTCGGGTGGGGGGTCCCCCAATTCCATTTGTCTCCCCATGAGGAAATCTTGAAATGGAATCCGAGCTGCCGGGCCACTCCAGTCCAAAGTCCTTCTGCTTGAAGCGAGGCCTCCGATCGATCTGGAGGATGAGGCTCCCTATGGCGACAAATGGGTGTGTATTGTTTCCGTTTTGGTGCCCAAAAGGTGCACACCTTTTATGTCTGGGTTGTTGGAGTATCCACCTGAACCTCTAGGGGTCGATTCCTTGTCCATTCTTTTCAGCCATCCTTCTTTTCGAAAACCGATCACCATTTCCCCAGAGTTTTGGGTGGTTTTCTAGAAAGAAGGATCCCTGGAAAGAATGGGGAAGCTACCCCTAGATGTGTATTGTTTCGTGGACCCCAGACAAATGGTGGTGGTCCTTTTGGTTTCCCTTTGAAACCACCGACAAACGGGTACCCTCAAAAAAGATAGACCCATATTGGCAGAAAGGACAACCAGCGATTGAGGGTCCCTATGAGAACCAGGCTGACAGGTCGAATTTCAACCAACCCTCTGTGATCTATGTAAGTAGCAGCATGCCTTCCTAACCTAGGCAGGGAGGGGGTTGCAGGTTCGAGTGCTTCCAAATCTTGACGGAAACCGTCCGCCAGACAAAGAAACTTAGACATGTGTTCGATGTTCCGTGTGAGCAACACTTGACTCAACCTCAAACACACCGCACCTTAAGCAAATCACAAGCCTCTGACTCACATCAGTTTTAGGGACAGTCACACTAAATTACAGAATCAGATATGAAGGAACATACACAACGCATATCAGCAAAAAGTGTTCCCAATGGAAATGAACATGACTCATCTCAGTCCTCAGCTCAATGCTTGTATCCTTGCATCACCCTGATCTGATACTCTCACGCCAGGCAGCCCAAAGTTCCGGCAAGAGAACGGGACAAGTCTATCAGGCCAAAGGCAGAACTTCTATCACTTTGGCTTTACCAGTGGGAGTGAGTTTCACACAACACTCCAATACTTGGCCCACATCTGGGATACTCCAAAAACATAATTGGCCTGTTTCAATTTTGGTTAGTCTACCGTCTACCCAAGATATAAAATAGTTGTGGAGGAGGCCCGGACTCGGATTCTGCATACTGCACCCAAGACTCGTTTCCAAGCCGTCCACACTCAAGCTTCCCGAGATCGCGATCAACGTCAACGGCAGTGAATGAAACCACACTTGCACTTGCACTGGCTACCGACTTTGACTTCCAAACCCTCGAAAAGAATCCCTACAAGAAATCAATGCTCTGACTTCAGTGCACAACAAGAAGATGATCAGTGTTGTGAGCCTCAACACACACCTTCTGTGCGGACCGGACCAAAAACTCTCCCCTTCCCAATTTCAGCAACCGGACCGAGCTTCCGGCGAAACTGGGAACCTGGTGTGCTTCGAGGACTTGGACCTCAGCCCAGAAATGTGATGGTAGCAGAATGCTGCGTGGCTTTTTGGGGTTGGTGTCTTTGTGGGGCTTAGTTGATCACATTTAAAGCCAAGCAACACGGAAAAGGTTGTTTTGCGGTTTACACTCCCTCAGACTAACATGGAAGCTCCCAGAAGGCCTAAATGGAACCAAATCTTCCAAAGGGGTTTGGGGAGCTTCCATGTTTGGGGGAGGGTAGTTGATCACATTTAAAGCCAAACAACACGGAACATGGTTTTTTGGGGCTTGTGTTTTGTGGGGTTTAGTTGATCACATTTAAAGCCAAGCAACACGGAAAAGGTTGTTTTGCGGTTTACACTCCCTCAGACTAACATGGAAGCTCCCAGAAGGCCTAAATGGAACCAAATCTTCCAAAGGGGTTTGGGGAGCTTCCATGTTTGGGGGAGGGTAGTTGATCACATTTAAAGCCAAACAACACGGAACATGGTTTTTTGGGGCTTGTGTTTTGTGGGGTTTAGTTGATCACATTTAACGCCAAGCAACACGGAAAAGGTTGTTTTGCGGTTTACACTCCCTCAGACTAACATGGAAGCTCCCAGAAGGCCTAAATGGAACCAAATCTTCCAGAGGGGTTTGGGGAGCTTCCATGTTTGGGGGAGGGTAGTTGATCACATTTAAAGCCAAACAACACGGAACATGGTTTTTTGGGGCTTGTGTTTTGTGGGGTTTAGTTGATCACATTTAAAGCCAAGCAACACGGAAAAGGTTGTTTTGCGGTTTACACTCCCTCAGACTAACATGGAAGCTCCCAGAAGGCCTAAATGGAACCAAATCTTCCAAAGGGGTTTGGGGAGCTTCCATGTTTGGGGGAGGGTAGTTGATCACATTTAAAGCCAAACAACACGGAACATGGTTTTTTGGGGCTTGTGTTTTGTGGGGTTTAGTTGATCACATTTAACGCCAAGCAACACGGAAAAGGTTGTTTTGCGGTTTACACTCCCTCAGGCTAACATGGAAGCTCCCAGAAGGCCTAAATGGAACCAAATCTTCCAAAGGGGTTTGGGGAGCTTCCATGTTTGGGGGAGGGTAGTTGATCACATTTAAAGCCAAACAACACGGAAAATTCAAATCATCTGAACCGCCCTGTGGCTGTTGAGGTTCAGTTGATCTTTCTTGGGGTGGACAACCGGTGGCTCTGAACAGCCGGGCAGAATGCCAGAGCGTTCAGTTGGTTGCTGCCTCCCCACATCTGAACTAAACGCACTGCGGTGCTGCAGAAAGCACTTACATTTTACAATGCACTCATTTGCGGCGTTGTCTTCTGCATTTTGGTCTCACGGGAAGAGTCCAGTGGCACCGCTCCAATCAATCCGCGATTTGCTAGCGCCCACTTGTTGGCAGTGCAATTAATCCAAATCGAGCCTCAACATGGCCGTGAAGGAATGTGGTGGTGCATTCTGACCATACATGCTCAGTTCAGGCTGTCACGGGCTTGACGCCCATCTCGCTGACATTCGTCAAGGGATCTCATGCTCCCGACGTACCGCTCTAGATTCATGTCGCTTTCCATCATTCCGTCTTGAACACATTTTCTTGACCAAGTCAGTTTTGCCAGCATGTACCCACACTCCCCTAAGCCCATCAAAGCAACTTCCGAGCACCCCTGCGCCCAGCGCCGTTGCACGGCCTCAGTGAGCCGCAGGTTGAACAAATACAATCGCGAGATGCTGCAAGGGGCTGAGCCACAACCGAAGAGGGGCAAGTGAACTTATCAAAAATCCAACCTGACAAAATAATATGACATAGAACCTGAATGTGCTTATCTTCCGATTGTCCCACTGCCAGCCTCATGACAAATACATCTCCTGTCCGATTGTGTCTCTCTTTTTCTCAAGCCCTCCCTTTCTTAGACCTTCAATGTGTTCCTTTCCCGCATCATTGAACTGATACGCACCCCCTGGCATGTCAACGTGCTTGAGAAATACTTGCTGATTCGACATGGAGGCATTTCTCTGCGGCCTCCTCCGATGTTGTCAACATTGAACTTTGCTAATTCGGTCTGAACTTGCAGATCGCAATGAGCAATTGCAATCAAACTCCGCATGCACTCTACACGTTCGGGATTGGCAGGGTCCGCGAAAGTCGCGAGCATCGCAGTACGGGGTCGAGCTTTGTTGCAATATGGCTATGGGTCAAAACCCCGAACCCCCAGCGAACATCCCAATCCCCAATAAAATAGACAAAAATTGGTGATGCACCTACCCCAAAATGGTACCATTGGTGTTGACCCACGGCCATATGTTTCCAATTTTGGGTGAGTATGGTTGTTTCTATAGAGATGCCCAAGCCTGCATGGCTTGCATTCCCTACGAGTAGTTGCCTTTAATCACGACGCCAACATGTTCGGTGCGCCAGTTGCGATGGTCAAGCATTGATGGCAGAGACATATCGTTGACTCAAGGGACTACCTGTCAGGTCCTGCATGTAACCCTCCTCTCTCATTTGCTCAGCTTTCTCTGGCTTATGGCTCAAGGCTTGCAAAAGGGGTGACCTGTCCAGACATCCTTTAATTCAGTGACAGCCTGGATCAGAAGCAAGGCATCCCGCGCACTTGGGTTAAAAAGGCGTCTTTTTCTAGCTGAGCGAGGCAAACCATTCCACCCGAACCCCACCCCCGCACGTGGCATTTTTGTCCAAGCAATCACCTCAATGTTCTCAGCTCCGTACTGCTTGACCTGGGATGCCAGACTAACACAGCTTCGGAAAGAGTGTTCAAAGGTGTGCGTGTGTGCGTGCATGGGTGGGTGGGTTTGTGTCTTTGTTTGAGGGCAGCCTTTTTGAGGTTGGGCTTAAGAGAAACCAAAAGGGGGTGCCCACCATTTTAGTGGGGGTCTACTGCATGAATTAGCAGTGTCCACCTCTAAGTCAATAGCGTTCGCTGCGATCAAACTTTGTGGTCGCGGCAAGCACGTGTCCCAAGAAGCATCACGTCATTTGGAGAAAAAACATACGGATTAACCAAAAAGCTAATACTAAAGAGGAACCACTCGGGCAAGCTGCTTGCAAGACTTGGAACATTTTGCAGTTCATGTGGCCGACCAAAATGAGATTTAATGGTTTTATGGATCTTCTTTCCTCTCTGATTCTCTTTTGTTTAGTCATCAGGGTTACCGCGGCAGGCGGTAGAGAAAAAGGGATTGAAACTAATTGATAAAATAATAAACGGCAACCCCCATCTACTGCCCTATCTAGTGCCCCCTGGGCAGTAGATAGAAATGTTCAAAACAAAGGCCGGAATTAGAACAGATACTGTTAACTGCTTTATTTCAGGATGCCCATAGTCTAACTACTGCAGGTGGCACCAAGTGCAGCAAGCGCCTCACAGCGTGTCACCCTGTGTCACCTGCGTGTCACCCCGTGTCACCTGCGTGTCACCCCCGTGTCGCTTTCCTTTCGCTTTCTTGTCAGACCGTGTCACCCCGTGTCGCCCCCGTGTCAGTATGCTAGAACAACAGTATATCGCTGCGAACAACAGTAGCTTTAGCGTGTCACCCCGTGTCGCCCCGTGTCACCTGCGTGTCACCGCGTGTCCTTGGGAAGGGGTAGGGATATAAGCTTGTGATTTACTGTTTGGGAAAGAATGTGAAACAACCGTAGATCGGGGATCTACTGTCTTGAATTTTAGTTTCGCACTACTGCTACATAGTCCTAAAGCTTTTTTGGATCATCTTAGCAATCCCAAAAGTAAATCACAGCAAATGTGGGTGTCAAAACAGGCGCCCCAACAATGGCTTTTGGTTTCGTCTTGCAGGAACCCGCAAAAGGTATCCTGACAAAAGATGCGTGGCCTGAAATGAGTTCTAACATGGGTTCTAAGGTGCGACACACACACACACACACACACATACATGGCTGTGCTTTTTTGAGTTGGTACCCCTCTTTTTGCTAAAAAACAGAGGCACCTGGTCCCTTGAGCTACCCGAACTGATCAGACACCATTGCCATTGGGAGTCTGGCGTACAACACCACTCCCCCTGGGGTTCAAACCACCAAAACAATGGGGGTTCATATAACCACGATTCTTTACATAAGGATTGTCATCATCCGAATTGGGTCAACCTTTCTTTTGATGGGGGTTGAACCCTAGGGGTCCCTTTCAGGGGAAATCCAGACATCTTTTGTTGATACCTCTTCTAACGATGAAACTGGGACCATTGGTTCCCTTAGGCTCCAAAGATGCAATATGGACAAAGGTAGTGCCAGACCAAGAGGAAGACATATTTGAGAGGGGAAGGTTCAGGTGGATACTCCAAAAAACCCAGACATAGAAGGTGGTCACCTTTTGGGTGCCAAAACGGAAAAAGCCCCAAAGGTCCGGTCGATTGAGACACCAGGGCACCAGCTGATGCTCGCAGAAGGCCTGGTGCTGACGCGACAGGCGGAGCTCCGAGGGCTCCCCGAGCAAAGGCTCGTAGTACTCCCGGGCCACCAGCGTCGTGTGGTCTCTGCCTGCGTCGAAAGCCTTCGGCCCGACTCTTCGAAAATGGAATCGAGCGAAAGGCGCGCGGATGTTTTGGGGAAGGAGGGAACCAGTTTTGGGGCTGGTTGATTTTAGAGGGAACCCCCTGAAAAAAGAGTGGAATCCACGGGGCAATTGGCGACAGGTGCCCGAGCAACGAGAAACCCAAAGGCTTGCACACTGTGGCTGAGGGGCTGGAAGCACCCTTCCATTGGACAAATCAAAGAGGGCTGATGCACACAATGCGGAGGTGGAATCCACATCGCGTATCTTTTGCCTATGTCATCGTGAAGGGGCCAACAGCTTGTGGAGAAACCATGTATGGAATAAAGACTGGTGAGAACTGGCGAAATGGGCTCTTCACAAAGGCAAAGAGCTGGGCAACAAAAAGCGACTGGTTTCCCGGCAGTTGAGCAGACTGCCGGACCACATCTCAAAGGTGCAATTTCTGTCTTGTTGAGTTAAGTTGCAGTCTGAGCTTCTCTCAAAGAAGCTCAGGCCTGACCTTGCACCAAATCTTCAACGGCGCGCATCTCGAATAAGCTGAGTCAAAAGTGCGTCAACCAGTTGGTTCAATGGAAACCCATTGCTTCCCAAAAAGTCAAACAATTGAAGTCCAAAGATCTAACCAAATAGCCGTAAAGACCAAGCAGGGCTTTCGCAGCCTTGCCTGGACCATACTCTTCAATCTGCCGCAGCACGTGCTCGCCCGCGTCCGGCTTTGCCACGCAGACCTTGCCGTTGATGGCAAAAGCGCACGGACCTCAAGGCAAGCGGTTGACGCCTTCGGTGCTATCCTACGAGCTGATCACAGGAGTTTGGTCGGAAAGGGACACCAATAGGACCCAATTACAACTTTCTACCCTCATTGTATTGAGGCTCGGAGCAACGAATGGCCAAACCACGCAAGCCAAATTTGGAGGCAGCGTGTCTACCCTCAAAATCAAGTGTGCATGCTTGTGGGTTTTGGAAGTATCGTCAAATCGTCAAATCACAGTGCTACATCTAAGTATGAACGTTCCTTGCTGACCATGCCGGTTCAAACATCCATTGTGACTGAGCTGACATGAACCAGAAGCTACGTTTCTTTCTTTTTGTGTGGGGTTAGGACAACCCCCCCCCCCCCCCCGCCCAAATTGGTGGCGGAAACGATTGGTGCTGGATGAAGCCAGCTCCGGGTAGGCCATCGGCATCGCTAAAACCACCAAAAAAGGGTGAAAAGGGGTACCCTCAACAAAGACACCGGCCTTATATACTATAAAACCCAGTGAAACCAGGTGGAGCCACCCAAGATGGCCAATAAGGAATGGGTTTTGGGCGACTCATACGGCAGGCCTAGCTCCGCCAGCTCGTCTCCGACCATCTTTTGCTCCAGCGGCTCCCCGAAGGTCAAGTAGCGCTGTGGCGGCACCCTCGGCACGCAACGTTGCTTCCGCAGCCTATCCTGAGCGCTGACGGCGCGGAAAAACAAAACATTTGGGTATGGGTCAAAATTAAACCGCCAGGGACCGTAGGTTTTAGTCCATGTTTCCATTTACCAGGGTTCCCAAAATGGGTACTTATTTTTGACCCATAGCCATTTGAGCCATGGTTTGAACCATCTGTTTCTTCAAACAATCTTGTTTGGGATCCCTTTACGAAGGGCTGGTTGTTTAACCAAAACTACACCAACCCTACAAAAACAAACCTGACCTGACCTGTCTCTCTCCTCTCTCTCTCTCTCTCTCTCTCTCCCTCTCTGCTCATGTCTGACCTGAAAACGAAGCTATACGTTTTCCCCGCCTGAGACGAAACATAAAATATGCATGACTCCAAGCCATGACCACACAGGCTCTCCTTCAACATACAAGAGCAACAATGCCTCACTATTTCGACCACGAGGCCCACTCAAGTAGCCAACAACAACGCTTGCCAATGAACACCGTGACTCGTGACTTGCAAATAGCTCCATGATGACCTTCAAGCTTTGGCATGCTGCGTCCTTTCCGAGCTGCTGCCAAGCTGGTGAGGCCATGCTGCTCACAGCCCTCGATCATGACGGCAAGGTATCGCTCAGAAGGCAGAGTCTCCTCAAAGTCCTGACGCATTTCCCGTAAGTAGCCCATTGTTTCTCATCTGACTTTGAAGAGCGAGTCAGCATGCCCCATCCAAATTCAGTCCTATAATTCTGTCCGGAAAGGCTAACCTTGCCTTACGATCCACAACAGGAAGCATTCGTGGATTCGAGTGCCACACACCTGCAATGGCTGGGATCCTCCATTTTTCCGAGTTCGCTTTGACAGGGGACCTTCAGAACGCTGAGCTGATTTGTCGGCGCACTTCTCTGCGTGTATGGGTGTGTCTCAGAATAGAGCGGCCTTGGGCTTCCTTTGCGCCCACGCCTCTGCAAACTAGGTGATTTGTTGATCCCTTTGCAAGTATTGGGATCTGCCATTCATCCCGGTAAACTTTAAAATCCGAAAAGCCGAAGAGACGAACAAACACGTCCATATAGATTATGAGAAGCCAAACATCTCTTGGGAACTGTCAACAACACAGAACTCTGATTTGGCTGGGAGCCGACAAGAAACAAGCCAGCCGCTTTCACGTCTTTGAAGCGGAGGCCGCAGGCGCAAGCACCAGAAGCCGTTGATCAGAACGACTGTCCGGTTGATTCTGCAGTTATATAACCTGCAAAGTACGCAAAATATGCGCTCCTTTGCGATGGCTTAAATCACTTGTACCAGGAAAATACAAACCCTTTTTGTGTGTCCAATAGATACGTACAAGCTGCCCTTTGCGTATCATGCGATAGCCAGGCACATATCTCTCCCCTCTCCGAGAGCAAAATGATAGAGGAGCAAAAGAAGAGATGGGGCAGGGACTGTAAAGAACCGCTAGGCCATGACAGCTGTTGCTAAATTCCAAGGGCACCCTTCTTAAGATAGGGGTCCTGTTGGATGGTTTGAAGCTTGAAGAAACCAAAAGAAGATCAAGCACCTCAAGGGGACCTCTGGGTGATTTCTCTAGATAGGGGGTCCCCTAAACTGGGTGGGTCCCTGTGTTTCCCTTTGCACATCACGCAAAATGGGCTTCACCATTTTTAAGAAACTCCCCATGTCGAGAAGCCCCCGAAACCTCGCTGCGAGTCCTCCAAGATCTTTGGGCGCATGACGTTCACCGTGCAGGGCACCTTGTCGTAGCCCACCATCTTTCTGCGAAACCAGGGGAGTTGTTCCCATCCCCGTTTTGGTAGATTGAGGGCTCGGGCAAAGTGCAGGGCTCCCTCCATTTCCCCTTTTGGAAGCTCCAACAGTGGATCGGCTTCAATGGAAACCACCACCAAATTGCAACCTTTGAACGAGACATCCACTGACTCCTGTATATAACCCTTTCTGAAACCGATGTGGTTGATTCTCATGACTACTTTAGCACTTTATGTTGGAATTGGTCCTCAATCCCAATCTTCAATCACGCCTCTACCTCGGTTCTGAACCAAATAAGCACATACGGGTGTGTCTTATTTTAGTGGACCCCCCAAAATGGGTGGGCTTTCTTTTTCCCAACAGCTGAAAGCTAAGGGGTCTCAGCCCAGATAAGGTTTGGGGGTGGCTCGGGGGAGCTTTGGAGTCAGGTTCGAGCAAGGTTCCGGAGGTTCCGGGGTGCAAGGTTCAAGTTCGGTCTGCAAGGAAGGTTCCGGAGGCTTCGGGGTGGTCCCGTGTAGGCCATGTGAAAGGTTCAAGGGAAGTTCCGGAGGTTCCGGGGTGGTCTGGTGAAGGCAAGGTGTAAGGTTCAAGGAAGGTTGCGGAGGTTTCGGGGAGGTTCCGGGTGGCTGGCGCAGCCAGGTAAGGTTTAACTAAGAAGTTTCGGGGTGGTCTGGTGCAGGCCAGATGTAAGGGTCAAGGAAGGTTCTGGACCTTTCTCAGGTTCAAGCAAGGTTCCGGCAGTTCGGTGGTCTGGCGGCTGTTTGTTTTGGATTCTGGTGTGAGGCCCGAGCCAGGTTCTGGAGTAGCAGGCTTTGGAGGTTTGGGAGGTTCGGGGTAGGGATTCACGGTTCTGCGAGGGTTCTGAGGGGTAAAGCTTCGCCTGCGAGGGTCGAAAAAGAGCGCCGCATGCTGTTGGGGATATCACCTGAGCTTATTATCTTCCTAAGGGGGTTCCCTAAAGAACACAGGGAGCCCCCAAAATGGATTTCGGTTTCCTTTGTAGTTTCTCTTCAAGCCCACAAAAGTGTACCGAGCCTTAAGCACAGGACGTGACCTGGAAAAGTCTAGGCAAGGGTAAATGGAACAAGAAAAGGACAAAACCTATGGAACCCATGTATATATATCTACCCAAACTCACCGAACAAAAAACAACAACAACTATAGCCTCCAGTAGAGAGGTTAGAATAAGGGTAGCAACTTTTTTCTGTAGTCTATTTTAGTAGGGGAACCCTCCGCAAAAAAGAAACGGTAAAAGGGCAATAGTGGGGGACCTAGACAACGGCGGACCTATGTTCTTCATTCACCGTGCGCCTTTTCGTCACCCACTTCCACCTCCAACAGCCGACGCTCGTAGGAAGCCTCGCTGGCATCCAGCTGTGCCTGCCAAAACAAATTGGGGTTTATGGGGCTAGCGAGGCTCCCGTAGCGACCTTTGTAGCCATCCGGTTAAAAACAAATGCAATTAGGCTAGTTGGGGATCCTTTGGTGGGTTGGGTTCCAAGTACTCGCTGGGGATCCTCAGGTGGGTTGGGTTCCACCGAACATTGAGGGAATTCCCCCTTAAAAATCCTAGCCAAGGATGGAGTGGTAAAATGACCTGTCTCCAACTCCCATTTGTTGACAAAAAATTCGATTAACCAGGTCCGACCACTGCTAGGATACCAGTTCCAAATTGCGCAAGGTTCGGGAAGCAGTGTCCCAAAGGTAGGAAAAACATGCTCGGAATCCATACAGTGGTTTCCACATGGTTCCAATGGTTCCGAAACCATGGTAACTGTTGTTCCAACTGCTGGAAACCTCATACTGAGAAGCCCGATAATGTCAAAGTCAGTCGGTGGCAGGTTCTGACTGTTGACTGTGATTTCTCAGACACAGTCAAAGCAACTCACCCAGAAGTGCAGACTCAATCACTAGGGCTCTAACCCATTGAAGCTTCTCACGCAGTACTTGATTGGAGTACAGGAAACCACCAACACCGCCGCTTGCTGCTACTTTTACTTGCCACTCTCCGCCAAGCTCTCAAAATTGTTCAGACAGGTCTGACAGCATCTTTATTCACACAAGCGCAGTCAACTCATGGCCCTTTTGGCGTGAGAGGCGTGTTGAAGGCCATCGTTTGCACTTGACACGCGACTACTAGCCACAGACATTGACTGGGCCACACCTGCCCAGACCACAGCACCGGCAGTCACGTGCTACATGCCGAGCCAGAACGAGGGTGGCTTCAAACAACTTGCTGAACCTCACTAAAATAGCGCCCAACACCCTTTGACTCTTGGTATCAAGAAGGTCATAAAGATAACCAGGTAGAACCAGATACAATGGCCACTAGGGGGAGGGTCAGGCGCTGATTGATCAGTTGTTGTTTTTTTCCCCCGAGGCCTTCTGGGCTGGGGTCACCATGTGCAGCACCCCCTGCACAAAGGAAGCCTGCGAATCGCTTAGCCACGTTGCTCTTTCGGGCATGGTGCTTGGCTAGCACTAAAAGTTTGCATACTAGGGATTCAAAGAAGGGTGTACATCCGGATTGTGTGTCTCTGTGTGTTTTTTGAGGGTATATAGAGCCTTGTCAGGTTGGTATAAAAGGAGACAGAAACACACAAATCCATTTTGGGGGTCCAACAGTAATTGGCAAATGGGGGCTTGTTTTACCATCCCAATCTATCCGGGTCATTCGGGGTGTCAGGGCGCTGCTCATTGGTCCAAGGTAGCAAACACCAAAGCAATTTGGCGAAGTCAACTGCAACCACTTTACAGGTGACCCCTTGAGGAACCGTCTGAGTCAAAATCCAAACCTGGAAAATGGGTCTACCCCAATAGGAAGCTTTACAATGGTTGCCCTCTCAAGAGGCTGATGACGGTCTCTACCAAACAAGTACGGGGGTTTTATGCGTCAGAATCGGGGGACCAAAACAAGGAGGTTGGTGTCCTTCAGCTTCCCTGTATAATTACCAAGGTAAAAGCGTACCCAGACTCAACACACCCAAACAGCATGTAAACCTCTAGTAACTCTAGTCTGACCCCCTGGATTTTTTAGTTAAATCCCAGGAGTTGTGGCTATGGCCGACCGCGGGTGCCCCAGGCGGAGCAGCCTCTTTCTAACATGGAAGCGGCAGCTTCCGTGATGGCTGGGTGGGCAACCCCAAGTTACTAAACACATATAAACATGGGCCTTATCAGAAGCTGACATCCTCAAACATAATTACGCTATAGATGGTTCAGAAAAGGCGAACCATCCCCAAAGTAAATTTGGGCGCCCTTCAAAACAAATAAGCCCAGGTGGTATCCCCAACAGCCCCTGTCGCACCCTGGAACCCGCCGGAGAAAGCTGCTCCAAGCCACCCCAAAGCTTAGTTTCTCGACCAAAAGCTTTCAGCAGTTTAACAAAAAACATCACCCCAAAGCTTATTTATTTTGCCTATCGGCACAAACCATGGATTTCATCATCTGGGCAAAAACAATGGGTGTGTCTTTTTTAGGGTACCCCCAAGCTTGTGGTTGTCCTTTTTCCAAAACAAGTAGTGCGACAGAAAGACAAACCCATAGTATGGGACACCACCCTGGCTCTCCTCATCCGGCACCACCGTTGCCATGCCGTGGCGTCCTCCAAAGACCAGTCGGAACCTTCGCAGCAGCGCCGGACGGCTTTCGCTGGGCACCACGCCCCGCAGGCGCAAAGACACCTCGCATGGGAGAGATCTTGCCAGGAATACCTGGGTTTGTGTTTTGGTTCACCCTGTTTGAGGTTGGTTTAAAGGGAAACCAAAAGGGAAACCACACTTGTGGGCGTCCAAATCACTATTTTGACACGTAGGCGTTTAGTCATAATTACCCTTGACTTGCAGGGGAACTCAGATTCGCAGTCTACTCTCACAGTGTAGATGGGTACATAGTTGCTCGTTTGCTCCGACAACCATGACTTAATGTTTTGTTTTTGTGAGAGATGTCTCGTTCCTAAAACTGCTCCTAACCCCCCACCCCCCGCAACAAAAACTACCCCCCTAACACACCTCCAGTTTTGGCCCCCAAGGCCGTTAGTAGCAAAAAAGCAAACCTCGTTGCTTGCCACAACAATAAACCGATCTGCGTCAGCTGTTGGAGTTGGGCTTCAGACGAGAGGCTCGGTTCATAAGCGCGCCGAAGCCAAAATACGCCATGGGTGCTTCCATTGCGAAAGCTCAATGGCTTCATGCGCCGGGGAAGCGGCGATACGGAGAAGAGGATCGAAATTGGCTTCCCACGAACTGGTGTCTTGTTGTTGGTGAAACGGGGTAGTTTCCCATCTACCCTCTACCTCCGAACCAGGGACCCGTTCAAATCCAAACCCAAACCACCAATCCAAACCGACAACTAAGGGACACCATCGACCCCAAAAGGCACGCGATGAGAAACACAAGAGAGGGAAGAACGACACAACCGGCAGAATGAATGAGGTTGGGTCCCCCAAAGTTGAGGCGTATTGCTCAGAATGCTACAGCTTGCGCATGAGCCATGCCACGGAGATAGAGATTGCCATGCGAGCATTGCAACCGGGTTCTCTCCAGCGAATGACGAGACTCACAATCACATGGTTCCAATGTCTCCCAGTTGAGAGCTCCCGGAAAAGAAAGGTGAAACAATTTCAGCCGTTAATTGGTATTTGTTTGGTGCCACGCAAGCTGAAGCTGTATATCCCTCCCCAATGTTTAGTGATTTAAAGGGCCCGAAGGCCTGTCTTTTCAGTCTCTGTCTGGACAGCGCAAAAAAATGCACAAGTGGCGCATCAACCATTTGTTTTTTGGAAGTGAACCTGGAACATCATATGCAGGCCCAACGTGGGCATGATATTCAACACATCACAGGGCTTCCACAGGATTGAAATCCGAATGACTGCGCCTGTGTCCCCCTGTGTCCCATGTCGCATGGTTTCTCGCTTGAAAGCTGAAGCTGCGGACCGGCGGATGCCCGAAGTAGCGCCACACCATGATATATCACGGTAAAGTGGAGGCTTTCCATGCTTACGGACTTGCAACATTCAGGATACCGAAGGGAGAAACAAATAGAAGCTTGACCTGTACAATCCATTCCAATCTTGCCTTCCCTTGAACTGAGCTCCGAGCCAGCCGGCGAGCAGCGTCTTGCACTTGGAGCAGCATGCTGTCACTTGCTCTCAAGTGTTTCGGGCAAACGTTGAGCACACCTCGCAATGTTGGGCCCGTTGTCGCATGCGTATTCCTGCAACTCTAACAAGCTGAAAGCCAGGCCAGAACGGCAGTCTTTGTGACATGCACTGCACCATTGATCAAGGAGTCCAGGCAGCTTCAACATGACTGCCCCTGGACGTGTTTGGACATAATATATATATATATGTATATATAGAATATATATATATAATATACATATATATATAATATATATATATATGCATAACATAGTATGACATGCACACACCATCCATAAATAGTGTCTCATCAGTGGTGGTCACCTCATACGACAAATGGGAGTGGCATTGCAGTGATGAGGGGTTGAGCAGGACAGCTGTCAAGGCATGTGGGCCACGGCTGAAATACACTCGGTTCGGGTATGCACATGCATGTAGCTACTTTCAAGGAACTCCCAGGGGGAATGAACTATTCGTCGGATCATTGAGCTCCTGAGATGGGACTCGATGGGCCTGATAGCTCAAATGCAAATGAGACAAACATGTGTGGCCCAATACGCGCGTGTCACTATTACATAATGAGCATAACTGATCAGCCAGTTTGTATGTTCGGAATCATGAGTTATGCATGTGCTGGCGCATTTTGCAATGGCAGCGAAACCACAGCAGATTAGTGCTGATGAGGGATCTCTCGATTCAGTCTTCGTCCCAACTGCAACCAGCCCATCAAGAACAATATTTTGTTTGGGAGTATTTAAGCCGCTCCCGAGAGGAGTCAGGGTTGCCCCTGATGCTTGATCCTAGAACGTGTACCCGCCACCACCGCCCAGGCAATGCTCCGCAACACTTTCCTGATACTACTCTGCCTTTGTCACCTTTATTGGTTGCAAAAGCAAGACTTGTCTCAAAATTAGAAGCCTCCCTGAATGGTTGGATGCCCTGTTTGCCTTAAAAACCCACCAAAAAGGGGTCCCCCAGAAAACACACACACAGCACTGGCAGTGTCCTCCCGCAAAGCATTCGGGATGAACTTCAAGCGGTACCTTTCAAGTTCAGTGGCTGGGGCTATTCCGCCATCGAGATGACTCCGTGCGACGACACATAACACAAAGCACTGCGACAGCGACGATACGAAACGCAAAACATTGCGAACAGCCACAATGTGACCATAATGTTGGGTTTGAAATACTTTGAAAGCAAACTTGTTTATGGCTTGGTCTCATTGAACAATAGCCTAGGCTTCCATGGGATCGCACATTTAGGAATGATCTATCGAAGCGGCTGGCCTGGCACAAGCATACAGGAATCGCTTCACTGCTGCTGCAGAGATGGCACAAAGCACTTCCAAATCGGAAAGGCAGTGGTGGCTTTTGACGTGGATACAAAACATGGACTGCAAGAAGGCCGGACATTGGACAGCCATCAAAATGTGGCGAGCTGGACATACTCCTAGCTCACTTGACGGGGCCCATCTCTCCCCACTGCCAGCATGGGGTTCCACTGACCACTGCACCAGCTACATGTACCTATTATACTTTCTCTCAAGCCACTGCTTTCAATCTCTGACTTCTTCCTGACTTACAGACTTATGCACGAGTCGCTGCCCAAATCATTATCCTTAGCACAGGGACCAGCACATTCCAAAATAGTTCACATTGTCTTCAAATAAAGCGCCTGCCTTCCTACATCACGGCGAGCTCATTTTACCCTCGAATTGGTGAGCTCGAAACCCATCAAGTAGGCACATGGCTCTCCCGCAGGCCCCGTGGCGCACTGGGTGATGCAGATCCGCCCTGCTACCTGACCAAGACAAGTTGCTGCTCAAACCGCCACATATGCCAAGCATGAGTGGACGGTTTACACACAGTTTTTGAGGACTGACCATGTGTAAATCCCTCACAGCCATGCCAGGAGTGACCCTTGGTAATGGTTTGTCCCCAACAGCTGGAAGCTGAGCGGTCTCTGCACAGGAAAAAGGGCTCCGGAGTGGTTCGGAGTGGCCAGTCAAACAATCTGCCAGGAGGAACATAACAGTTGTTTTGAAGTTCCCAGCACATGTGGATTCTCACGCAATGCGTCAGAATCCAAAACGTTTGTTTAGTGCGGTGCTTGCATCGTCAAACCTCCAAGAACATTGAAACAAACAGCTACAGGATAGGAACCAAGACATATGTTGCTTGCAGCTTGCAGCACACACGGACCCAGGCTGTGTACGCCACCGAAAGTGCACGGCTCGACGAAACGTCGGATGTCGTGTTTAAAGGATCGGTGCCCTAAGGCTTTGATATACCAAACCCGGACATCCCATCGCATGAGTTGTTTGCCATCGGCCGTGCGGTCCGTGTTTCTTCCAGTTTATGGCAGCTGGTTGAAGTTCAGCGAGCTCTTGCAACGCGAAAAGAAGACAAGGAAGCATCTGAGCCATGGTCGAAACTGCTTTTGTGGCCTATGGTTATGGTCCCTGAACATGAATCATTATGATGGTTGATCAGGATCCTTACTACCAGGTGACCATGCCTCTTAACCCTAAGTAAAGGGTCTTCTGACCATGGCACCTGTGGGTGTTGCGGAAACAGACGCCCCGTGGCGAGGTCCTGACACCAGAAACAGGCACTCAGAAACAAAAGAAGACAACCATACGGGTATGTGTCAAAGCAGGGCGACCCGGTCATGGTTTGCCCGTTTCCTTGAAACAGTACCCACAAAGAACACAAACACACATCTGCAATCAAGTGTAACGCAAGATTCCACGATTTGCAATCTCACATGAGCCCAAAGTCCAAGCCATCCTGAATTGTGCTGCACACAAAAGACCCGAAGAAAATATGCACTCATTCCTGTCTCTCCATCTTATACCTCCATCTCACGCATTTCAACATATTGTCTGGTTTGCTTTCCCTGCAATTTGAAAAGCCGGATTCACTTCACATTCTACGACGAATTCCAAAACCTCCAACAAATCGTGTTCCTCTTTCCCCTTTGAACCAACCTGAAAAGTGGCCTCAACAACTAGGTCCTCCAGTAGAGAGCTTAGAATAAGGGCACCCACTTTTTTCTGTCTAGGGAAACCCTCCCCCCAAAAAGAGAAACGGTAAAGCACCTGGCTGGGGGACCTAGACCGCTCTTGGGCTATCTTTTGGCTCTGGCCTCCAAAGGGCTCACGAGCCTGGCGTTCACGGCACCCACCACCTGACGCATGCGCGCCCCGCTTGGGCCGCTTGGGCGGCCGGCGATGGAATCCAGTACATGGATGTGTGTCTGTGTGTGCAGTGTTCGTGTTTTTGTGTTTTTCTTTCTTTTTGTGTGATTGAGCCTGAAAACTGCAGTGTCTTCGGCGTGGGCCGATTGGCTTTTGTGGACCCTGTGTCCGAGGGAAACTCATACAAGTCTGCTATGTCACTATGTACTCAGGGGCTATGTTGAACATGTACATGCTGAATGGAAAATACGTGCCCGTACCAACTGATCTTTTCTCTAAATAACTGCGCCTGCTGGTTGCTGGCAATCGGCCGTGACTTTGGTGGGGCGGTTGTCGCATGAAATGTTGTTTTTCTTCTTTTTGCTGATTGCTATTCGCTGTTGGTGCGTTGCGCCGTGTCACGTTGTCAGCCAATTCTCACTCAGTGGCGCTTGACGTCCATTTGTGGTTTTGCTGCTAGTTGTGGCTTGGTTTGTCCGTTGCTTGTGCTTCTTGCTGCTGTTTTCTGTAGTTGTTGGCTTTGTTGGTGGCACCACTGAAAACAAGACCCGGCAAAGCAGCTGCAGTCACAAGCAACTAGAACAGGGTCAGAAATCTGAATCCTTCCTTGTTCCGAACAAGGAGCCCGAGACCATGTTTGATGAATCCGTCAAATGGTTGGCTCGTGAAACCTACCGGCAACACGCAAGCGCTGAATGCTTCACATCCTCAAAACCCGTTTCAGCAAGTCAATTCAATCCTGAACATCCCATGAGCTCAAGCTCTCCTTCGTGCGACTCCACCGAAAGCTTTTGGGTGAACACCAATCCACACCTTCTCTCCCGCAAGCAATTGGAAGTCCGGCTCGGGCAGCTCGGACCTAAGACCGTGGAAAGTGTGGCCTAGTTTTGAGGCTGAGGGTACCCATTTTGGCCTGTTTAAAGGGAAACCAAGAAAACCCAAAGCCAGCTTGGGGATCCGAATCCAAGCTGAAGGGCAAAACCCCAAGGTGTTCGGCATCGGAAACAAACAGTTACACCTTTGAAGCGCCTATTCAAATTGGGCTCTTCGCATACTGGTCGACTGTATGCCAAAACAAGACACATGGGGCGCAGTTGAAGCTAGTGACATGCATACTCAGGTGAGGCCAAACTACACAACTACCGCAGCATTTGCCACCCCCCCACCAACAATGAATGTTAAAGCATATGATCCACGTCCACCAAAAACTCATGATTGATTCTGGTCCATGCACAACAAAACAAAGCACATCCCAAACAAAGATCTGGCCCATGAGCGAGGGTGCGAGAGTCTGACTCAGGTCCCCGCGTGTTGGTGCCGGCAAAGCTGCGGTAGCCTGCCGAGGCGTTTGCAAGTGGACCTTTGATTCTGTGGATTCCCACATGTTGCAAGCAATAAACAGGGAAATCCTGCGAATTCCCGCGGTGGATTGTGCATCCACAGTATCTCTGCCGACGAGCAAAAGCTTTGCTGACATGATCAGAAAAGCCTTCATTCAAAAACAACGGCATTAGCACACGCCGCTATCGGATGCCTGTCAAACAAGCTGCGAGCGACGTTTCCACATGTAGATCCAGGTTTTAAAACCGCTCAGGATACCTGCCCACGTATGATAGACCACAAAATGATCAAACGAGGGATCTACACCAGTTCACGTTCCATGAATCAAAGTTCAAAGCGGTGTCAAAGGAGGGATCAACAGTGACTTTTCCATATATGAGCAACTCACGGTAGGACTCAAAAGGAAAGCCTTGCGGCGGCGCAGCGGCTATCCGCGGCCTTAGGACTTGTTGCGCTTGACTGCAGCGCATGTGGGTATGTGTCAAAAATAGGGGAACCAAAAAAGATGGTTGTCTTTTTGCTTTCTCTTTGAACCTCCCCTAAAAAGGGTACCCTCACAAAGCACGTCATGTGTTCGAGCGGCCGAGCGACCCAGGTGGCAAGCCGCTTTTGATGGACAAAAATGGTGTTGAGTTGACCCTAAGCCACCTGCCAGACTTTGCACATTGTATTTCTGATTCAGCTAGTCTTATGAAATCTCCGTATGATTGCAATCTCTGACTAGCGACCGTGAAGCAGTGCAGGATGATGTTCCAAAAATTGAACACACTGTTGTCTGGCGTTGCCAGCTTCGGCTGTCCATTGGGTGCCGGTCCGGGTCTGAAATGGGAAACTCGTACAACATCACCCAACCCGACAAGCCCTCACGATTCTGATTAGTTGCATCGACCGGTGCAAACTTGCCTTGGCATTCTCCGATCTGCCGATCCATAAAAACACAAGGGACTTGTGAACCTCCAACAGTGATGCATTGCTTAAGCAAGGTATCTTCTAAGCATACATATGTTGTTTACTCGGGCACCGCAAACTCGCTGCCTTTGGATATCAAACATATCAATGATGCATTGCAACCGCATTCAACATATCAACCCGAGCTCCGAACGCCGACGCTGGGACCTCCTGGCCTGCCAGATCAGGTAAGTGTTGGTACTTGGCATGTTGTCAGGGTAAGGCTCTTCAAGCAACGCATGCAAGGCCGTGACTAAACCCACCCAAACACAGCATCTTCAGAGTACCCTCATCAAGTCATAGTTTCGCGTTGCTCTCGCGAACTCGTAGACAAACATGTCGCATATTGATCAACAAATGGCTGAATTCTAGACCCTTTAGTGGATATTTTCGTGGGGATTGTCAGGTCCACGAAAAACTTTCCAGGTGGTTCCGACTCTTGAAATCCATACCCGTGCTATGGTTGCAATCAATTTTGTTTTATTTGCTGACCCCTACTAAACATGAACAGAACCAAAGAACAAATAAAACCAAACACCAAACAACTTGCCAAGAACTGTGAAGCACTTGCTGGTGCTCAGTAGGGAATGAGGAAATGATCCCTACAAACCATCCCTTTAAGGGGACCCCCAGGTTCATTCCCACATTCCCTACTGAGCACCAGCAAGAAGAACAGTGAAGCATAGCAACCTCGGTGACTTTCGCTCGCATCGGCGCCTATTGGCACGGCCTGCGCTGTTGGCAGTGCGGGATTGGCGCTCGGCACCGGCAGAGCTGTGGCCACCGGCAGCTGCTGGACCACCTTCCCGGTCAGCGAAAAGGTCAGCTTCCGTCGATTTTGGGTTCGTGGGCTCAAAAAGTTCGGCTTCCCTTATTGTTTTAGTGGCGGTTTATGGTTACGTCCTACAAAAGCCAATGGTTCAAATCCCCAAACAAATCCAAAACACGGGTGCCTGACAAGTGGCTCCATGGGGAAGCCTTCTTCCAGGGTGGGTGTTCAATCCCCGTCCCCTGAGTGCATGGAAGGGGGCCGGTAGTCCTACATGACAATGTCGGCGCGTTAGCTCTGTGGCTGAGGAGACAAGAACGAACGTATGGAGGAGAGTAACGTCAACTTTGTGTTGACGTGGAAGCTTGGTGGAGAGTTGAGTTGGCTTTCGCGGGGCGTTTTGCGATGCTTTCGCAGCTGCATGTTTCGCGGCGTCGCTTTTGCGGGCGCCGTTTTTGCTTCAGAAAGGCTTGCCGCGGCGGACTGTCCTTCGGAATGTACTCTCTCACGGGAACTTCGCGGCGGAGCCTTGTCTAGGCACTTTCGCGATACACTTTTGCGACCTGTGTTTTGGCTTCCGCACGGGGACCCCCCTCTTGCGTGTCCTTGCCAGGGTTTATGGCGCTGCTCAATTAAGGGATGTTCTCCCCACGCCCACCCCCCCCCGCTCCAAAAAAACAACAAACGAGCAAAAACAGGGAAAAACTGGTTCTCCTCGAAACAGCACATCTCTCTATGAATTAACCATGGGTACATCAATTCTGGGTTCCCATTAGCTGTGAGAAGTCGCTGCAAAAGCATATAGACTCTCAAAACCAAACATGGGTTCCTTGAAGAAGAAACTGGTCTTTGAAATAATTGAAACCTCATTCGGATTCGTTTTTTTTTCTTTTCTTTTTTTTTATCCGGGAGAGCAATGGCCAATCTGCCCAGTGCTGATTGGCACCCATCCCATATATCATTGTTTTGCAAGTTCCCGACATGCGGGATACATAACATATTATATATATATACAACAGACATACACGTATTACGCGTATTCCGAAAGCAGTTGTTGCCCAACTTTCTGGCTCGGGCCTCCTTCCCGGGGCGACGCTAGTGCAAGGGTTGGAGGCACGAAGCAGAAAACCGTTCAAGTTCAACAAGAAAACACTAGCCCCTCAAAGGAAAATCGGGGTATCCGTGGCATCTTAAGTTTTTAAGGGACCAGTTCAGACACGGGTCAACATAAAAACATGGAAATGCAGGGCCAAAGCGCAAACTGAACTTTGACTCTTTGAAGGGCAAATGGTGCTTGCATGGGTATATCATGCTTTGGCATGAGGCAAGGCTGGGAGATTCAACCCAACTCTTTAAACAACATCCTTTTTATTTCCCTTTGGATGGGGGGCTACTGTCAGCTTATATTTAAACACATGTTGCCCAGCCCCGCTGTGGAGACTAGGTCCCTCACAGCTCCCAAATGGATCAGCGAGATCCGCTTACCCCCGATCTGCGGTCTGCACACAACACTCTGCTCCCCCTCTCCCCCGGCCGCCTCTGACTTTGGCCTCGCACGCAGTCATTGCGGAAACAATCAATCCACAATCCACAAATAGTGGCTTCCCCTGGCAAAGGATCTTCCAGGGCGCGCACGTCTTACCGCTCGTTCTGATTTGTCCAGTTTCATGCCCCGACCACAATGGTCCACTTCATTCAACTTGGAACCCCTGACTGGTGCTCGAGATGCTCAGGTCGATCCCATGTTGCCACTGAACGCATTTTGCTGAAACATTGAGTCATACTCGTGGGGATGGACCTTGGTCTGCCACCTTCATACGTATCTTTCTTGACCCAAATGCCTTGCTCGAAGCTGCTTTCCGCCTGATTTGCCCAAGGTTGTGGAAAATACCCCCTTCTGTCACAGCTATCCACTGTCAGTTTATCTATCTATCTACCTATCTATCTATCTACCTATCTGGCTATCTACTATCTGCTTGCTATCCATCCATCCATCCATCCATCCATCCAGCCAGCCAGCCAGCCAGCCAGCCAGCCAGCGAGCCAGCCAGCCAGCCAGCCAGCACGCCAGCCACAGCCATTCCATCCATCAACCCACCCATCCAGCCATCCGTCTATCCATCCAGCCCCCCATCCAGCCATGCATCCATCCATCCAGCCATCCATGAATCCATCCATCCATCCATCCATCAACCCATCCATCCATCCATCCATCCATCCAGCCAGCCAGCCAGCCAGCCAGCCAGCCATCCATCCACCCATCCAGCCATCCAGCCATGCATCCATCCATCCAGCCAGCCATCCTCCATTCCATTCCATTCCATTCCATTCCATTCCATTCCATTCCATTCCATTCCATTCCATTCCATCCATAATCCATCCAAAATCCATAATCCATCCATCCGTCCGTCCGTCCGTCCGTCCGTCCGTCCATCCATCATCCATCCATCAATCCATAATCCATCCATAATCCATCCATCCATCCAGCCAGCCAGGCAGGCAGCCAGCCAGCCAGGCAGCCAGCCAGCCAGCCACCCATCCATTCCATTCCATTCCATTCCATTCCATTCAATCCATAACCCATCCATTATCCATTCATCCATCCATCCATCCATCCATCCAGCCAGGCAGCCAGCCGGCCAGCCAGCCAGCCAGCCAGCCATCCATCCACCCATCCAGCCATGCATCTATCCATCCAGCCAGCCAGCCAGCCAGCCAGCCAGCCAGCCAGCCAGCCATCCTCCATTCCATTCCATTCCATTCCATTCCATTCCATTCCATTCCATTCCACTCCAGTCCATTCCATTCCATTCCATTCCATTCCATTCCATCCATAATCCATCCAAAATCCATAATCCATCCATCCGTCCGTCCGTCCGTCCGTCCGTCCGTCCATCCATCCATCCATCCATCATCCATCCATCAATCCATAATCCATCCGTAATGCATCCATCCATCCAGCCAGCCAGGCAGGCAGCCAGCCAGCCAGGCAGCCAGCCAGCCACCCAGCCAGCCATGCATCCATCCAGCCATCCATCCATTCCATTCCATTCCATTCCATTCCATCCATAATCCATCCATTATCCATTCATCTATCCATCCATCCATCCATCCATCCATCCATCCAGCCAGCCAGCCAGCCAGCCAGCCAGCCAGCCAGCCATCCATCAACCCACCCATCCAGTTATCCGTCTATCCATCCAGCCACCCATCCAGCCATGCATCCATCCATCCAGCCATCCATGAATCCATCCATCCATCCATCCATCCATCCATCAACCCATCCATCCATCCATCCATCCAGCCAGCCAGCCAGCCAGCCAGCCATCCATCCACCCATCCAGCCATGCATCCATCCATCCAGCCAGCCAGCCATCCTCCATTCCATTCCATTCCATTCCATTCCATTCCATTCCATTCCATTCCATAATCCATCCAAAATCCATAATCCATCCATCCGTCCGTCCGTCCGTCCGTCCGTCCGTCCGTCCGTCCGTCCATCCATCCATCATCCATCCATCAATCCATAATCCATCCATAATCCACCCATCCATCCAGCCAGCCAGGCAGGCAGCCAGCCAGCCAGGCAGCCAGCCAGCCACCCATCCAGCCATGCATCCATCCAGCCATCCATCCATCCATCCATCAACCCATCCATCCATCCATCCATCCATCCATCCATCCATCCAGCCAGCCAGCCAGCCAGCCAGCCATCCACCCACCCATCCAGCCATGCATCCATTCAGCCAGCCAGCCAGCCATCCTCTATTCCATTCCATTCCATTCCATTCCATTCCATTCCATTCCATTCCATTCCATTCCATTCCATTCCATTCCATTCCATCCATAATCCATCCAAAATCCATAATCCATCCATCCATCCGTCCGTCCGTCCGTCCGTCCGTCCGTCCATCCATCCATCATCCATCCATCAATCCATAATCCATCCGTAATCCATCCATAATCCATCCATCCATCCAGCCAGCCAGGCAGGCAGCCAGCCAGCCAGGCAGCCAGCCAGCCACCCATCCAGCCATGCATCCATCCAGCCAACCATCCATCCATCCATTCCATTCCATTCCATTCAATCCATAACCCATCCATTATCCATTCATCCATCCATCCAGCCAGGCAGCCAGCCGGCCAGCCAGCCAGCCAGCCAGCCATCCACCCATCCAGCCATGCATCTATCCATCCAGCCAGCCAGCCAGCCAGCCAGCCAGCCATCCTCCATTCCATTCCATTCCATTCCATTCCATTCCATTCCATTCCATTCCATTCCATTCCATTCCATTCCATTCCATTCCATTCCATTCCATTCCATTCCATCCATAATCCATCCAAAATCCATAATCCATCCATCCGTCCGTCCGTCCGTGCGTCCGTCCGTCCGTCCATCCATCCATCATCCATCCATCAATCCATAATCCATCCGTAATCCATCCATCCATCCAGCCAGCCAGGCAGGCAGCCAGCCAGCCAGCCAGGCAGCCAGCCAGCCACCCATCCATCCAGCCAGCCAGCCATCCATTCCATTCCATTCCATCCAAAATCCATAATCCATCCGTCCGTCCGTCCGTCCGTCCGTCCATCCATCCATCCATCATCCATCCATCAATCCGTAATCCATCCATAATCCATCCAGCCAGGCAGGCAGGCAGCCAGCCAGGCAGGCAGCCAGCCAGCCACCCATCCATCCAGCCAGCCATCCATCCATTCCATTCCATTCCATCCAAAATCCATAATCCATCCGTCCGTCCGTCCGTCCGTCCGTCCATCCATCCATCCATCATCCATCCATCAATCCGTAATCCATCCATAATCCATCCAGCCAGGCAGGCAGGCAGCCAGCCAGGCAGGCAGCCAGCCAGCCACCCATCCATCCAGCCAGCCATCCATCCATTCCATTCCATTCCATCCAAAATCCATAATCCATCCGTCCGTCCGTCCGTCCGTCCGTCCATCCATCCATCCATCATCCATCCATCAATCCGTAATCCATCCATAATCCATCCAGCCAGGCAGGCAGGCAGCCAGCCAGGCAGGCAGCCAGCCACCCATCCATCCATCCAGCCAGCCATCCATTCCATTCCATTCCATCCAAAATCCATAATCCATCCATCCATCCGTCCGTCCGTCCGTCCGTCCATCCATCCAGCCAGCCAGGCAGCCTTCCAGCCAGCCAACCAGCCAGCCAGCCATCCATCCACCAAGTGGGCCATCTCTATGACTACGTTGTCACTTTCAAGGGGAATCTCCCTTGGCAGGGAATTACAAGGGGCTTGGGGAATGAAGTTGGGGAGGTTCGGCCTTCTCCATGGAAGCCGAAATCCAATACCCCAAACTGCTGGCAAAATGGGCGCTTCTCAAAATCGGGTCGCCTCAAATTGGTTGCTTTCCTTTTGGGTTCCCTTGACAAACCCGCCCAAAGAGGGCACCGAGCCTGGGCGCCGGCGCTGCCGTCGCTGGCGCTGCCTTTGCCTGGCATGGCAGCAAGTTTTTCAATAGGACACCCCACTTTAGGGGAATCCAAACCCCTCCAGATACCCATCTGGCTGTTGCTAAAAAAAACGTACCAAAATGGAACCCTGGTAAGTGGAAACATGGACCAAAACTTGCGTAACCGCTCGTTGTTAATTTTGAGCCACACCCATCTGGGGATGCGCTGGCATACTCCCACCCCTCGCAAAAGGAGGCAAGAAGACTTTGGATCAATAGTCGAATCTGCTCTCTGCGAGCTCGCTGGTGTCATGGCATTGGCCGGGATTCTTTGGATGACCCAACAAGATAGCAGAACTACGTGATGTGAACCGGGCAAACAACACATGCCACACATAGGTCCTTCTCAGGTGTAAAGCCACCGAGCCTTCACATGGGGCAAATCCTGTCTGACGAAAAGGAATATTTAAAGTGGGTTGTATATGCCCCCAGCGAATCTTTGAGCACACCGCTGCCTCACTCTTCTTCCCCTTCAGCGCCGTGAGCGGATCCATTGGCAATTGGAAGCCTGTTCTTCGGTCGATACCTGAGAAAGGCTCTATGCGAGTCAACACCGGCAATCAGTTGGAGGATTGGCAAGCAAAGATTTGTCTTCTGCGTGTGTTTTTTTCAGGGTACCCCATGCTTTAAAGGGAACCCAAAAGAAAAGGCACTATTTTGGGGGTTTGCTGGAAAAGACATAATCTTCTGAATGTTCATGCGCAGTTGCCAATTGGGGTCACAAGCTTTACCCATCAGGGCTCAATGATCTCAAACCTGTATCAATATGTGCTTGGCAAATACTTAAAACTCTATATGCGACGCTCTTGCTGCTATTTGCTATCTGTCTTCCAGGATCAATATTTGCACCTCTGTCGAAAGTGAACACGGGCCAAATGGCTGCAGCAAAGGGCGGCGCACGGGTTGATGTGCTGACCAATCATGTCGTACAATGTGTATATATGGGTGTGTCTGTATGTTTGTGTGCCTGTGTGTGTGTCTCTGTTCATGTTTCCAGCCATCAAAGTCATCTAGAGCTTTCCTGATGAGCAAAGAGCCAAAGCTCTGTCCCAGTAACCAATAGAGACACGTCTTGGCAATGCGAGGCAGCTTGATGTGATGAGTGCCCCAATAGCGCAGGCCAAATGGCATCTTTTGTCACGACTTAGGCTACCTTCGCATCAAATATCATCCATAGAAAGTGCTGTAGGCATCCATCATGCCACATTGCTCGTTGTTGGTGCCTGTTCTGGTTTTGTCATACCTTTATCCCCACCTCACCTTAAAGATACCCGGAAAACAATCTCAACCGTCTCAATTGAGATGGGCCGATGATCAGCACATATCACAGCCAACTCTTCCAGCGGTTGGCTCGTGTGTCATCTCACATGCACCATGAGCTGCTTTAAGGCTTGGGCAATCTTGCAAATATTTGACTAAACTGATGTGCAAAGAAGATACTTGCCAATGAGCAAGTCCGTGTGTCGAGTCCAATGCCAGTACTGGAAGCAGCTAAGCATGCTCAGGCAACGTGCCTCTAGCAAACTCCCAGTTTTTTCAGATTCTAGCAGCGCCCTGTACACCACGGCAGGGTACGTTCGAGAAGAAAATAAACTTACCAAGCAAGTTGGTCCACCTTTGTCCAACCCCAGTTTTTCATGTAGTAAGTCACTGAATCGATCTGATGCTTCTGTGCACACGGGTATGTGGCAAAATAAGCGGACCCAACAAATGGTGGCTTTCCGAATTTCCGCTTGGTTTTCCTTCAAGTCAAGCTGAAAAGTATACAGTACCCTCAAAACACACGCACACACACAAACACCAGCATGGCAGTCGCTTGCTCTCTTGCCTTTACGCCGCTATTGACGAAGCCATACGGAGTAATTTACCGTTGACGGTTGTGATCTTGCACCTCGATATGTGAGACAAACGTCTCAAACCTTGGAATTTTCAATATGGAGATAAGCATTCTATAGGCGTGGGTTCGCTTAGGTTAGCTGATTGGGTTCGGTGCTTTGGATCACACCCACGTCCCTGTCCTGAAAAATGGTGAAACGTGCGCTCCTCGGCGTCTACTTGGTATTGCGAGATGCCCAAAGCCCAAGCATCGAATCAGGTGACGGCCGCACAGCCGCATAAATGCTGGGCTATCTCCCCAGACCCCCAGTGGCCATGGAAAAAATAAGCATGGGTGCTTCTGGAACTTTATCTTTTGGAATGAAACCTGGTCAGTCCTGAGTCCTGAGAGAAGCCAACCGCCACTCATATAAGGTCTAGCATGCCAATGATGTCAATGGCAGTTTGCAAGTAATATTTCACGCAAAGGTCCTGAAATGTGAAAGACATGTGCGCAATTCTAGTTTGTGGTGCTTGCTGATCAAGATGCCTGAGAACGGTCATTCTAAACTGGCTATGCCCGCTTGATGGGCCACATGTAACATGCGATGTACATGCTGGTGACGATGCTTGCAGCTTTTTCAGGAGATTACACGAACGGATATGATATATCTGTCGCTTAACCCCATCGAATAACCCCGGAACATAATGTTGTACAGCTATAGCTGATACAAGAAGGGCAACAAGCCCACATCAGAAAGACACCAACTAAGCCAAACACACTTTCACCAGTTGGACATCCTGCGAAAGGCATGCTGCAATCGCCATCATGAAGTATCCCTGACCCGGTGCTGGCAAAAGTCATCATCTCAGGCCCGCTGTACAGTGGCCGGCGCTCATAACGCGGGGGACAAATGTGTTCAACCTGCAGAGCATGATTCCCCCTTTTCCATCAACATGAAGCTGAGCAAGACGACTGTTCAAAAGGATAGAGGTATTAAAACACCATCCTGTTCACTTCGATGGTCGTTGGCAAAAGGGTAAGTCTGCGAGTTGCAACGTTCTGGGTGTGCGTCAGGCTTCGCGCATGCACGCCCTGCAACACTGCGCATCCATCAACGAGCTCAGCAAAAATATAGAACACACGGTTTGTCAAAGCAGCCTATCACAACGTATCGACAAAGCGAACGCAACGGCGACGAGGCGAGTATTTCCAGAGTATATCCATGTCCACACGTGATAGGTTTCTCAGTTGCCCAAAAGACTTGTGGAACTACACTGTTTACCTTTAGGGCAACTAAAAATGGACGAAAAAAGGGAAACTAAAAGGTCACAAGGTGGATTCCCTCTGTGCTGGTTGAAGCTAATGCTTGGTTCTCGCTGAACATCACAAACGCGTGCAATCATGGCCCAAGTCACTGCAAAACTGGTGCCGGGTGTGGAAAACACCATTGAAGAAGCGTCGATGCCTGAAGAAACATCAGCTACACCTGCTTGGAAGCCAAACTTGGCACGATTGTGCAAACTGATATCGTCACGCCTGCAACAATATTTTTAACTGTTGACAGCATTGCGCCTGATAACCGCCCAAATTTGACATTGCACTTCAACATACCCGAGTCTGACACGCTACCTCAAAATGCCCAATTTCCACTTCATTGTTAGAAAGCAGCTCAGCATGCCGAAATGGCCCCAAGAGGTCGCTACAGCGAGCTGCCACCCGGGTCACAACTGCCTTTCGCACCTGGGATTTTGGACGGAAAAAGCTGTTGAATGCCACATCCTCAAAGGGAACCTTTTAATGGCCGCTCTACGGGTTCACCTGGCCTAACACGGTCACTAGTCGCACTGTTGTGCTGCCCCCTGACGACATCAGACTGCTCGGCCCCATCTTCAATGTCAAACAAAGGCAGCCCCACAAATCAAGTCGGGAAACACCCCCCAAAAAATACTTTGGAGACGACCCCCTCCAAATGCGACTACTTTAAGCGGGTGGTTCTTTTGGCACCTTTTTTGGGACAAGGTTGATATACCGTCAACCCCACACTCTTTGGCAGGCCATACACTTGTTCAAGCAAAGCCTACAATGCACCCGGGTTGACCTCGATAGTCTCCGACTCCGCTCCGCTCCTGAGATCGTTCACCGCCTGGCGACCTTTGCCTGCGGGATGTCCGCAACACTTGCCACCTCACAGCGGATAGCCACGGTTACTTAGACGGTTTTCTAGGCATCCGTTACCCTGAGGTTTAATGGGATAGAGCCATTATATAGGTACTGTAATCCCAGATTTCCCCTGGTAGTGGTTTGGGGGTTGTAGAACCCATGCTAGCTCTCTGGCGGTCACCCTGACGGGAGAATGAGGGTTCGTCCCATGTCCCTCCCAAGTGGACCTTGCTGGATATGTTCACTGACCTCATGTCAAGCTGTCAAAAGCATGGCACCTTTTTGGAAGCCTCTGTAAAGGCTGTCACCAGGGCTTTTCACACGGGACCCCGCTGTTCGGAACCTGACAACATGCCTCCCAGTTTGAGTTTGACTGGGTTCCGGCTTTTACGTTGCCCAGTCTACACTCAACTGCAGATCTGACTGCGCTCGGGCAAATTCATTGATGTGTTCGTCTCGGGCAGCTGGTGCCCTGAAGCGTTGCATGACTTCCTTGAGCTCCAGTGCCTAAAGGGCGCTTTCAACAGGACCGTAGTCTTCCAAACCCCTCCTGTCAATTTCCATGATTGTTGAGCAAGAGGGTACAGGGCCAACAACAGGCTGCGGCAACCTCGCGCTTCAGATAAGGCCCAGGCTCCCTGAATGCGCTTGTGCAAAAATTGGTGCCTCAGCAAGCCGAAGCATGGGCTCGGGGATAGGAACATTTGAGCCACCAGGTCTCCAACCTATCATCTCCTCACCTGATGTGAGAGTGTCGGATCTCTTGGTCAACTCCGGTCAGCGGGTGTTTGACGATATATTCCCGAGACCGGCGGCACTTCAAAAAGCCGTGCGCAAATATCCGTGGATGCATTTGCAAAACATGCATTTGGTTGTCCAATGGTGAAACAAAGATTACAAGCTACCCACTTGGACTTTTGTTGAATGGCTATCACTTGGATATAGCACACAAGTGACACTTTGCATCAACATCTGGGGCCGACGATTCATGTTTCAAGCAGGCTGTCCAAATGTGGGCACAGCCAAAATCGCGAAGCGCTTCGCACACGCTCTGCATACACAAAAAGGATTGCACAGATCAAATTGCCGGTGCAAATGTCACATGACACGGGCCCTTTCATTACGGGTTGTTAAAATGATGAAATGATAGAGATGCACAGCCAGCTTGACGCAATGCGTACACACTGTATTCTACGTTTAGTCCTTGCTCTTACAAAAAAAACACATGCCGGGAGTGCAACACAACATGTTGTCCATCTCAAGGTGTACTCGCGAAACTCTCCACCTGCACTTGCTCAAACACAAACATCCCTTCACACATTCCCGCAGACCACAAGCCGCTGGCAGCCTAATTTCAACGCTCAACAAGGATACTGGCTTCAAGTCGCAGGCACTACAAGTAGCTGGGGCCTGCTTGCGCTTCCCGGACTCCTGCTCCCGAAGGCAATTCAGTGACTGCTTGAATCAACACATGGTACGGTAACATGCCCACAGCCTACAAGCAGTCAACCCGTAGAATAGGTTTCACACCATCTAATTAGGGCAAGGCCAACCAGTAGTCTTTGCTTTAAACAAGTGTAGATGGCAGCAGCTTAGGTCTGGAGTGGAGGTCTTCCTCCGGAATCCTTGTCCAAGCTGAAGGCTTTCGGGGCCTGCTTTTAGGATCAAAGCTGACAAACACCCGCATTTTCCAGTTTTTCTCTCGATCTTGCTGAGAACAACCTTCGGCCAATTTGTCCCAACATCATCAAGCTCGCTCACATCTGCATTTTGCAAAATTTTAGCTGGTCAAACTCGCGTTTCGCAGCTTTCGCTCGTCTTTGTTCCGCATGTTGTGCTTAGGATGGCCAGGCAGAGGCTCTGGATCTTCAAATCCTCCTTTGAATTTCCGGGTGTACATACACAGAGCAACCACAACCCCAGCATCATTGGTGTGAAGCCAGTTTGAAGCGTGCGATTGAATCTGCTTGAACCTCATTTGTCACTCGTCAGTTTTGCTAATGCAAACAGCCAGTTCTTTCTGGATACGGCCCTCCCCAGCAGTTGGTGATGCTGATTGCCAGAATCCTGAGCCGAAGGCCTGCAAATCGGATGCATCTTGTCCTGCATGTTCTTGCTCTTGCTATGGTTGTTCTGAAAGTATCTGCATTATGTTTCTTGAACTCATGTCTTGTGGTTTTGTATCACACATGTTGCACTTCCGTACCTGACTGGGGCCCGTATTGTCAGGTTCCGCGCACAACACACAACACCTTGCCCCATCTACCAATTCGCAGTGCTCAGGGCATAGACAATTACAGTCGAGCGCATGCTGTGCAGCTTGGCAACCAACAAAACAATACTATACGCAAATAGAGCTAACAAGGAAGTAGCTAGCTGACTAGCTTAGTCCAGCAAAGTAACTAATGGAACGCAAGGTAAGGTAAGGGAAGGGAAGGTAAGTAAGTAGGTAAGTAACTATGTAAGTAAGTGCGCAAACAAGTTAACAAGTAAACAAGCAAGCAAAAAGAAGAATAATAAAAACAGAGCAAAAACAACAGTGCACTGCAGCAGGGCAACGAATATAATCATCTTAGACATTTCGTGACACTTGTACCTGAGTATCAGTGAGTATCAGACACAAGAATTGGGGCACAAAGCGTCGGAGGTTGGCGTGCATGCGGTTTGCCCGAAAGGGACTTGATCGAAACTCCTTCTTGTTGCGCTTCACTTATATACCTCAAAATCTACTGGAGCAACCAGGTTCAAAACATGCCCTTCTTCACCACGCACGCACGCGGGTGTTTCCAGCAGACCTGCTATTCTAACTTGTTCGACTGACAGAGCACACAACTAAGGCATAAAAAACGCCATGCAAGCATCGCATTTGTTGCCAGCGATTCTTGTACACCGGGCCTCCGCCATGCGGCAAATGCATTTCTCACGCAGCCCAGTGAGAGCTCCAGTTGACATGCTGCGGAATCATTTGCTCATCTCTTGGTGCCCATTGCCCTCCCCGACAAAAAAACAACAACAAAAAACTAAAAATATGAATATAAATAAACTGTTAAACTTGTTGCTGGTTGATGAGAACCCAATCAAAGATCCAAGCACCAAGCATCGGCTGAGCTCGGAGCTCAGGTTTCTCGCCTGCGAAGCCAGCAGCGGTATGGCCGTTGCCATAGAGACGATACCTCCGCGAAGGCCGTCGAGTGCCGCGCTACGAGCAAAACCGAGGGACGACCTCTGGCACCGCACTAAAAGCGAAATGAATCCATGGTTGAAACAAGTCTTTGTTGGTATTTACAGGCGAATCATCAGAAACCAGGGTTTCTTAGGTGCAGAATTCCGTCCATCCACAGTAGGGAAGAATTCCGTCCATCCACAGTAGGGAAGCCGGAATCATGCGTGCGCCTTAAGCGAGGATAGACCTTGGAAATCCGGAAGCTTGGGCCCTCGCACTCCACAATGTGTGCTTTGATGAGAGGTGAAGTGTTCAAAGGGGTTTCTCCAAATCACGATAAGGTGATGAGCACCTGTAAAAACTCAGTCCAATGCCGCTTCGTAGCCCTTCAGCTGTACTGCATCCAATTCAAATCGATGAACAACAACGACCTATTCCTCCTTGAATGGCCAGCATAAAACCTCCCGGGAATGTTGCTCTGCTCTGAGTGAGAATGCTTTGTGCCGTTCAATAGTCACTTCCTCAATTCCTGGTTGAAACCGATGCTGCGTCTTTGCCACGTATTCAGCAATAGCTTTGTTTGGTCATACATCTTATTCTGCGGGTCCAAAATGGACAGGTAAAGCCTGGAACCCTTTTAGATATCAAAACTCCTCTCCATGCCCAAGGAATTGGTGCATGTTCTTCAAATGTCCACGTCATTCGACGGGTCTTTACATTCACTTAATCTTCAAGCTATGACCACGCTGACATGAGGGTTTCGGAAGACTGATTGCCCTTTGGGAAGCCCCGAAAACATTCACATCCATTGGGTTTTTATACAAACCTCGTTTTGTTTTAAACAATCAAACTGGGTTAGCTTAAACAACAAAAGCATGCTTGTAGAACATCGGGTAGGCTGTTGACCATCACCAGGTGAGTTTCTTATGACTCAATTTGGTTTCAACGTAATCCACAAACCCATTCAACTTGGTCAGCCCCCTAATAGCAACTGCCCTAAACTGCTTACAGTTTCAACACCTGAAGCAAGGGATCCCCAACAAGACCTACATCGTGGCTTGCACTAGTTTGACCCCTAGGTCGGCTCAAAACTCTTCGCACCCCTAGGTCAGCTCAAAACTCTTGTCAGAAATGTGACCCGCTTACCCATGCAAAAAAAACAAAAACAAAAAATAACTCGCCCTGCTGGCTGGAAGTGTCTCCCGGAGCAACGCCCTGTCGCTCCAGGCTCCCATGCTTGTGAATCACCAGACCCTCAAGGCCCACAGGCCCTCTGGCGTGGATCCTGGAGAGGCCGGGAAGTCAATTTGTCCATTTCGTTCTTCTTGGAGATACCCTTTTAGGGCTTGGTTCAAAGGGTCACCAAAGAACAACACGGCGTTTGTGGGAATCTCATATTTTGAATATACCCATGCACTTCCGAACAGAATGCACAGCACACGCTCTCTGACATGAGGTGTTTGTTTTTTTCCCCTAGGCTCAGGAATAAGTCATGCCACACACGAAACGAGAAACGTGTCTTCCGTTCGCATTGATTGAAGCCTCTCAAAACGAGGGCCTATGCAAACTGAGCAAGGCCACTACTTCTTGTGCCACGTGACCATTTCTGACTCTGAAATTTCGATGAACCACCTGAGGCAATGCTTTCAGTACAAAATGTCAGACGAATTCATACGCAATACTGATCTGCCGCTATACGTTGTACTCATAGAACAAGTCGCAAACAAGGCGCGGGACAACCACTGGGGTCCCCAATCCATAAAATAATCTGGCTCATGATATCATGTCGGCTGCTAGTCAAACAAGCGCCGACTGCAGGGTTCACAGTAAGGCGACGGAACGACGCAGGGTTGTATAGGGAATGGATCACGTGTCCCGAAAGCTACGCAGGATGTATGGGTATATGTAAAAGGGAGATGGGAATTGAAACATGTTGCTCTCTATTTCAAACCAACCCAAAGGGGGCTCACAACGAAAAGACACAGGATGCATTGCCAGTACCAAAGTGGCAGCCCGTCCTGTTGGTGGAGATGCCGACTTCTGCTCCGAAGCCTGTCGACACGGCCCTTTTGGGGTTAGGGGGCACGTGCTGTGGCGCGAAGGGTACCCTTTGCACCTTGGAGAGGGAAAACACAAAGACATCCACTTGGGTGTGGATGCACTGGAATGTTCCTGTGCGCCCTTACACTTAGACCACGATCAAAAGGATGGGAACCATGACGTCATGGCTCACATCCGCCAATCAACATGGAGCCCCAAGGAGGGGGTCGATCCCACAAACGGAGATGCCTCTAGAGAGATCGTGCCTTGTTGCGGTTTGCTAGTCTACAGTGGCGAGCTTCTGGCATGTCACAGCAGGAACCCGTCGAACCTGGCTAACAAAAATCACTCGTCAAGATACGCAAGAATCATCTTTGAACAAATGGAGATATCAAGGACATGCGTTCTGGGATCAAGTCGATGGCTGCATTGTGAACGTCTCTCATGGTTTCACATCCGGATTCTCTTGGGAAGCTAGCTCAAATCCACCCTCCTTACTATGAGCAAATCCTTTCTTCTAAATCCAATCAAAGAGACATCTGAAACGATCAACTTAACCCCGAGCCCGACACAGTCAAAGCACGACAGGCTAAAAAAAACGAGGAAAAGGCCTCAAACCAAGCTGCTGCACAAGCATACTATGTCGGGATGTCGTCTTAAATCGGCCAATCAACCAAAGCAAATCCTACCGTCCTCCCTCGATTGTCTTGCTTGTCTGATTTAACTCGTCGATTTCGAGATTGGTATTTGCACACATAGAATCTGGGCACTTAAGCTTAAGCTGAAGTCCTAATTACTCATGATGAACACTTCGACACGTTCACAAAGATCTGGCGCATGTTCACCAGATTTGTTTGAAAAAGTGCTCTTGCACTCGTCCAGTGCATTATTACGTGTTTGAATCATGTTCAGCCTCGGTGAGCAATGGTTACTTCAACAAACTGGGTTGTTGAAAAAGGGGGGGCCCAGCTTGTTGAATGCGCCAAACCAATGCCGCTGCCACTTGCCGTTGTCACTTGACCTCTTGATGTTTGAGATTGCGAATGCCGTCCTCAACCCAAACACATCCCCGCCATAGCGGAAGCCATCAGCAAATCTGGTGGAGCAGTTGTGGTAGACGCCGGCCTAGGCTTGAAAAAACACAGAGTCATCAGCTCACCCACGCTCCTTTTCGTCCACGGATGAAGTGAAACCCTGCAGAAAGGCTTGGCAAAGGCGCAACAAGCTGAGACGCTAAGGTGCCAATATAGTAGGTCGCTGACTGCATCACTGACACTGAGCTGCTTTCCGCATGCACAGCCATGGATAACAAATGCGTGTTCATCTCGCTGGGACTGCAACAAGCGCCGCCACACCAACCTCAATCTTGACAATAGGAGCGTGCAAAGACTAAAAGCATTGGCATGGAATATCAGCAGCACGGTTGACACATCTCCTCCAAGATTGTTCAGTCACTCGCGTTCAATGATTGAAACACAGATAGAGGGGCCAAACTCACCCTAGAAATGGCCACGCCCGCCGATCTTCCTCCCGACACCTGGCTAGTATCACAAGAGAACTGTTTCTATTAGCCAAGATATCATTTCCATGATTGAAGCAAGACAATCCAATTCGAGACCTTAAACAAAAGCTCCAGAAGCCTGTGGAAAGACACAGCTCATGCATAGACACTCCAGGATGCTTGAAAAGCCAAGAGGCGGAGTCAATGCGGCTCATGAAGAGCTCTGCCGCCGCTGAATCCTGCCGACGGCACAAACAGGCTTGCGTGTCATTGATGCAAAGAGCATATTGTCCGGCAAAACCCGAAGTTCCCCCAGCTGCTCTCCTTTTCCCATCAAAGAGGACGAGGGGGAATAAAACACACCGCACACACAGCCAATCAAACAGGCAACCAACCAACCACCCAACCAACCAACCAAACCAAACCAAACCAAACCAAACCAAACCAAACCAACCAACCAACCAACACGCAACCTCACGCAGCCAAAGACACACACACACACACACACGCTGCCTGCCAGAGGCCTTGCCTCTGTAACGA
>CAUJNA010003255.1:372500-650000 GCA_963377175.1 Effrenium voratum | reverse complement strand
AGGGTCAACATGACTTGTTTCCCCTACTGAACACGGGAAATTTGGCAAGTTCCCCATGCCCCTCCACCATCTACTGTTGACAGTTGCCCTCCGCAATCTGGATTGCTGCTGCTTTCAGACCACAGTCACTAGCAAGTCACATGCCTGGCTCACAGGCATGTAATATTTCTGTACAGTTATATACATACGCATCGTACGCAATTGTATCTACACCAACATGCCAAATGTTGAACTACATACGGGGGGTGTGAAACATGCCCCACATGCATTGTCAAGCCCTCTTGCAGGTTTCGAAATAGTGGGTGGCCAGCCTGGTGGGTCGTCTTGCGAGGACAGGCTTTCTCTGACTAAACACTGCATACACACACATCAATCCCAGCCAAGACCAGCCCAGACTTCTTTGCTCTCCAAATAGGGTGCCCTCTTGAAACGGCGCTGCGTTTTCATGAGGGCTCTGCACTTCTAAGAGAGGAATTGCCAAAAACTCCCAGCACGCCATCCCCCCCTGGGCTGCCTCCTCTGCCGCTTCCGTAACCTCTTTGGGCAGCAACGAGAGGCACAGTGGGTCCGCCTCGAGGCCATCCGGCTCAGTCTTCACAGTCCGCGCTTCACAAAACAAACGAGTAACCCATACTGGTGAAACCAAGCGGAAGCCAGTGGAAGCCATCAACCTCACCATGAAACATACGAATTGGGACATAAACCCAAGCAACAGGCCGGCCCTGTCTGATGAAAGGCGATCATGTTTGGCCATGCTCCTTGCGCAACCAACGGGACTCAACACATCCGTCGAAATTGCTCAGTCGTCTCAACGAATTAAGTAAGTGTAACAGCGACTCTAGTGCCAAGCAATAACAAAAAGTAGCGAGCGGTTTGGTGGTTCAGTCATCTTTTGGAGGGTGGGTTTGATTCTGATCCTAGTCTGAAAGAATCATATCATGGGCTAACCATCACAAATGCAATTATCCCATGATCAAAAGGCAACTCGGTCTAATCTCTTCCCGCATCCCAACGAGAAAAACGGTCCCCTCGTAGTTCCTCCTCTCATTGCAGGAATCTCTCGACCGGCCTTATATCTGACATCCTCCTTGGCCTCAAAAGCCTTGGCCAGCTTGGGCAGAAACTCCTTCACCACCTGTAAGGCACCGAGATCATCTGAGAGTCCCCCAAAAATGCCGACTCCAAACGGGCATTTCTGACAACTAGGGGCAGTTGGTTAATTTCCTTTTGGTTTCTCTTTAAGCACCCTGCAAACAGGGACCCTTAAGGTTTGGACATCCCCAAATGCATCCATCTTTGATTGGCAAACACAATTTGGCCTCGCACTGGCTATCCTGAACATTCCTCAAGCTGTATAGCGGCAAAGCAGCACATCAGGAGAGTCACACGGGTTCATGCACTATGGTGCAAGCCTTTTGTTTTGGCAACCTCTGGCAAAGGTTGGAACGGCGACGTTTTGAGCATGAGCGCAGGGGGCTAATTTCCTGTTGAAAGGAGGCCTATCCCAACACGAGGACATTCAAAACAAATTGACCCAAAGATGAGTTTGATTCACTCACAAAGAGAATAGCAGCCTGAAAGGGGCATCCCCAGGTGTTTTTTATTGAAAGCCAGAATGGTCTATTTGATGATTTGTCGCCTGATCCGTCAATACCTTGAATGACGCCTCAAGTACTAGGGAACAAAAGTCGCCTCTTGGTGCACCAGCAGGGTCTCCATGGAGTTGCAAGCAGCACAGTAGTGAGTCTTGGAATCCACCACGATCTTCACCGCCTGCGAGATTTGGCGCATGGATGAACTATATGGGGTTGGTCCCCATACTCTTCAACTAACGTACGTTTCAACAACCAGGCGTTGTCCATGGTTTCTTGGTGGCTTTACGCAAAGGCAATTCCTGGAAACAAATGAGGAAGTTGCCCATGGAAACATACGCACAAAAGCACTCACAAGCAACACGGGTGGACACCCATCTCACTTACCCAAAGAACAACAAGGGTTTGTGTGCCACTAAAACGGTCTTCCCACAAAATGTAAAGTCCAGGAACTCAGAAAGCGAGTCTCTTTGCGGCATGAACCAAGCGAACACGATGGACTGCTGTTCTGCAAACAACCGGCTCTATTACATCAATGGTTTGTTATTGAAAAACAATCAACCACGAGACAAATCAAAAATAACTAGCAACGAAACCCCGAGCCCAACTGGCTCTGATTAGAAAAAACAAACAAACAATCAAAGGGGAGCATCCCCGCACTCCCCTGTGCCGAAGGGGGTGGGCTGTGGGTTGGCAATTCGGGTCAGCAAGACCGATACACGGGTCTCGTTTTTGAGGGTTGCCTTTTTTGGGTGGTGTTGAACGGGATTCAAGGGACACCAGAAACTGGATGCAAAATACAACCTCCAGAAATGGCAGCAGTCAACAACCAATGGAGTTCCATTTGAGTCCCAGATTGAGAAGTAAGATGGTTCAGGCCCGAACTCGGCCTCTGACGAGTGCGCCAAATCACAGTTCAGATCGGGGTCAGATCCCTATGGCAGTTTTTGGGGTGACTGGGCAACAACAACGCAAGTTTCGGGGGCACGACCGCCAGCACAGGTACTTGATTGGGCCTCAATTGCAGGATGACATAGTGAATCAACAAATCACAGTTGTCTGTTCTTTTCAAGAGACTACTCCGATGAACATGAGTGTGTCAAGAAGGGTCCGCTTTGCCATGCCCTGGTGCCTTGTCCAAATCCGCTTTCGCATCAACCTCAGACTTGACTGGTGCTCAAAAGAACGTCAGGCAGTGCACACTCCCGGCAACCCCGCATGACTAAAGCGAGTGGAGGAAAGGTCTGCGCCTTTTTTGCAGCAAGTGCAGGAAAGGATATCCCTTGGTTGTCTCTGCAGCCCAAGGTTCGAACCATGATATCAACTTGGTGCGTTCTTGGCACATTATAATCATGCTGCAACCTGATGAATAGCAAGAGACACTGAAATACAGGAAAGTGTTTCTTCGACTTTCCATGTTGGTTTGGCATAATGGATCATGTTGTCCACCTCGCCAACAAAAGCACACGTTCCCCACCCCCCCCAAGTCGAGCAACAAAGGCAAACAGTCAACCAACTAACACATTATGCATCTTGAGATTCGCTTGGCGTTCAATATTGCAAACGCTATCAAAGCTGCATTGCCTGCATGGAATTCCAAGCCAGAAGGCCATGAGTGTGCCAAACTTGTATACGTTGTTGTCTGAAACGCCCGAACATCGGACAGGTATGCGCTTTGCGCCCAAAGAACACACCAAAACAAACAGTTCAAGAAAAGGAGACAAAGGCAAGCATTCCATTCCGAAACCATCCTTGCCCCCAAAAGCCTCTGACAGAGGTCACACAGTCGCCCCCCGTGTACGGGACGACTCCGCAGCTGGGTGCCGGTGCGTAGACGGCGCAAATCCCGTCCGCGTGGCCCATCACGGGGATTCGAGAGGCATCCTGGCGCCAAGCAACGACCATTGTTGCCAACCTCACTTGCCCAAAGGACACGGGCAAATAAAAGCTTAACCTTTTGGCACCTCCAAGAACGGACCAAACCGGGAAAACCAAAAGGTCAAAAGTTGCTTTTTGGCAACTGAGCAACCAGCGGCCAAGCAAAAGACAGCTGCCTGGTGGGTTGGCATTTAACTCTGGCTGCACTTGGTCACTTGGATTCCTTCTGTCGCACAGCACTAGAAGCATTGAATCCGCGCAGTGTGCACAGAATGATCATGATATGCTATTCTGTAGGCAAAGCGATTCAGCGTGCTTAGGCAGGTCAATAGCCACCCCTGGCAACACTCGTTTTCTCTCTCTGCCAGTTTAGTCCAGAAGGTGAACATTTTGCTGTCATGGCTTGCTTCAGAATCCTTATCCTGGTTGCCTTATGTCCTTTTGAGGAGTCGATGACCGTCCCTACCAAGTAAACGAGGTGCGTTGACCATGGCAGTCACTGACAGGCTTTGCCAATCCATGAAGGCGGACTTTAGTGCCCAGGCAACAGAAGAGGGGTGTTCGATATTCCCTCCACAAGCCAAGCAGCCGAAACATAGATACTATTGAGGCAGGAAGAATAGAGACATCAGAGGAGCACCCTTTTGTTTCTTGTCCCAGCAACCATGGTTCGACTTGCTGCAAGGTGCTTTTCTTCGGGCCGCGATAACTGGGTCTGTTTGTTGAGGGTAGGGTGCGTTTAAAGGACAACCAAAAGGCAATCCACCATTTTAGGGGGTGCAAATCCTAACAAACACACTTGGCACTGTGAAGTTGAAGCTTGACACGAGTTGAACGCAAGGTTTACGGGCACCGGGCGCATAAATTTGAGCTGTGTCTGGACTGAAAGTCAGAAAATGGGGTTTCCCTTACATCTACCAGGTTACCAAGCGGGTGCCTTTGAGGCTAAAATCCATGGGGTCAGGGGAGATGAGCTCGAGCGAACGAAGGCGAACGAAGGGCTCTGGCCTTGATGGAGCGGACCAGCTCATTGGAGCCGCGGGGGATGACCAGATCGATGTACTTGTCCTGGCGCGAGGTGTGATGTGAACCCCTCACCCCGCCAAAAAATGAACAAAAGGGTAATTACTGGGTTCGCCTGGGTTTGGGCATCTTTGCGAGGACCAGGGCCTTACAAATCTTGCAATCAATGCCACACCCTTCTGATTGTTGCCGGTTTTTCGTTCGGGTTCCCGTGAACACCGAAATGGGTTCCCCCCCTCTGAAAAAAAACAGAAAACAAAAAACAAAAACACCCAACTTATTGTTTGGTTTGCCCATGAACACCCTTACCCCCCCCCCGATCAGAATGTCCTGCTTCAGCAGGTCAGCGACCTCTGTTCTGGTGTCCACGCCTTGCGATGGCAGCAACCAATCTTGTTGTTTCTCAGGGGGCTGGGTGTTTGGGCCGGGGTCTCATTCAGAGAAGTTCTGGGGGTCCAGAAAGGGCGAGGTGGTTCAGGGGTGGGGTGCGGGTTTGAGAGTGGCGCCGGATGGGGGCGGGGTCTAGAAAAGGGGATTCTAGGGGTGGGGGGGGGGTATCCCATATTGATTACTTGCTGGCTTGCAGGGAATGAGTTGGCCCCCCGAACTGAAGGTGGCTTCGTCACAGAATTCGTGGTTCATTCCCGAAAACCTGATGACTTGAGAAGGACACCTGCTGGCTTCTCACGCTCCCTTCATGCTCGTGTTTCTACGACATTCCCGGTGCCCAAAGGCTTTTGGTGGACTGCGCTTCGGATGCTTGGTCTTCGCAGCTTCGCAAAACTCCCGGGATGCCAAAGGGCGAATACTTGAATCCACATGCCACAAGCAAGGAATGTACTTTGTGACTTTGTGCCTAGTGGACAAGACTCTCACGTTCTGAACTGCGCATTCATGCAAACCCCGCATTTCGATGTTGGCTCACTTACTTTCAGAACATGAACATCTAACATATATCTGGACCTGACCGTCTCAGGAATTGCTCTTGGGCTGAACACTTCGCTACGAGACAAACTCGATTGCCGCGCAAGCAAGCACACAAGCAACAAGCATTTGACGCTTTGCGCGTACGAAGCCAATCAAAGCAACGGCCCCAACCAAGCACCTCCACTCCCCCCGCCCCCGCACCTTGGATGCAGTCGCTTGGCCTCATGTTTGCAAGCATCGGTCCCGGCAGCTCACTTCAGCAATCTGCATGTGGGTATGATTTTAAATTGGGACGGGATTTATGTCCACCAATCACTTTGCACACGGGGGAACCCCAGTAAAATGAATCGCCAGGTTTTACTATGACTGATTTTTCCAGCATCTCAAACCAGCGAAGCACCTACATCATGGTGAGCTCGGCTTGCCCCCGAATCCGCAAGCTCGCTGAATAGAACTATCCCTGCTTCAGGTCTTTGTGGTCGGTCCGAGGACTACAATAGTTACCCTCCCAGCCAAGTCCCCCTTTGCCTTCAAAGAAACCCCATGTTGGCTGAGGTGTTGTTTTTTTGGCATAGCCCTGGCATTAAAAGCCTAACCATGGCACAGCCATTTTTGCCACACAAAAAAGCGGGGCGCTTAATCGCCCAGCGGCAGCTGCACGTCCTGCAATGCCGCAGCCATGGCCGTGACGAGCGCCGCGTTGGAGCGCTGAGCCTCAGGCTTTTTTGCTGCGCCTGAGAACACACCCGCAACGAGGGCCCATGTTTTATTATTATTCCCCACATCTATGTGTGGGGTTCTTACTTTTACCGCTCGTCGTCCGCGCGCCGCGTCTCCTTCTCCTTCTCCTCCTCCTCCCGCCCTCCCTCCTCATCACTGTCTCACTCACTCACTCACTCACTCGCTCACACTCACTCACTCACTCTCACTCACTCACTCACACTCACTCACACTCACTCACTCACGCTCACTCACTCACTCACTCACTCACTCACTCACACTCACTCACTCACACTCGCTCACACTCACTCACTCACACTCAGTCACTCACACTCACTCACACTCACTCACTCACACTCACTCGCGCTCACTCACACTCACTCACTCACACTCACTCACTCACACTCACTCACACTCACTCACTCACACTCACTCACACTCACTCACTCACTCACTCACTCACTCACGCTCACTCACACTCACTCACTCACACTCACTCTCATTCACTCACTCTCAATCACTCACTCAATCACTCACTCGCTCACTCACTCACTCACACTCGCTGACTCACTCACACTCAGCTTTCACTCACACCGTGTAAAGGGACTGGATGTTGTCGCGCAAGAGACAGGATGTTGTCGCGCGCGCGGCGGGGGGCGTGCGAAATCGTGGCAGGCGCAGCACTTTGGCGATGCCATTGCCGAAGTCGTGGCAGGCGCAGCATTCTGTGCATCTGGGGGTGTGTTTGTGTGGCAGGGGCAGCATTTGGCAGCTGTCTAAAAGGACAGGATGTTGTCGCGCGCGCGGCGGGGGGCGTGCGAAATCGTGGCAGGCGCAGCACTTTGGCGATGCCATTGCCGAAGTCGTGGCAGGCGCAGCATTCTGTGCATCTGGGTGTGTGTTTGTGTGGCAGGGGCAGCATTTGGCAGCTGTCTAAAAGGACAGGATGTTGTCGCGCGCGCGGCGGGGGGCGTGCGAAATCGTGGCAGGCGCAGCGTTCGGCAGCTGTCTAACGGGACAGGATGTTGTCGCGCGCGCGGCGGGGGGCGTGCGAAATCGTGGCAGGCGCAGCACTTTGGCGATGCCATTGCCGAAGTCGTGGCAGGCGCAGCATTCTGTGCATCTGGGTGTGTGTTTGTGTGGCAGGGGCAGCATTTGGCAGCCGTCTAAAAGGACAGGATGTTGTCGCGCGCGCGGCGGGGGGCGTGCGAAATCGTGGCAGGCGCAGCGTTCGGCAGCTGTCTAACGGGACAGGATGTTGTCGCGCGCGCGGCGGGGGGCGTGCGAAATCGTGGCAGGCGCAGCACTTTGGCGATGCCATTGCCGAAGTCGTGGCAGGCGCAGCATTCTGTGCATCTGGGTGTGTGTTTGTGTGGCAGGGGCAGCATTTGGCAGCTGTCTAAAAGGACAGGATGTTGTCGCGCGCGCGGCGGGGGGCGTGCGAAATCGTGGCAGGCGCAGCATTCGGCAGCTGTCTAACGGGACAGGATGTTGTCGTGCGCGCGGCGGGGGGCGTGCGAAATCGTGGCAGGCGCAGCACTTTGGCGATGCCATTGCCGAAGTCGTGGCAGGCGCAGCATTCTGTGCATCTGGGGGTGTGTTTGTGTGGCAGGGGCAGCATTTGGCAGCTGTCTAAAAGGACAGGATGTTGTCGCGCGCGTGGCAGGGGGCGTGCGAAATCGTGGCAGGCGCAGCATTCGGCAGCTGTCTAAAGGGACAGGATGTTGTCGCGCGCGCGGCGGGGGGCGTGCGAAATCGTGGCAGGCGCAGCACTTTGGAGATGCCATTGCCGAAGTCGTGGCAGCCGCAGCATTCTGTGCATCTGGGTGTGTGTTTGTGTGGCAGGGGCAGACATTTGCGGCTGTCTAAAGGGACAGGATGTTGGCGCGCGCGCGGCGGGGGGCGTGCGAAATCGTGGCAGGCGCAGCACTTTGGCGATGCCGTTGCCGAAGTCGTGGCAGGCGCAGCATTCTGTGCATCTGGGTGTGTGTTTGTGTGGCAGGGGTAGCATTCGGCAGCTGTCTAGAGGGACAGGATGTTGGCGCGCGCGCGGCGGGGGGTGTGCGAAATCGTGGCAGGCGCAGCACTTTAGCGATGCCGTTGCCGAAGTCGTGGCAGGCGCAGCATTCTGTGCATCTGGGTGTGTGTTTGTGTGGCAGGGGTAGCATTCGGCAGCTGTCTAGAGGGACAGGATGTTGTCGCGCGCGCGGCGGGGGGTGTGCGAAATCGTGGCAGGCGCAGCACTTTGGCGATGCCGTTGCCGAAGTCGTGGCAGGCGCTGCATTCTGTGCATCTGGGTGTGGAGATGCCATTGCCGAAGTCGTGGCAGGCGCAGCATTCGGTGTGTGTTTGTGTGGCAGGGGCAGCATTGCGGGGGGCGTGCGAAATCGTGGCAGGCGCAGCACTTTGGCGATGCCATTGCCGAGGTCGTGGCAGGCGCAGCATTCTGTGCATCTGGGGGTGTGTTTGTGTGGCAGGGGCAGCATTTGGCAGCTGTCTAAAAGGACAGGATGTTGTCGCGCGCGCGGCAGGGGGCGTGCGAAATCGTGGCAGGCGCAGCATTCGGCAGCTGTCTAAAGGGACAGGATGTTGTCGCGCGCGCGGCGGGGGGCGTGCGAAATCGTGGCAGGCGCAGCACTTTGGAGATGCCGTTGCCGAAGTCGTGGCAGCCGCAGCATTCTGTGCATCTGGGTGTGTGTTTGTGTGGCAGGGGCAGCATTCGGCAGCTGTCTAGAGGGACAGGATGTTGGCGCGCGCGCGGCGGGGGGCGTGCGAAATCGTGGCAGGCGCAGCACTTTGGCGATGCCGTTGCCGAAGTCGTGGCAGGCGCAGCATTCTGTGCATCTGGGTGTGTGTTTGTGTGGCAGGGGTGTGCTGTCTAGAGGGACAGGATGTTGGCGCGCGCGCGGCGGGGGGCGTGCGAAATCGTGGCAGGCGAATGGTGAGCTATGCCAGTGAGTGGACTCCCGGTAAGCGAGCGCGCACGCTGCGAGACAGCATGCCAACCCCTTTTAAGACTAGCTCTGCTTGGCAAGACCAGTGCTAGAGCAGGCATGAAACAATGTTCGACACTAGCTGCTGTGATTGCATTTTTGGGCGCCGCGCAACTCGGAATGAGAAGAATGACGCAGCTATCACAGCGAAATGTTGTCCGAATCCTTTGAAGCGTGGCTCTGCTTGGCAAAACCAGTAGCTAACCTTGAAGCAATATGTTGGCCGTTAGCTGCTGCAAATAGCATGTTGAGCCACGCATCGAGATTCTTCAGTTTGAGCCACGCAACTCGGATTGAGAAGTTTACCGAGCTTGTTCAGTGTCGTCATTACGCAGCTGGCGAAAAACAGACGCGGCGCGTCCGCACGAAGCATTGCTGCCGGGACTGACAGTCAGTGTGGCATGAGCTGCGCCCGAGCCAAGGTCAGCGCAGCAAGAAAGGCAAAAAAGGTTCGCGCAATTGTTTGCGGGGTGAGGTGACAGAACGCATGCTAGCTGTCTCCGCGATGTTCATGAGCCCTGCCACAAGCTTGCAGCACAACCACTTGCGCACGGCTCAAGCTTCTTGAGGTTGTCTCCAACTGCCTTGTTGTTTCACAGCCATGAGTTTGAACATCCAAGGCCAGCCATGGGGCATCTTCTTCAAGTTGGATAAGCTGCTCCACGGCTGCCCTGCCAAGCCCTCGGCGCTGCTGATGGATTCACAATGTAGGCGGAGCGGTCCGCGTTCTGTCGACATTCCAGCCGCAGCGCGCACCTTCATTGGAACCTTTCAGGAAGGCAGGCCCTGCAGGTTCCCCGCGGAGAAGCCTTGAGATGGACATCTGACTGAAAAAGCTTGACTTCATCGTCCAACGGATACCACAGTGCTATTTCTCTTTGGGAAAGTGTCCAGATCTTCTCCGATGCTGAGCTGCAAGATGACCTCCTGAGATGCACGTGCGGCGCAGCCAATAATCTAGCAAGATGGACTAAGTTCGAGAATGTCTCGAACTTGCTTTGTTTTGTTGATTAGCGGCTCGGGCTGCAGTAGGTTAGCAACGCCTGCGATGAAAAAAGCGCGCTAGACCTGCTCTGTAATCGCATCCATACAAGGGGCGCACGGTACATGTGTGTGGACATTTGAACTCACATCCTTGGGAAAAACATAGCATGTGGGGTTATCCGGTCCTTTAATTATTATTAGTAGTAGTAGTACTCTTATTATTATTACTATTATTATTATTATTAATTATTGTTATTATTATTATTGTTATTATTGTTATTATATGTGAATCTTGTTTGGTTTGCTTGTTTTTTTCTCCCGTATTTTCGTGGATTTCCGGAGGGAGGGTTGTCAAATGTATGGCCTCTGTTTCGGTGTTTTGGGGGTTGGTGTTCTTGCTGATGCGATAGGCAGGGAATGAGAATTGGAATGAACCGGAAGGGGATTCCCGAATATAGGAAACCATAGGATGGACGGTTTACAAGGGTCATTCCATTTCTCATTCCCTATTGAGAACCAGCAAGTTTTGCTTGGTGGAGGGCTGACAAACATATGGCCCCCATTTTGTACTGTTTTTGGGGTGCGCCTACGTTATTTGGCCCCATGCTATTGTAACTCAGCAACTGGGAAAAATGAATCTCCAAGTAGGAAGCGTCATCAATGGTCGTCAAGCAAATGACCCGGCTTCAAACACGTGCCGCTCAACTTGCTGTAGGTGAAATGGGTTCTGAAACTGCGATATCTCTGGCCGAAAACTATGCCTGCTGACACATGCCACATGAATTCTGATCTCCATCCAAAAAGCAGCATGTACTGTATGAGGGAGGAATCCCTTCATGTCTGTGTTGTATGTTTTGCACTCGACCAGCCCCAACGCCGCGGCTCAAACAAATTCATGCATGGTTGTGGTAAATAACCCTGGTGATGCCAACACGGGCCACTCCAATGACCACTTCGCATTACTTTGCCCGATCGCAGAAACTGGCCACCCTGAATTCATGGGGTCCTTGGCATGGTCCCAAATTTGCGACCGCGGCATGGGTCAGGATGTGGCAGCAAGCTTGGATCCGAGGCACACGAGCAGTTTCCGCAAGCGAAAAGCGATGGCAGCAGATCTGACTTGTAGAAGGAGGCGATGTTATCCGGTATGTACAAGAAATCATAAGACCAGTGTTGCGGCAACAATTTGAGTGTGCAAAATGAGAAGATGCTTGTGCTTACAGACGGAACCTGATTGCCGGGCAATGGACAGCTGGTAGTGAGCCCCAAATCTTTCGTGGAACAATTGACTGTTCAGTCTTTCCTTGTGACAAAGCCAAGGTGGCATGCATCACCATTATCATAATGATTCATCTCATGTATCTGGAACTTGGGCAAATCAAAACATACCACTCCCACCAATAAAACTTGCAGAAGCCATCCTATTTTTGTAGTGCATGGGAGATGCAATCAGTGCCCTTTGCCGAATCGTGCAACCAGTGACGAAGACCCTGACATAACCGACAAGAGCCTAAAATCCACTGAGCTAATAGCAGCACAGACCGCCGGCAGCTCACACAAAGCTGGGAGACAAGAACAATGGGAGAGCGAGGAGGGAAATAATTGCAAACCAACGCACATAATTCAAGTGGCGGAGGCACACGGACATGCGGACATGCTGCCATGTGTCAAAAGGGGCCCCCGAAAGTGGCGTTTCTGATTCTTGTTCTCCTTTCCACGAACCTGAAAAGGGTAGCACGAAAATGAGTTGCCTCACGGCCCCAAGACGGGGCCCCAAGACGGGGCCCCCGACCTCCTTGCCGCCCTTGAGTAGCAAGGCATTGCCAGACTTCAGCGCCTCAGGCACTTGGATCTGAGGCCTCAAAAGAACGCGCCCTATGAGTCTCAGTCTCTGTAAAAATGTGTGGGTCCTTTTTTGGGGGAACCCAAATTTTTGGAGTGGTTTCAAAGGGAAACCAAAAGGAACACCACGCATTTTTAGAGGTTCGCCCATTTTGAGACCTCAAATGGAATCCTGGACATGCAAACCAAACAATACCACCAAAAGCACGTACGGGCGCATCCAAAGGAGATTTCTGGTATTAGTGACTCAAATGGAGTCAATATGATTCCTCATTGCCTACAGCAACTTCACCAGTCACTACTCACAAGTGCTCCCCCCTGCAAGAGCGAGATGTTATGTGTTCCAACAAATCCCCTCACACAAGTGCAAGTGAGTCTAGGTGGAACTGCTTGGTATCTGATACTGATGGCTGGTAAAGGGATCTGCCAAGGTGCTCCTCAGCCTCAGAGCTTGCCGGTATCCAATGATACAACGTTCATCGCCAACTTTAGAATCCAGTTCGGATTCCAATCTGGGTCTGTGAAAGACGATGGTACCCTTAGATGGTGTTAAAGGGAAAACGAAAGGAAACCAAAGTTATTTTGGAGGATCCGTTTCCCAAAAACAGACGAGCCCATCTGAAACATACCAATTGAGGGTAGGAACGGCTAGCCCGTTCAACGCAGAAGCCCTTTAAGCTCTGTGTCCACATAGACGACGTATTTATGGGCTGAGTTGACATATTTTTGGGGGACCCCTCAAATGGTGGTTTTGATTTCTGTTCTTCAACCTGGCCTTTGGCTTGCTCCTTATGCAGTGCGGGTTGATTCTTTATGAGGGGAGAATAAAATGCCAACCTGAAGCATGATGCAGTCCGATTGACCTCTCTCTTTGGGTGTCAAGGGTGTCAGAACAATACCACACAAGCACAACGCAACACATTGGTAACAGAACTAATCTTTGAAAGGTTTGCGTAGGTTCATGTGTCAAACTAGTGGGACCCCAACATGTTGGTTTTCATTCTGGTTTCCCTTTAAATCTACCCCAAAGAGGGTATCCTCGAAATACACAGGCACCGAAGAACTCATAGCCTAGGCTGGTGATACCAATGCCACGAAACAATCACAATGACAGTCGGGGCTCCAAAGACGATGCGACGCTGCTGTGTGCCCTGGGTTTCTAATACATCACACCACCAGAATCCAACAGCCGCCCTGTCAACCAAAAGGGAAGCCCTACCTGCCGGAAAGTGCATTTTGAATTTGACCAAGCTCCAGCCGCAGAGATACTGATTACAAACGGCCCTTTTCTCTGCCACTGTTGGGCAAAGGTTTGGTGCACGAAGGCTACCACGGGTTGCTCCTCCTTCCAAGAAGAGAATCCCATATCGATGCGATCAATGATGGGGTATGCTTTTCATTTTGGCGCAGTGAAAATTGACCGTGTGTGGGGCCAAATAGTTAAGCATTCATTCCTATGATGAGCTAATTTGGGGTAGTACCCAGCCGTTTCAATTCAGAAGCCTCGAAAAAGCTACTTCGACCCGGAGGGTTCCTTCTCGCTACAACACTTTCTCCAAGCGGCTAGGGACGCGATCTGCACCGCTGCATCTGGCCGGGCCTCAAAAATGATGAGAAGCACCTCAGCGACCAGGCCCCAATTGTGAGGCTCAGCCTTTTGCCATAGTTTGATGCATACCCATGTTAAATGGCACAATTAATGGGACAGATTCCCTTTGGCTGTGCTTCTTTTCAGGGTAGCCATCTAGGGGATTCAGGAGGGAAACCAAAGGACACTCATCCGTTAGGGGTCCCCAAATTTTGATACATACCCGTTTTTTGTGGCTGAAAAGGGAATCGACAAAGTGCAACAGTTTCCAGGCAAGTGGCAAATGTCATGGTTGCCAACAATAGACCTCACATTTTTGCACATGTGAGCAGTTATCAGAATCAATCTGCTTGATGCACTTAATTGCAAGTTCCCTTCATGCCGTCTCCGGCTGAAGACAGGCAAGTTGCAAGTTGCAGCAGCTTTGCCACTAGTGCATCCCTTTTCGCTCGCAGCTGGAACTTGGCTGCTTGGGCTTCCAGCTGCGTGAGGATAGCTCGCGAATCTTGGCTCCAACTGCAAAATGACCAACTGGGAGGTCCTTCCAAGGGAAACACCGCTATGGCATTGCTGAAAGCTCTAGCGCTCCACTATGCTCCACTGTAGTTTCCGGTCGCCCATGGTGCTGAACCGAATCCTAGTTGCCACCAAAACAAACCAAAGATTAGAACAAATGGCAAATGCAGCATGGTCACGTTGTGCCTAGGTTGGATACATACTCATTTGATGTGTTTCCTGAGCCTACAGCAATCATGTGCAATCGTTTCGTGGGCAAACACGTTTAATCAGTCTTGAATGGCTTCAAAACGATGATGATAATCATAACAATGATGATAAAAAGAAGAAGAAGAACAACATAATAACAACACACAATTAGGGACATGCAAGACTGCACCATAAGATGCCCAACTGAAAGAAAGGCTACAATCGGAATTCACAACTTCAGTGCTTTCAGAACCAAAGCCTCTGGACAGTAGCACCTCTCGCAAAAGGTTGCCATGGCGAAGGTTGGATGTCAAGGAAACCCTCTGATGCCTGGAGCAAACCATCATCGGTGTATTTCTTTTTTTTTTTGGGGGGGGGAAGGTGGTTGCGCATATCCCTTCCGCTTTGGACAACCTCTGGCTAGGATGTTCATGACCTCAAGTGTTGGGGCCTCTCGTGGCCTTCAATGACTTGCACCAAAAGGCTTTTGCCCCGTTTGGACATTGTACTCTGGTGGCCGCCCCAATTGCCTTTGAATCCAAATACCAAAGGGGCCCTTCGTACCCTGCGAGCCACCCCAAAAACTCAATCCACCGAGGCACGCCGATGGGGCAGGTTTGTCGGTAGAGGTCCAAGCCTCCGAGCTGGGTTCAGACAAGGCGAGACAAGGCGATTCTGAGGAATGGACAATATGACAATATGACTCTATGACGTGCTGATGCAGTTGAGTAGGCCCCTTGTCTTTGTAAGAAACCAGCCCGTCTTTGTAGGAAACCAGCTGTTTTTGTAGGACACCAACCTGTTTTTGTAGGAAACCAGCCTGTCTTTGTAGGAACCCAGCTTGTTTTTATAGGAAACCAGCCCCTGCCCCCCCATGCCCGCCCCAAATCAACCTAAGTCTTTGTCCGCGAATAGCTGCATGTCCACGCCACAGCAACCTTTGGGATTGGAAGCTTGGAGGCGTAAATCAATGACATCCCAGGTATGCAAAGATTCAAACAAAACAGCTCCGTTGCTCGAGGTGGCTTGCTTGCCTTGAACTAGAAGAAAAACGCCGAGCAGCTGGCAAAATCCGCACGCGCGCAAGCTGTTTATCAAGCAAGGTGGTGTGGTCCATTTACTCCATGCTGCAGCTTCGCTTGATCTTTGTCCCATGAAAGTGGACGCTTTGGGGCAAGACTTCCAAAGCCTCGGAGGGCACAGAGCTCCCTATATTTTCCACCACCGATACCAAAGGATGCTCACCTTTGGAACGGTGATACTTAAACCCACAGAACGGGACGCACTACTTGTGGCCTCCCTGTCTCAGAGACCGGCCGTCAGACACCTCGTTGGCATATGTCACTTGGCCGATGGGGTCTGGCCTCAGGTGTGAGGCCACCGAATTGGTCGGCACATTGCCTCCACCGTTTCAATGACAATTACTCTGGATGGACAAAAGCAACGGCGATCGGAACCAGCTCGGATGGATGAAACCCTGTGAATATTGGGAGAACCCACCTACCAACTGGTGCAGGATTTTACTATTTTGCCCATCCACTGTATCTCGCATTATGCAACAATTCAGCGTGCGAGTACTTGCGATAGGTTTCATTTGTATCCAACACCTTGAAGTGACACTCTTCAAACAAGAGGAACGTAACGCAAACAGCTATGCCGTCATGGCAGAAACTGGCCAAGCACAGTACTTTCAAAATGGCTTCACACTTGGAAAGACCTGGGCAAGCAAACCAGGAGAGTTGACGCCGAGGCAACTTGCATGCGGGCAATTCACCTTCAGCCGAGGGAAACAGACTCCGGACCCAAGGCGCAGTGAATTAAAGCAAAAAAGACAAAACGGTCGCAGCAGTGACAAACAAAGGCTATCAAAAGCTCCTTCTTGCATGTGCAAAATGATGTGACTCTTAAAAACATCATTTGGCTGTGGCTCAAAAAAAAAACAGGAGGGGCAAACCGCGGGTTTTGATCCATGTTTCCACTTACCAAGGCAACCCATGTTGGAATTCCGGTGTTTTGAGCCACAGCCACTTGAGCATGTGTTCTTGAGAATTCCTGTGGGGATCCCAACCTTTGTGTCTACAGGTTGGGCCCACTGCAGGTTGATGATCTCGTCGATGCCCTTCAGCAGTGTGTCGAACTTCGCGCCGCTAACCTCACGAAAGCTGTGACATGCAGCTAGGCAGCTTGGCACTTTTTGCACGCCTCTTACCTGGGATACTGATTTGGACTTCCCGACCGGTCTTGGCTATGGCAGTGGGGTGCTTTGTGCTTTTAACTCTCAGGACAGGTGACTCCTGCGAGTCTTGATCTATCGACTGCATCTTCAAGGGTAAAAGATACGCCAACATCATGCGCTGTTGGATGCGTGCTTCACTGTGCAATCCGCTATACCGATGTAAGTCCAAGAACTCCTGCTAGTCGGTGATTCTTACATCCCCAAAGATGTACGCCATACAAATTGGAACGCATGGAGCAGTTGGGCCGCCCGGTTTTGTTTTCAATTGGGTTTTGCCCATCGGCCATATCAGCCAAAAATCTACGCGAGATCCGATCCTAGAAGTACGGCTGAGATTACTGAAAATCCAAAGGTAGCTCTCAGTTCCTTTTGGATGCACATTACATACATGGTTCTTCTTTGCCAACTGGAACCCTTTTGTTAGCTGGCATTTAAGTGTCCTGAGCATGGTGCAACCGAATGCTTGGGTTCGAAGAACGTGCTCCACTCGGATTGCCGATCAAACATTTGATAGAACACATTCAACTGGTCACTTATGCATCTGCTGGTAAGCACGTGCAGTTTTTGTTCAAACCTGCCGTCCAAGCTAATCAACCTGCCTATGCATCTATCTCCGTTCACTTCTTTCTATCTTCATCCACCTTGACACATCGCAAACATTAAGATGACGAACGAAGATAATGAAAGGAGAGCTGTGCCACTTCTTCGCTCCAAGCGGCATCTAGGCGTTTGAAGAGGGAGTTGGAGAGCTTGCCCGCCTTCACGGCTGCCTCAGCGTGACTGACTGGCGCGCGCTTAGACTTGGCCCAAGATCCCCGACATGACATGCGGAAACCGGAAAACAGGGGGCGCCCCCTTTTCTTGCTGGTGCGATACCGAGCAAAACCGTCCAACCGGTGACTTCCTTCAAGGGGACCCCTAATTTCACTCCCACATTCCCCACCGAGCACCGGTCGGTCTAAAAGATGAGTTTTGGGTTCCCAGCGAATGCTCTCAGCAAAAGGTTACAGTTGTTGGTGCGAAAGGCATGACCCGATGTTTGTCCAAAATTGAGGTCTGCTCTGTGTGAAGGCAACAAGTTGAGGGCTTTTGTTGGTCGCGAGTCTTCCCGCCTGTGTTGCCCAGTTTGTTGTGTGGGGCCTTATCAGCTTTGTACTGGCTCGCGCCATGCCTACACCGCCTACGCCAAACGCGCCCACTTCCATAAAAATGCCTACGCGAGAACAAGTTGAGTATGCCAGTACAAGCGTGGCGTGCACTTTGGCGGCAGCTGGAAAATCACAACTGTGTTTGAATACAAGTGTCGCAAGTGTTGTGCACAAAGTGCACTTTGGCAGCTCCAGCTCGAACATCGCAAATTGTCAGCAAAAGTGGAGTAGCGGTGTCACACCTTGGCAGCTCCAGCTCCGGAAGCGTGGAACGAGCTCGGAAGGCCTCCCCCAGTCAGATCTTCGACGTCATGCCTACACGAAGCCGCGAAGTGGAAATCTGCCTGCAGATGTTTTCTGAATTTGAGAACGGCGTACTTGCTGGACACGAAGGGCTTCGCACCCGCAACAACGCCACATCAGTCACCACTTCAGAAACAAAAGCACGTGCCACGAGACTTGTCAACTCGTAAGTCATGGCCTGCGCGACTGCCTAAGCGAGGCTTCACGGCCCTTTCGGTCAACTGCCTACGCAACATGTAACACATGTCGAAACGAAGATATTGGACTTTATCCCTAAACTAAACTAAACAAAACGCCGCCTCTTGCTTCGCAATGCGGGGAACGTGGCAAGCGAGGCAACGCCGCATTGTAGGTAAAAGGCATCTAAACTGCTCCTGAACAGGAGATGTTATTGTTGTTGCTACGATCACTGTTGATATGATCATTGATATTAATATTGTACGTGTACATACATTAATATATATATATAAACAACATGACATTGTTGCTTGGCAACATGAACACGTATCAACAACCAGTAGCAACAGGCGCAATCACTGCAAGCGCAGCGGCCTCGGCATCGCTCTTGTCCTGTGAGTTGGCTTCCTCGATCTGGGCCTTGGGCAGGGTTGGGCCAAATTGTTTACATGTTTCACCCGAATGTTTGAACCACATGCTGGTTTTTCATTTGGGGCAAGGATGAAGGGCTTGGTTGAGGCAGCGGTATCCCTGGAGCAAAAGTTGGTTGAGGCACCGGCACGCTGTGCCAACAGGTGCTTCTTGAACGCCTGCGCAAACGCCGCACACATCCAGCTAGTTGAATTGGAGCGGCGCCTGGAAATCACGAAGAAAAATAAACAAGAAAAAACACGGAAAACAAAACATCACACGGAAGCGTTTTGTTGAGGGCATCTTTGTCACCTGTACCTTGGCTTTAACGCGAGGAACACACGGTAACCGCCCTGTGTTGGGGCCCTATTTCAACACCTTCCCTTTGAATTTCATCACCTGGATCTGCCAAATCATGGAAATGTGATGTAAATTCCAGAGAATACCACTTGTTTAAAGGGGTGTCAGTGAAAAAACACTGAGCTTTTAGAACTCCTAGTTGTTGAGGTAACACTCCTAGAAATTGGTTGTCACTTCTAAAAAGTGGCTTGCACACCTGCAACCCCTAGAAATCGCAATTATTCGCTACTTGACGGAAGAAGCCCCCCAGTTCAGAGATCGTCAGAATTAGAATCATTCACATGAATCAGAATCAAGCATTCAGAATTCACAATTATTCAGAATCCAGAATTATTCGGAATTTGGAATTGGCTCCTGTGGGACAAACTGGCAAAACCGGAAAACACCACACCTGAAACTCAGCGCAAAAAACACCTGCACAAAACCCGCAAACTCCTGCAACCACCCGTAAACTCCTGCAAATCAAGAAAAGACAAAGTTTCCGGGGAGTGCATTTGCAGTGAAAGCAGTGGAATACCCACTTGAGTGCACAGAGTGTTGCATAATTGATGGGATAGTGTACAGAGTTGTATAATTGCGGGCCCAAACAAAGACAAAAGACAACAGGACTTGTTTCCAATTTGCTTCCCCCAAGAACCACTCCGAGTGTTTGATTCCGCTCCTGCCTTTTGCCACCCCTGATTTTTGATTCATGCATTTGAAACACCTGAACCTCCTAGTTTTCAGAGGGTCTCCTGGAAAAAAATCGGAGAACAGAAAAAACAAAGAAATAAGCCGGAGACGGAGGACCCAGGCAGTTACCTCCGGCAAGCTTCGAACTGTCCCACCGCACCTCTAGCGCTTTATTCCTCGTGTCCTGCCAAGGATAAAGGTTGTCAATGCGAGAACACATGATCAAAGTAACCATGTCTCCCTGGACCGTAGCCAATGGCCCAAATGGCAGTGAGCGGACAAGATCTTGATTCCTTCCGAAGGCATCGGGGCCCTGGAATTTGGGGGAGTATGGAGGGGCCTACCATGTCCTCCCCAAACCAACCACAAGCTACCCAGTGATTCTGTCAATTTCTCATCTGTTTAACAGCAAGGAGGTTTTTATTGCCATAGGCAAGGCACATTTCAAGTGCTTGAAAACGAATACCGCTGGGCAGGCAACATGAACCATATGCCAGCGGGGCGCAACGAGGTTCGTGGCTGAGCCCAGCACACAAGCAAATTCATAATAAAATCCAATCCGGCACTGGCGTATTGCATGAAACTCTAAAGAAAGCTTTGGCCAGCGTGTGCCTTATACATGTAAGACTCGGGGCACAACAGGCGCATCTGAAAGGTGGCTCTAGGCGGACGGCAGCATGGGTTACCTGTGGCCAATCAAGAAGATCTTTGTCCCATAACCTATACTCATGCCCCTCCGGAACATAGCCAAGCAAAATGCCAATTGGCAGAAATCCACTTCCGATCACTGAGAAACATCATAAAATGGACTGATGACACATCTGTACGAAATCTTTCAGCTTGGGACTACATATACCCCAAGCACTTTGTATGACTAAGGGCAATCAACTGAAAGAACAAGTTCTGATCCCCAGGACAAACCTGAAAGGCATTGCTTCCCAAACCTGTTCGAACCAACGCAGTACTCCCTTATCCGAACAAAAAGTAGGATGTCTGCCAATGGCCACATTCCACCCCGAAAAATGGAACGTCTTGAGCAGAACACATCTTGAGGTCTTGTCAGTCTTCTCAACAGCCACTGACATTCATGATACCTGGAGACAAAGAGGGTTCCATTGGGAAGAAAGTGGTCTTCCAGCATCCCCCAGTCAGGTTTCACGTCAGCAAATGGGGTAAACCTGGAACCCAAGAAACGTGCTGGTCTTGGAAAAGCACCCCTCCAAAAAAAAAACTTTAAAAACAAAAAACTGGGGGGGTCCTTTTGGATCTCCTTTCAAAAGCACTTGCCAACTCCAAACAAAAGCCAAGCCACCCGCAACATGAGACTCGGGCTCCGCGCAGCGCTGGCGCCAGCCAGCGCCTGGCCAGCAATCCTGGCGCGCCTCGCAACCTCCTGGTGACATGTGCCGCGAGTCCGAACGAAGCTTCAGAGTCACTGGGTGCAGTCACTTGCTGGTGCGAAAGTAGGGAATGTGGGAATGAACCTGGGGTCCCTTAAAGGAAACCACAGGGGATGGCTTATAGGGGGTCTTAAAATAGAAAACCCCCCTGAAGCGAAAGGAGGATTCAGCTTTTGCCACTCCTTTTTTGCAACTTGAGAGTTGAGATGAGGAATCTCACTTCCTGGGTGGATTGGCCGAACAAGTCCAAATTATTCCAAGTTGTCTTATTTACCACTAAGTATGGTCCAAACCCTAAAACACCGCCCAGATGGTATCCCCAACAGCGCAACCCCGCGAAAGGATCCCTCCAATTTGCAACCCTCCCAAGATCGCTGCCGCACGCCAGTTCACATTTTTCTGGGATCGACCCCAAATCGCTTTCAGCTTGGAGCATGCACCAAATGCCGGGTGTCCCTTTGGCTTGCCTTTGGACATAAGGTCAAAAGGGAAAACTCGAAAAAGGCACACGGATCTGAACATCACATTTCCAAAATAGTGATAACCAAAGAAAGAACCATGGGTAAGCTCGTGCAACCGCGCCAGCTCGCTCTTCTCTTCTGTGCCCAGTATTGTTCACCTTTAACACCAAAACCCTGGAATCCCTAGCATCCCCCTCGCGGAATGTCCGTGGCGTCCAAAGAGGGATTCGCTTTGAAAGTTTGCAACGCCTTGACCTTTTTTTCTGGGTCTCGATGATAGGGTCGCTTCTATTTCGAGTAGCTTCTCGTGCACAAAGCGTACCCATGGCAAAGAACTTGGATTTCCTGTCGTCTTCACATCGAGCTGGTTGGGTGACCCTTTGAATGGGTTCTACAACATGGTACCCATACGGCTAAGCGCAGCCACTCCCTGCGAACAACGTCACCTTGTCACCTTGCAGGCACCGGTGCCAAAGGAAAGTGGAGAGCTCGGTTGCAGGCTTCGACCAAAGCAAGCCCAAGGAAGTTGCTACGGGGACAAAGGAAGGTAACGTACACAAGCGCCAGCTTAAGCTCACGAGAAAATCGAGGTATGGCCATGAATTTTAATAGGGAACCACCTCAAAAGTGATTGCTGGACATGAATCCCAACCTAAATGATGTCCTCCAAAGGGTCCACTATTAAAATTCATGGCCATATTGGCACCCGCCATCGGGCTCGGCTCCTCCATGGTTCAAAGGGCTTGCGGGTGGGAAACTGAGCTGAGTGCTTCTAAGCCGTCGAAGCATGCTCAGTCACCGCAAGAGCGCCGCAATCTGGGACACGCATGTTAGAAGCGTGCCGTGGACGAAGTAAACCAACTATCACGCAAACGCCAGTTCGCCTCCTTGACAAGCCTGCATCGCTGAGTAACATGCCGCAGCCTTGATTGTCAGCCCAACAGAAACTGCATCCATGAAAGCCAGCTGAGAAATAGGGGCATTCTGAGGGCCTTCCACGCGCAAAGTTTGGTCCTGTCAGTCAAGCTACTCGCAGAAAGGATCTATCACTTGCTTGAACTACACACAATCTATGGAGACCTGGGCAAATATCCCTTCCTGACAGTGTGGTTGTAGAAATCTGTCCCGTCATTGCGCACACACAAACACGACACAACTCACTTCCTGCATGGATAACACCCATATGGCACCCATATGAGCTGCAGGAGTGAGAAAACATTTGGTTCACCAGCTTCGGTCCCTGCTATTAAAAAGCCACGCCGGCGCCACAAAGTCATCTAGATTTGCTGACCTATCCGTGCAAATATATGATTCATGGCTGACTTGTTGTCTGAAGAGCCTTGCTTCATCAGCACTTTGTGCCAGTTGTCAAAGAAAGCAACTCAAGACTCTGGACACATCAAGAGCCTTCCCTTGGGGGCCGTCAAGAAAAAAAACATGGCCGACAGGGAAACTTCAGGTATGGACCACCCAAGGGTGCCGAATGGAGTTCCTGTTCATTCTTCAGGGCCGCGTTTTGCCCATGCTGCACCACTTTTCCTCGCGCAAAGCTGCGGCGAGGAAAGCACGCCAAGGCGACTGCCAGGCGAGGCTAGGGCTTGCATTGGCCAGATTGAGATAACACTCTCCTGCTTCTAGGTCTCAATGTTCATGCCGTTTTCGGATAACGGCCTGTGTAACACTTGGCACTGTGGTCTTGTCATTCGGTGGAACATCGTGAAAAATAATCGGTATTACAAGTCTTCAATTTCAGCACGCATCACAGCCATGTTTTGTAAGGAACCTACCAAACAGAAAGGGGAACACATGTGCTACTGAACAGTGAAATAAATAGCCGGACATGGCCGCAGGACTGTTTCTGAAGATCATTACTTACGAATCATCTTGCAATTTTCAGACAATCCGTGTTTCAATGTTTTGCAATTTCCCGCGCTAAGCAAAAATAACACGTAAAGCCCTTGAGTCAACACAATGCTGGGCACTCTTGGGGAGTCGTTTTGTTTTACTGGCCGGCAATCTGCAGGGAAACGGGCGCCAAATAGGGATGCACGTAAAACAATTACCCATCCTGTGTTGATCGCCTTAAAGGGGTAACCTCCATTTGCGAATACAAGCATTGTCCTGGTGATAAATTCCTTTGAAAACCAACCGAAAAATCACAACATACTCCCAAGCAAACGGAAGGTAAACAAATAAGTTGCCGTGTTGGGCACGGAAAGGCAGGCAAAGCTCCAACTGCCACAAGTTGAGCCCGGCCATTCCTAGGGCTTCAACCGTTAACCCCTGAGAAGCCATGGGAAATCATTGGGAATCTTTTCTTGGTTGAATTCGAAGTACACCCTTCCCCAAAAGGGGTAAATAAGGGTTGGGCAACTGAATCTGGCCAGGCCAGAAGCATTCACGTGCGGAATTAACACGGAGGCTGGAGGTTGACCCACATGGGAGGACAACAGAGTCTGGGTTGCGGTAGGCCGCATCAACCTCCAGGCCATTGGCTGGCTCTGCCAGTCGAGTGCAAATCAACACCTGACCCGTTCGTTTCGATTCGATGCGTGACACAGACAACGGTCCTTTGCTGCAAGCTGGAAGTTTTTAGTTTTTTTTGACCCGTTGAACGGGTGCCCATGAAATCAGGGGGTCGGGACCAAAAACCCACACCTTGGAAGGGCGGAATTCCATGCCTAGGGACTGTCCCTTAACCTTCACCCACCTGAAGCGATTGTCATCAAGTCTCGAGGTCATTTGGAAGAGGTGGATGTCTTTCAACGTGCACATGTTCAAATTATTTTACCAGGAACACGTTTGCATCTATGACAGTTCTCAATGGCCACCACGACACTTATGAACAACCACTGATAGCATTATACATGATCGATGCTTGGCCCAGACCAATAGACCAATCTAAGATTAGGACAAGCAGCATTGTTCCTTAGACACAAATCATAGGCTTTGCAGGCGCGTTCACACAGTGTGCCTTCGGGGGTAGGGCCAACGCTAAATTCATGTTCAGGTTTAAAAAAAGGTTACCCCCCTAACCTCCAGTGTGTAAAGCTATTCCAAAATCACCTGCGGGTCCTGAATTTTGAGCCACGACCTGTGCTTGTCTTTCTGGTGCCCAATTTGATACCCTATACAGGGATCCTTACATTATACACCTTAACATTGCCTTGTACATGGTGATGTCCCTTTATTTTGGTGGAACAAGCCATGTTTCAAATGGGCAAGATGTATCTGTTAAGGAGCCCTGCTATATCCCTACAAATTGGCCTCGGGCAGGTCCGTCACTTGACTCGCAAACTCTCTTGCAGCACTTTGCAGCCTATGGCCTTCTCTCGAAGTGAATTATGCCCGGCAAGGCGTGCCCAAACAGGGCGGTTTTACTTAATGAATGCGTGTCCTGTCAAACAGGAGAAAGAAGCACATCTCAATCACCAGCACCCCCCAACCACTGTTGTACCCCCAGTGAACATCCCAATCCCCACTAAAATAGACTACAGCGGGTGCACCTATCCTAAAGTGGTACCAATGGTTTTGAACCATGGCCACATGGTTAAAACAGCAGTTGTTGGCATCCAGCTGCTGGCGACTTGGCCGGCCGGGCAATGAGCCGTCTGCTTTTTCGGTCTGCACCCGTTTCCATGCCATTTGGTCAAGGAAGCTATCTGTTTCTTGGGCTGGTTTACTGTACATGGACACAAAGAGGAAAGCCGAAGCCATTGTTGGGGGGCCCATCTGGGTGGCAAAGAGAGCTGTGAGCAAAGGACGATCTTGGCGGAGCTCTGAGGTACACCAACATGATTTATGTTCATATTTAGCCTATATTGCTGCGGGTCAAAAATAGGTACCCAAAATGGAAGGCTGGTAAATGGAACCAAAGACTAAAACCTGCGGTCCCCTAGTGGCTTAATTTTGACCCACACCCATATACTCTATGTCGTGATTTTTTCGGTGAATTCCACGGAAGGGTCAATGACAAAGCTATCTCCAGTCAGCTAAATCAAAGTGCGCCTGTCGAGCTTCTCCGGCTTGACTTGAGGGTCTTGCCACTCAAGGAAATCTCAAGGATCTCTGCGAAAGCACTGGAGCGTAGCGCCTGTGGCACTTGGCAGCGAGGTCTGTGTCAAGGAAAACCTCAATGAGCACTTGCTGATAATCCGATCGAAACTGTCCGGTGCACCCTACCTCAGGGGTCTGGGGGTCATCTTGGAATTCTAGCAGAATGAGCGCCAGCAACATGCAGTACATATTTTGCCAGATGCAGAATCCATCTGACTTTAGAACAAAGCCAGCGTCTAGAAGGCAGTGCAATCGACAAACTATAGCCCATGAAGTGCAATACTACTTGTATACAATGCAAAAACCATTGGTGCTAGGTTTAGCACTGGGTTTAAGCGCAACCTCTGTAAAGGTTGGCTCTTCATTTCAGTGACTGCATGGCCCTGACACATCATGCTGCCTGACTGGCTTTTGCGGGAATCCCAAATGCTAATCCGTAGTGGGACACCACTACAAAAAGGGCTCCGCTACCATGTGGCATCCGGATTTCGGATTGAACTTGAACAACCCAGCTCAGACTCTGACAGCAAGTTCATCAAAACAACTTGGCCTCTGTGTGTGTGTGTGTGCCCGCGTGATTGCTTCGACAGGACAAACAAAACGAGCTGCCGGGGAGCAACACTCTGCGGTACTGAAGGACTCAGAAGACATGATGTGGCTTCGCCGCTCCAAAGCCAGCGTGTTTCGGCTCGTGGTTGATCCTACTGCGAGCCACCAGTCCCTCGCAATGTATGCCTCTAATCTAAACCCAAATTGCTGGATATCGCGTTTCTCCAGCTTATCAACATACTCATGAAACACTGAGCCAACTGTGAGGCTACAACGCATGCGAATCATCTAGAAAAGTTTAACGCGTACGGATGGGGCACAACAAAACTAACCTGACGATTGCCGATGTGCAAACCCAGTTACATGGGTATGATGTCTAATTCAAGGACCTTGCGGACCTCATGTCCATGGGTATTTCAATTCACCAGCCAACCTTCCACCTGCGATGTTCCCACGTGTTCTCATCACAATTCAAAAAGCCACAGCCGCCAGGACACGCACCATGTCTTGGGTGCCCCTAAAAACTAAACAAACAACGCAAACACCTGGAGCTTTCCTGAGGCAAACACACACACACACACACACACACACACACACACACACACACACACACACACACACACACACACACACACACACACACACACACACACACACACACACCACATCCCCGATCCGAATCCCCCCCGCTGCCCCCATCTGCATCCCTTGGCCTGGGCGTGTTTTGGGTCCGCGAAGTGGCGCGTCGGCGCTCTGGCGGGCGAGAGAGGGAGAGAGAGAGAGAGCCCCTCTGCCCACGAGGAGAAATGGAGAATCGGGCTGTCCCAGCCGGTTCTTTGTTGCTTTCTTAAAGAAGTCCGGGTGTCATGTTTTTTGGGGGAAGCTCGGGTGTTAAAAACCGGGGTTCCCCAACAGGTGATATTTACAGCCAAACAGCCAAACAGGTGATATTTACTGCCCAAAGGACACTCTTCGGGATCCCTGAAGATTTTTCAAACAGATCAGGAGAGTGGCTCATCGTCATGGTAAGCACAAGTTCTATTTTGGTATCCACCAAGCTTGCCGGCATCCATTCTCGTAAGGGACTCTCGTGGATTTCGGATCCCCTTTGGTTGGTGTTGAAAGGGACACCAACAGAACACCTGCCCGGATTCAGAACCTCCTGGTTGATTAATAGGGGGTTCCCCCTTTTAGTGGGGGCTCATGGCTTTTACAGGGGAACAAACCCCATTTATAGGATGGATCTGTTCATCCGGGGTGCACAAGGTTTTGGGAGTTTGGTGTGCGAGTTTCCATCACTTCGCTGACTTGCAAGTCCTCCCTGGAAGTGCAGCGCCCATGCCTTGTTCGCGCGGCCTCAGCCAAATGACGACATGTTGCAACTCTGGCGATCGCTCGATCTGTCCAACAGCAACTTGACAAACAGATGCTCGACCCCAATCGCGCTGTTGACCCAGGATTAAACCCGTCCCGGGGTTAACACTGAGCAGCCCCCAAGATCTCCCACCGGCAATCACCGAGGATCTTCTCATCAGGTTCCTTCCGGCCGCACATCCAGCGGTTTTTGCTTGGAGGGCAAGGGGTCTGCGAAGCCAAAGGCACAACATGGGCGCGTCTGAGCTGCCGCACGCATTCGTGGCAGCCTGAGCTGTGAGGAAGATGAAAGAGCAATCAGGGGCGAGGGGTGTGTGCTTTCTCAAAGGAAAAAAGGACTTACACATGAAATTTCGGGGTCACATCGGGTCACCCCCTCCTCCGCCCTTCTCCCAATTTCGTGAGTGCGGCAAGACTTGCACGCCAGCTCTCGCTTTACGTGCCCTGAGCTCGCCATCTCGGCGGATCCGTCGATCGCTCAGGCCGCGGCCCGCGGCGAATGACTGGCGGCGGATTTCGCCCCACCGTGTGGACCCAAACATAGGTGTCCTTTTAGGGCAAATGCATGGCCCTGGTGTCCTAGAAGAAATAGATCGGTTTCCCTGGTAGATGATGCAACCACCAGGTAAACCAGGAATCGCCATCTGTTTGTTTCTAGCAAAACAACCAACAAAAAGGACACCTATAAGTCGAATGTTGACCCCATATTCATCAACCCCTGTTTATTAGTAGGGTGTCCCTGGGTTTTGTGGGGAATCATCACTTCTGGAGGGGAACACTCCCCTGTTAATAAGCAGCCTAACTTCGGGGTGGAACTAGAATCTCATGTCTAAGGCCTGACTTCCCCATTATGTTCACCCATCCTTCCTTTCACAAATAGGCTTTGGGCGGTTTTCTGAAAACAGCTTTGCGAATATAGATGGGGCGTGGCAGCTCGAGGCATTCCTGCAACTTGCTTTTAGCCTTGGATCAATGGAAACACTGCTATGTTCAGCCAACTTGCAGCAAGGATTTCCTCATGATAAATTGAAGATGGGACGTCGATCCAATTTTGCGAAACTGGACACCTGAGACCCCAACCCAGTTGTCAATCACCGCACTTAGCAGCGTGACAAAGGGAACCATATTGGCTCATATGTCCAGCCACGAGACAGGCAAAATGATTCCTGACAGAAATCTGGTCAGTCGAAGTGAAACGCTTGAAACGCCCAGCTTTTGGTCTCTCTCGCCCTTTGCAAGGGGACTTTGCCCGCCCAAAATTGCAACATGAGAGCGGCGAGATCTTCGGCTGTCATGATCTTTGAATTGGCACTTCGATGCGGGAAGCGTGCCTGTGTCTGTCTTAACTGTCCTCGGTTTTCCCATCAGTTTCTCTGTAACACCAACAAAACAAGGGGGTACCTTGCGAAAAACGAGGACCGCCCCCCGCGAGTCCGTGCCGTCGTTCCAAAGCTCTCAGCTCAGCTGAGCCAAAAGAGCGCCAGCGGCAACAGCGCAGCCACCGAAGCGCGCAGGGCCGAGGATTTCTTCAAGTCGAGGCCGGCTTTGGCAGCTGTGGAGTACAGGCCATTCACTACCTGACCAGGCAAACCGCTTTTGATTGAGCTCCAAGCGGGAGTCTTGTTGTTTTTGGAAACCCCAATTTGGGCTTGAAACAGGAAATTGGAAAACGTGGGTATTGGACAAGTGGGAATTGGAGCAAGCAATCGGTGCATGAACCGGTGCGTCTGATTTTGGCGTGGACATGGGGGGTTACAACTGCAATTGGGGCATGTGATGGTGCCTGAGTTGGAAATTGAATTGGACATGGACACTGGCAACGTTGTGATTTTGTTGTATTCAGAACACATTGGGCATGACATTTAATTGGACATGGCCCCTGGACATCCTGAATGGTGGAGTTGCGTCCAACCTAGCCCCATTGCCAGGTTGGTCCTCAGCAAAGGCGCTTTGTCTTCATCTTCGCAGGAGGGCAGGAAGAATGATAAGGACCCTGTTTTTGGTCGTTGACCTTTTAAACTTTAGCCCAGCAAACAATGCGTTTGGGGGCGGGGGGTCGCAAAGACGAATGGAGAGCAGGCCAATCTCGAGCCGGAACCTAACTCAGCTGTTGATAGCGATTCCCCCTTCAGAGGTTTGCAAATGTTCAACCCATTCCCTCGTCAGAACAAAGCTCGGGCAATAAGAGGTAGCTTTTGACACTGCCGTTGAAACTTGAGAGATGAGATAAGGAATCCACAGATCCGTGCGCTGTTCCCCCCCTTTTCAAATCATCGTGACCAAGGGTAGCTGTCAATCGGTTTGATTCGCTGGGCCAACCTGGACTAAAGCCAAAAACGGAGATGCACTACTGCAGATCAACATGATGCAAAGGCCATTCTTTGGGAGGAGCTCCTTTGCCCTATGTTGGACAACCCGAAATCTGTGATACAATATTGCCCATTTCCGTTGACTCTGGCAAGGGGATGGTCTGGTAAGAAATGGCCCTATGCACCAGGACTCAAAAGCTCGTGACCACCGACACCTCAAGATTGATCCTGGAATCTTGAAAGCTGCTTTGAAATCAGGAGCACGTTTCACTCACTTCCTGAGTGGACTGGCTGCAAAAAGTCTGAACTTCCATTTACCACCAAAATGGCCTTTCCGAAAAGTGTCAAGTCCAGGAACTCAAGAAGTGAGTTCATGGGCAAGAATGGTCCGGTGTTGCTGGGAGCATCTTCTCGACCCAACAATTTTGCACATCCCGACAATGGGTTCACCTTTAGTTCATGTTCAGGCTCCTTCCTGGAAAATTCAGTGTCTGTGCCCTCGCACTTGAAACAACAGCTAGTTACTAGGTTTGAATTCAATAAAAACAAACCTCCGTCAGTCCCATCATTAAAAAGCGGCAAGTGACGAGAGACCATCCGGAGGCCACCCGGCAACTCCAAACAGAAAGCAGTGCCCATGGACTTGTATCACAGACGATATGGTGGTGTCCTTGTTTGAGGCATCCCTTGTTGGGATTTATATGGTGAGTTCAAGGGAAACCACCCATTTTGAGTCCCATATTTTGAGACACACAGATATAACTAACAGTACTAACATTGATAACATCCATCGTGGAGTGGAGGCAGGCGCGGTTTGCAGGTTCAATGTGATGGCTGATTCGACTGGCCAACTCTTCAACAAGCGCACCAAAGCTTCAATCCATGAAGCCCAAGCCCGGCTTCATCCCATGACGGGTTTTGTGCACATCTCGAGTCTCACGAATTCAGGCCCAATGTGAAGGTGGAAAGCAGTTTGATATGTCAAAAAGAGAAACAGGGAAACACATGCACACAAACACAAACACACACAGACACACGCACACAGACACAGACACACAGACACAGACACACAGACACACAAACACACCCACACGCACACGCACACGCGCACGCGCACGCGCACGCGCACGCGCACGCGCACGCGCACGCGCACGCACGCACGCACGCACCCACCCACACACACACACACACACACCCACACCCACACCCACACACACGCACACGCACGCACGCACGCACGCACGCACGCACGCACGCACGCACGCACGCACGCACCCACACACACACACACTTATCTCGAGAGGCTTCACTAGCCGAGATGAAAACGCTGGAAAAAACCTGCAACTGCTGAAATTGCTTGACAGGTCACAATGCAGAACAGAAACCGGGAAGCAACAGCGAACAGGACAGTAAAACAGTCAGGAAAAAAACAGTCAGGAAAAAAGAAGGAAAGGCAGGTACACACGGGTGATCAATCCGTGCGTCCACCATCAAGCATAGCTTCATTGGCCAGCGTTTGCTTGATGGCCGCTGGCCCCCTGCTCAAAAAAGGCTCCGAAGGGTTTAACGTCCGTGTTCCAGGACGGTTCACACACACAAGGCCAGGGACGGGGCGCACTCATTTGTGCAAGGCCCATTGAGTCTTGCAATCCTCAAGCGTGCGGGATAGTCGCGTGGCGGTGACAAACCATGCATGCTTGGCCTTGGTATTGGTCTTGAGCGAACGGAGGAGATCAATCTCCTCCTCAGTCCAGGGCTGCGGGGTTTCGAATTCAGCCTCAGTAGCGGCGTCAGTCCCGGTCGATGGGGAAGGTGCGCGTTGTCTATGAGTAGTCCTGGATGCCATAGAGCATGAGGAGTTCGTGTCACGAGCGCGACGAGCTCGCTTCTTGTCAGGAGGAGAAGGTGGAGCCCAATGGTCGGGAAATTGTTCACCGTGATCTTCGGGAAATTGTTCACCGTGATCTTCGGGAGGGGGGAGAAGAGGTGTTGGCGGTGAATTGGTTAAGTCCTCCACAGCGAGAGTCGATGGGGCTTCAGGCGCGAAGTGCGGACTCTCAGTGAACTCGCGAATGGTGGCGATGCCTTGCTGGGCAATGCCGAGGATGAGTTCAAAGTCTTGGAGCAGCTGGCGTGCTGTGTCAAGATCCATGGTCGCAAAAGATTGTGTGTCAAACGGCTGCAGCTTGGAAACAGGTCATGTGAGAATTAAGAGTAAAAAGTGGGTCCTGTCGCAAACAGTTGCGAAAGAGAAGGCCGGCGCGTTTTCTCTTTCTGCAAGGTGAAACCGTGTTGGTGGTACAACTTCATCAACACTGCGAGATCGTGATCTCTCTGAAACTCAGGAAAGGAAACCCGGCTGATCAGCGCACGTCTGGAGTGATATCCAGCTTCCTCGTGCAGCATTGGTGCGGCTGACTTAATGGACAGCATGTTGTGCGGATGAAAGAGATGGTGCCGCGCTCAAAGTCCGTCGAAAACCCAAGAAATCCAGGGCGGTCTCTGTTTCCAGAAGGATGTCTCCTCCGTAGACATGTTCGTCACACACGATGTGGGCTGCCGGAGTCGAAAACCACCTGGGGGTTGCGACCACGAGCCTGTTGTCCACATAGCGGAGCAGGAGGGTGTCCTTAAAAGAGCGAGGTCCCGAAGTAGGATGGGTGTTGGCCCAGATTTGCTCGGCGACTGCAATCACCATCAGGCATAGTGCAGGAGATGCGGGGGATCCCATCGGGGCCCCGCGTGTTTGCCTGAAGGAACGGAAGCCGACAGAAAAGATCTGCATGTCAAGGGTAGCTTGAATGATTTCGGGGATGTCGTCAAGCCACAAAGTGCGTTGTGCTGGCTTGTGTCGGCGGCGGCGCCCGTTGTAGACACGGGTGGTGGATAAGGTGTCAAGTGTGTCCACTGTGAGGTGTGTGGTGGTGGAGTGTGGTTGCCGCTGTCGGTACCAAGTCAAAAGTAGAAGCCAGGCCGCCAGGAAGCGGTCTTTGTCAATGGAAGTGAAGAAACCAGAAAGGTCCTGGTCTCGGCAGTCCAAAGGGATGTGGCCGCGGCAAAGAAATTCATGCAAAGACCGCATGAGGTCGAAGAGATCGCCACCCGAAAATGCGTCTGGGCAAGCCGTGGTAACCATGCTGTGGAGCAGTTTGGCAAGAGCGTCAAGCATGGGTCTGAAGAAAGCGCCGACGAAGCTGATGATGGGTCGGGCAGTGGTCCAGTTTTTCTTCCTCTTGGGGAGGATGTAGGCGGTAGCTGGTCGTCCGAAGCCGGTGACGTAGCGAGTGCGAAATCTGCTTACGATGCTTTCCCGTTGCCGTTGATGGATCTCAATGGAGGGGACTGGTAACGGAGCAAAGATGGCGGGATCCGAAAAAGTGGCATCCAGCATCTTGCCGTACACCACGGGGCAGTAGAGCATGAGTCGGGAGCCCGCGTGATCTTCGCAATGGCGGACGAGGGGCTCCAGGGTTGTTAGTGCATGTTGGACTTGAGCGTGTTGAAAGTACTGTTGTGTGTGTGGAAGGTGTAGGTCGAAGTGGAAGTCGACAATAGTGGAGAGGGTTGATGGATCGAGAAGGGGCAGGTTGTTGGTCGTGGCCCAGTGGTGGAAAGCCTGAATCAGGCGATTCATCAAGATCCCGCGCGGAGGAAAGAAAGAGTTGCGCATCGAGCCAGAGAGCATGCTGACTGTGTCGGGGTCAAACAACTCGTGGGAGTCAGAGCCGGAAAAAAGAAGGTGTCCCTCATGCTTCGGGAGGGATGGGTGCCGTTCAGGCCGGTGCATGTGCATGAGAGCTCGCCAAGGCTCCAGGCTTGAGCTGCCTGGAGGTGTGAAAAAAAGGCACTGGATAGCTTCCGGTGTGCCTTGAAAACGATGCGTGGTTGCGCCACATGAAAAGGCAGAGCGCTGCGGGTGGTGGATCTGACGAACTCGCGGAGTTGGGCCAAAAGCAAAGTCCGAAAAGTGGGATGTGCGAAAAATCGTAGGACATGCGGCGCACCCGATCCGGGGTCGTGCCGTGCGCAAGCATGACGGCATGGTGGGAAGCGATGCCGGACCCGGCTTCCGGGTCCCCGCCAGCGACCGGCCACGGATGTGGTCGGGGGAACCAAGTAGTTGCGAACACCATGCCTTGCGATTCTCGTCCAAGGAGGTGGTAGAAGCTGGCTTCAAATGGAATGGGGTCGGCCATGTCCATGGTGCGCAGTTCTGATTAAAAGGGCCTTGGTTTGTTAAATTTTGGGGAGCGGTCCAGCTCCCCCAGATGTGATGGGCTCGGTGGGTCTTGGTCCTCGGTGCCATCCAGGGAAGGAGCCGGGTTGGGAGGGGGTGTGGGGCGCGCTGCGGCAGGTGCAGGGAAAGGGGGCATGCTGGTGTTGTTGCGGCCGGCCCGGGATGAGGAGCGCGGCTGCTGCCATGACTGCTGCTGTTGCCAGGACTGTAGCTTGCCCTGATTGCTCCAGTTGCCTGAGTTGCTGGTGCTGTGGCTGTGCTTGCCCCAGCTGTGTGTGCTGTGGCCTTGTGGTGCGTGTCCCCACGATTGGTTCCGCCGGCGTGAGGAGGACTTTTGAGACTTGTCGGTGTCCCATCCGGAAGAGTGCCAGGAAGTGGAGCCGTGGGAGGCGTGGGTGTCCGGAGCTCGCTGCGGGTCCTTGGTCCTGGGCAGGGGATTGTCGTTGGGGGGAACTGCGCCGAGGGGAGCGTGAGCGGAGGGAAATGGGGGTGTGGTGAGATCTCCTGGAACGGTGGCGGGGGTGTGAGGGGGAAGTTGACCGGCTGGAGCGGCGTGCTCGCCGGGTGGTGCGTCGCCGTGGCGACTTGTCATGTGCCCGGTGGTGACTGGTGCGGGAGTGTGAGTGGTGGCGCCGTCTGCGGCGGGAACGGGATCCGCGGTAGTGGGGTGGTGTTTGGGTGTCAGTGGGAGTCGGGTTGGTCGAGGAAGCGGCTGCGGGAGTCGTAGCAGCTGCAGCGGCGGCGCGGGCCGACTGAGGCTCGGGCAACGAAGATGTCATGCTGCTCTGAGCCGTGAAGAGCATCAGGGTGCCGGATGTCGCATTTCCAAAGTTCGGAAGGCCGCCATGGGGCATCATGGACATCGGGTTGCGCCACCATAGGGCATCATGGAAAACGGTACCAAGGTCGTGGCCTGTGGGGAGGGCGAAGGGATTGGGCTTGTGGGCTGCATCATCTGGGGTGACAGCTGTAGATTCGGCCCAGCACTGCCTGGTGTGCCGGACATGGTGCCGGTCGCGATGCTTTGCAGGAGCGAATGCATCATGTCATAGAGCTGGTTTCCAGCCATCTCAAGAGGGAGAGAGAGGGTTGGAAAGGGGTGGAAACACAAGCGACTACGGAATTCAGTCAAGACCTGGACCTTGAAAATGCTGCCTTGTCGATCCAATTCATGTCAAAGCAAGGCATCGCATCAAGGCATCGCATGAACGTGAAAGTGAATTGAACTGATCTGAGTCAGCGCAGAGCGTGAATCAATGAACTGCAAAGTCGGTGTCTGACCGGCTTGTCACTCGCGCATGAAGCTGCCGGAGCCTGATACCTCATGAGAGCTGCCTTGTTCAAAATGCAGGCAGCGCAATGCGAATGCGAATGGTACCTCACCTGCAAATTCGCTGCCTTGATCATGGTCAATCGCGCTGAACTGCAGCTTGAATTTGAACGTATGAACGGTCTTCCCCTCGCAGGGGGCTCCCGCATGTGGCGAGTCCAGCCCACAGCGCCATGTTGGACAGGCCGTGGGTAAACACACTTATCTCGAGAGGCTTCACTAGCCGAGATGAAAACGCTGGAAAAAACCTGCAACTGCTGAAATTGCTTGACAGGTCACAATGCAGAACAGAAACCGGGAAGCAACAGCGAACAGGACAGTAAAACAGTCAGGAAAAAAGAAGGAAAGGCAGGTACACACGGGTGATCAATCCGTGCATCCACCATCAAGCATAGCTTCATTGGCCAGCGTTTGCTTGATGGCCGCTGGCCCCCTGCTCAAAAAAGGCTCCGAAGGGTTTAACGTCCGTGTGCCAGGACGGTTCACACACACACACACGCGCGCGCGCGGGCGTCTTTTTTGGGAGAACCCCCAAATTTGTGGATTTCCTTTTGGTGTCCCTTCAAACCAACCCAAAATGAGGTACCCTCAACAAAGACACACCCACACAGCAAGCATGAATGCTGACATCCTCACAGCGCCGCCAAAGCTTCCGATCTATTTGCCCAACACGGAAGTCGCCGTTTCGTTTGACGCATCGAACACGAAAGGCTCGTGGTTTGATCCACGCCTCAGCGCCGACATCTGCCAGGGGCGACAACTGCTCCACCGCCTTTGCCTGGACGCCCTGCGCAAAATGGCCGAACTCTCGTCACGAGTCAGAGCGACGCGAGGAAGTGCGGACTTTGCCAGCTGACTAGGTGCCAAGGCCAGGTAAGCCACAGCCACCGCTCTTTGTTCCCCCAAACCACATTCATGATAATCTGCGATTTGGTTCCTTAAGATTGCGAAAGTCCGCTTCACTGCAGTGGAACACGATGACAACTATTGCCCTATACCCATGTATAAATGCAAAGGGCACAATCGATTGAGTTGTGAGTCAGAAGGATGGCTATACAGCTTCAACAGGCTGAACAAAAGAGACTGAACCGTCAATGTCATGATGCAGCCCATAATGTACCCCGGCTCAAGCTTTTAGGACCAACCACATGTCAGTCACTAGCAAGCACACACACACAAATGTGTACATACCATCCACTCAACCAGTTTCGGGGTAAAGGAGCACACGACTGAACTGACCTTGAACATCGTGGTCACATTGGCGACGAGGTCTTTCGGCAAGTGCTCTTGCGCCGCCTCGCACGACCGAACCGAAATACGGCCAAGGGTCATCTGAGACATCGGCCCAGTGCGAGCATCACTTAGATACTTGATACTGGTAAGGTTTCAATACTGGCATGCTAGAATTTTCAAAATGTGTCCAACAATCATCCTGGCATTCTCCAACAATTGCAAATGTAAAGCATCAACTCACATGCACATCACGGTGTCCATCACAAACTCAAGACACCTTTTGATATACCCGCTCAATTTACGGCCCGGTTGGCTCTCGGCTTCTCAGATTTGCGTGCCACCAGCTTCAGAAACTTTACCCAGTGCTCACAACGTGAGCCAGCGAGCAAACTCTGCTATCCACTAAGGCAAATGGAATTATCGCTGGTTCGCAAGCATTGCTAAGTTCTGAGTGAGACGTGGCTAGCTAGAGGAATCACAAATCCAACAGGCGATGTTGCTGCTGCTGCTGCTGCTGCTGCTGCTGCTGCTGCTGCTGCTGCTGCTGCTGCTGCTGCTGCTGCTGCTGCTGCTGCTGCTGCTGCGTAACTTGTGTTGTTTGCTTATGTTGGATTCTGAAAAAAGTACTACCAGCAAAACGTGAACACAGTTTTGAGAGATCGCTCAAGCTACGCCAGCGATGGAATTGAAGGTTTGAAGCAAGTAGATAGGCGTCTTGGGGCCGGCCTGACTATCAACACAATCATAGCCACCACGCCAGGGTTCCTTGAAGGATACATATTACAAAGCAAGCTGCTTCACAAAGGCCGCAATGTACCACCGCATCAAATATGATCCACGTGCATTCAAGGCTGACTACTCGCTACCAAGTTGGACTGTCTGGGACGCACACTGGCTGACACGACTCGAGCTGTGAGCGCAGCTGACCCAAACAACAACAAAGTAAGACTACATATGTAACTAGATCCATAAATTGTCTTACATTGTGCAGCAAAGAAAGGGTTCCAACAAAACATGCGTGTCCCCTGTAGAGTATCTTTTTCGTGTCCCCTTTGAGTTTGGGGCTCAGGGGTTGGAACACGGGTGGGTTTGGCATTGGGCTTCGTGGCTGTCCTGGCTTCCCTCTAAACCATCCCAAGGCTTCGGACGACGTTCCTTTATTGGGGTACAGGGATTGACTGACCCATGAGAAAAAATGTGCCCCTACTTTCACTCCACTGCATTCAAAAGCAAAAAACAAAAGCACACTCAGAAGTTACTTGGGCTTGCCTCTTTTTGATGGACCCCTCAAGATGAGTGCAAACAATCCGAAAAGGGCCTGCTGTTTGCTGTTTCTTTGGGCAAAGTCATAAACTCATCCCCTTCCAAAGGCTGCCTCCACGCCGGCATCCACGAAGTTGCCCAGGGCGTCTTGAGTCTGGAGAGGCCCAACGGAGCCGTTTTTTGGGCCCAAAACAAAGAGGTACGGAGGTCGCAAAGCAGCTTTGTCATGGGGGCTGGGGAAGAGGGAGGGGAGGGGCAGGGAGCCCAAATAAGCTCTAAATAAGCCCCATGACCTTGGGGGGGACTCCTTTTTGGTTGAACAGACTTTTGGTTTACTTCACAAAACAAAGGTCTGGTTGCTCAAACATATACCCGAAAAGGCGTGTTCTGGGTGAGAGTTGCTTTGCTGGTTCTGATTCATTGAAGAAGATCCCATTGCGGCGTGTGCAGAATCATTGGGGACGAACTCAGCCTGCAACATGTACGGCACGCTGTAAAACCCATCTCAAAGACCCATGGCAAAGTCTACTCAACCATCAAGAAAACCAAACCCGAGAGCCAACCAACGAATATGACCAGTCGTGGAAATTGGATAGCCGCACTCGCAGTGGAGTGCATTGCGCTGCTCTCCGTTTGGGTGACCCATGGGTTCCTTTCGTTTGCGGACGGAACCCGTGTGGTAGAACCCGTTGCAGCTTAGAGTTCCTTGACTCCAAAACAGGGCCTCGGGAAGTTGGGCCCGAAACACGGATTTCAATTTTCTTTTGGCTTCCCTTGTCAAACCGCACTATAAAAGGGAAACCCGAACGCGCACGCAAGCACGCGCACACACACACACAACACGCACACAAACCACACACACACAGACACACACACGCACGAACCACACACACACGGGCCTGTGTCAAATTAGGCAACCTCCAAAAAGAGTATTTGGGAGCCACTTTCTTGTAAACCAACCTAAAACCGATGCGCCTTAGAAGCCACGGACTTGAGATTGTCTGCGGCGTCGCTCAGGTCTGCAAGGGGCCTGCGACGTCTCGTCGACATGCGAAAAGCCGAGAATCAAACGAAGACATGGGGGGACGGGGGGGGGGGGTTCTCAAAACTGACTTTGTATGGTTTAAAGGGGGGCCACAAAAGAAAAAAACCATCATCATTACACCATTTTGTTGGGTCTAAGTGTTTTGAGATCCATGGTCACCAACTCCGAATCTGGTCATGGTTTGCCTAGGACCCTTTACATTGGTTGACTACAATCCCTACGACGGGGGTTGACGACCGGCTGGTTGGTATTTCACTAGGGTAAATGTGCCTAGCACCGGCTCCAGATTCTATTCAAAGCCATATGTGAGGGAGACACGGCGAAAGCGACAAACCCATGACCATGGAGCCAATTCAATTGCCGACATCATATCGATAGCCATGTTTCTTCCATGCCACGGAAGAGCGCTGGAAACCCTCCCTTGTCAAAGTCTAAGGGTTTTCGGAATATACCCCATGGGTATTGACACCATTTAGGCACATATCCCAGGGTGTAATACAAAAACCCTGAGACAAAGGGGTCAAACCGTGCAAGCTAAAGACAGGACTTCAGAGCCTCTGCAAGGCATCAGAGAGATCCGCGAGCTCCTTCTGAGGATCGATCTGCAAGGCCTCAGCTTTTCGATCTGAACCACAACATGCCAGATTTCCCAAGTTCACCAAACTGTCAGCTGTTCATCAAAACTGTTAAATTATGATTATCCATGAGATCCCGAATGCATATGCCGCATGACGTTTCATGCAGAACCCATCATCCAAAAAGTTGCAGCATGCAACACCAGCTTATGTTTCGCATGGGCTTTGAGTCACAGACCAAAGCAATCCAAGGATGGTATGTGTGTGTGGTTGCTTTCTTTGGGTAATCAGCTCAAAGATCGCTCTGGGACGCTTTCTCATTCCGATTTTGCAAGATGAGCCCTTGACTGACTCTTTAAAGTATAGTAAAAACTGTTCTGGAATATTTGACTTCGGGGTGGGCCAGAAAGGCAAATCACAAATTCATGGACTTGCACTCGGTCCTGCGCGGCCGTCAAGCCTCCCAATCATTGGTGTATAATTAACTGCGAATGTTCGGGCCCTTGGGGCCCAACTTGTGATAAACATCCACGCTTTCCTATGCAGGCGCTCGTAGCTCCGTCCTGTAAATCTCGATGGTTCCAACTTCCGACTGCATCGACGTACTTATCTGTTTTGACAGCGCAAAGCGGAAGGCACGCATGGGATCATGTGTCGGAACACAAAAGGCCCAGAAAACTGGATCAAAGGCGACATTGCTTTCCCCAAAGCGAGAAACAGCACGATATGCGCCCATCCTGCTGATAGCTGATCCGGCCGTGGTTTACTATACATGCTGGCAGCACCTTGCCCCAGGAAGAGACTGGATAGCTCATTGAACCAATGACCGTCGAGTCCAAATCCAGGGCACCAAAAACGGGTCTAAACGCTAGAGCTGGTGTTGCGGGGTCCCAAAAGCCAAGCTGAGTGATGACCATAGGGAAACAAGATTAGAAATTATTCAGCCCTTATATAGGTACGTATGTGTCAAAGTGGGGATGCCCCTCAAAATGAATTTTGACATTCCTTTGGTTTTGCTTCAAGCCCACCTCGAAAAGGAGCCCCCGAGCCGCAACGCCACAGCCCCGTATTCCACGGCGGAGATGCGATCATCGTGGCGTTGGTGCCGTTGGTGCCGTTGGTTGCGTTAGCGGGGTTGCCCTAGAGATGAGGCTGGGTTTCTGGCAGGAAAGCTAAAGGAAACCGAACCGATCTTCGACCCAGTTTGTCAAAATGAATAAAGCGGCAGCAGGCTAACCTCCGGATGTGTGTTTTCTGAATCCTCCTGGAAGTGGACAAAGATGGACAGACTCCAACTGTGCCGATGAATCGAAATGTGCCCTCGAGCGGTCTGTGCAGGTCAGTGCTCCTACAAGACAGGCCGTGCACCTCATATCTGATTGTTGACTTCTGAGAACTTTCTCCGCACACGCACACGTGACAAAATGTTGGACCCGTTTTGGTTGGCATGTAAAGGAAACCAAAAGGAAAGCAACCATTTTAGGGGACCCCTAGTTTGAGAAACCTGTATAAATGTGTATAACCATATACAGAATATATGCGCAGCCGAGCCCCCGCATCTAAGTAAAGGAGAGGTATGGGCTTAAATCACCGACTTGGACACGCATGGATCACCTCATCGGCTCAGAGAAGGGGGGGGTGGGGCGGGAACCAGCGACTGACTTGGCTTGAGAAACTGCGCAGACAATCAATGAACCGCTGTGACCGTTTGGCAGTATCGGTGGCTTGGAACAAGATGAGCAGAAGCCAGTTGCTATTCTCACTTCAGTGGATTGAGCTTGCTTCTTACCTCCGTTCCCTGGTTTGGACCAAGAAATAGAAGGTGGTCACATTTTGGGGCCACTCAGAACGGACCAAAACCGGAAAACCGAAAGGTCAGATCCGGTCAATCATTAGCTTGGCCCGGGTACCACTTTCGATTATTTCCATGTGTTCCGTTTTTATGCCCTATGGTACCAGTTCAACGCCCCAAGGACAGGTAAGTCCCTGGCTCATATTTCAACCTTTTAAGGTTCCATTTCATATTTTCTGAGACCCTCCCCCAAGGGGTCCTGCGCAAAGTTGCCCAGCACGGCTTTCCTCAGATGCGGTTGCAACCTAAGAGCGCCTATCTCATCGTCTGAGCTTGTTCCAACCATAACGAATTGCTCGATCAAACTTAGCGCAGAGGCGCCATCAAAACTCCAGGTGGGCATGGCGATTGACAGAATCAGAGCCCTTGAAATGGATGTTTACCCAAGGGGCTGACGGCTTTTCTGACCATTACACATACTAAGTGGGCTTATGCATCTGAATATCTAGCTCTAGCTCTGGAAGAGGTTGCAGTGATATCAAAGTAATACACATGACCAACGCAAGCAGTGTTTCACTTGGGTACTCAAGGCAACACATATCTAGGCTCTCAGTGAACCACGCCAGCCCTGCAGCTGCGGTTTAACCCCCTTGGGTGCAAATCTTCCTGACGGCTCCACTCAGAAAGCGGACACCAATGCTACTTGGGGCGCATTTTGCTGCCATTTGAGCTATGGTCAAAACTTCCCACGCGGGTTTTGTCATAGATATTTGCATAGAACCCCTTGCAATGTTTGCCCAACCCCAAATAAGGGGATTTGATTTACGAGCATCCCTGCACACCCCAAGCAAAGGAACCGGCCTCTTGACCACGCACGCTTCTCTATAAACCAACCTCCTTCCTATAAACGCGCCCAGTTGTGCAGTGACCCTTGTAGAAAAGGCCTTGAGCATTTTAGAGGGGATCCCACCAAACAAACGGGCCAAAAGGGTGGGATCCAGTGGCGCGGCGCAAACCTTCTTATGGGGTCCTCTTGCCGCTGATGGTGTGAGCTTTTCGAAGCTCAATCGAGGCTCATTCTGGCTTTGCAATCACCATCCTTCAAGCAATTCACGGCTAAGACAAGCTCTTCACATAGCCTCCGCCAGGCAAACATGGAAGCTCCCAGGACCCCTTTGGAAGACTTGGTTCCGTTACAGAGACCCTCTTGGAACTTTCATATTAGTCTGAGGGAGTGTAGCCATTTGCAAATAGCCATGGGTCAAAATCCCGTACCCCCAGTGAACATCCCAATCCCCACTAAAATAGACTAAAATGGGTGGTGCACCTACCCACAATGGTACGATTGGTTTGACCCACAGCCAAATAACCTTAGCACACGACTCAGGTGGCCCTGGCGATCCCAGAAATGTCTCGAACTCCTGCGCTCCGAGCGGCAGCTGCTGCGTCATCTCCTGGCTGGGACCCGTTCCGGCACTGGAAAGCACCAGGCCCCGGGGCTCACGAATGGCACCGTCCAATTCCAAGACCTCAACTAAGACTCGGATGCCCGAGCAAAATACTGAAAACATGGTGAGCTCGGTTTACCAGGTGCAAAGCCGCCATAATGTTGACCTCAAATATTTAGAAACCCCAGAACCCGGAACGTAGTTGGAAACCCCTCCGTTGCCAATCCGTCTCGGCCAAGGACATCCGGGAATACAAAAAGAGTATTGAACGAAGCCGCTGACCAACAGCCATGTCAGGAATCTCCGATCCGCCGAAGTTTCACAGAAAAAGGGCCCCCCGCCCTATGACCTTGGGGGTGGGGGTTTGGGCAGGGGGGTTCGAAGAGGCAGACATAGGCAGATTTGACGGATATCGTCCTGCAGGGACTTCTGCCAGTTGGATGCCAGATCGAGGGCAGACTCCATCGCCTTGTCCAAGCTCAAGGCTGCCTTCTTCCTTGGGCAAGCGCGCAGGTATGTGCCGTCCCTTTGCCTCGGGGCCTAGGCACCTCCCAACTATGGACAAATCTTTTTTTTTTGCGCAAACGCAAAAACTGATCAGGATAGCCGAAACAGAGCGCACAGGAGTGTTCTGCAGTGACTTCTCTGCGATTGAACCACGCTTGGACAGTGAGGATCCTTTCTGTCGGGCATGATTGGCGAGCCATGAGACGAATCTCGGATTACCAGCTTTTCCCAACTTCCCGAAGGGCAGGCTGCGTGGGTGGCGCCGCCGCACTCGCACCATATTCAGATTCGAGCGCCTGAACCCACTTTTTGGCTTGTACGCACAAACCATGTCCAAATACATGCGTTTACCCTAAAAGAACATGAGACACGTAGTGAGACCCCCTGCTTTTGCAATCCCCTGCCCCTGTCAATTTCACCATCGACTACTGGAGTGGCTCCTTCCTCGTGTGACCGTCGCGACCTCCCCGTGACAAAATGTGACTTTTGTTGCACTTCAGGGAATCTGAACCGGGGTCTGAAAAAGCGGTGCCTTTTGAATTGGGTTGCCACCCGCCTTTTGGGTTGCAGTATTCTGCGGCTTTCACAAGTGGTTCGGGTGGCCATCTTTGATTTGCTGTGTACCTACGGGATAGAAAAGCAACAAACCCCCCCGCCACCCCGGTCTTCTGCCGGACAGATTGGTTCAACCATGGCGCTGATTGAGGCCGGTCAACACGTCCTCCGCCATTTTGGGCACTGCCTTCAACTCTGCGAGCACCTCGAGCAAACAGGGACCCATCCCACTGTTTTCAGTTGGCTCAATGGCTTAACCATGCTTCACCCACAAACCTGGCGGTGTGTTTTTCTGGCTCATCCAAAACCAAATTTAACATTCGCCTAAATGGCTGAACCCAACGTAGCGGCTTCCCACTTGGGCCTTTTTGGCTTCCGTCTAACAGGTGTCCCCCGTCTTCCAGTTCCATTTGCCAGTATTGCAGGTATCCAAGGCTACCTACAGCAGCAATTGGGATCCACCGAGTTTGAGTTTCCTGCAAATTGGTTTGTGTTTGGTTTCGTTTTGGCTTCCTCCCCTGTTGTTCTCCCTCTATTTGGTTTCCTTTTTGGCTTCCTTTCCCCAGAAAGTGGTTTACCAAAAGAGGGTTCAACAGGGGTGTTCATGTCATCTACCACCCAGGGTTTCGAGCAGGTTTCCCACAACCAACACCAAGGAGCGACTCAATCAAGGCTCGCCCAAGTCGCCTCTGGATGTGACGTGGGGTTTGCGCATTTTCCGCGCACTAAACATCAGAGGAAAGTCAGCTGCAATTAGTCGAAAGTATTCAGACTGGCTGAGGGCTTAACATATATTATGCGAAACACCCTTCAACACCAGCGAAGGCTGCTTATGTAAGGAAGACTCTTCCCTTGAAGAGCTGGGCTCGTTTCGCAGTGTTGGCAGACTTGCGCAGATGATTCATTCAGGCTTCTTTCAGACTTCTACATTCTTTCCGATTGTCTGTGTCATTCCTCCTCTTCATCCTTTTTCCATAGTATCATACATGTTTCATGAACCAAACCTATGCCAACACTCAAGTTAATTTAAACCATAGCACCAGAAGCAATGATAAGTAAAGTGAAACCAAAACGACGAAAACAGGTGCAGTGCAAGAAAACACCCATACAAAGGCTCTAGGCAATGATTTTTCATCATCTCATCTCTGAAGTGCTCAATCATGTCAGTCAACAATAAAACACATGTCTTGAAACAACCTCATGATGTTCTCCCATACATGTTTAATATGTCCATATTGAGTTTGCTTTGTCACACGCACTCCTCATCACTAATGTTCTGCTCGCATAATTGAATGTAAACCATTTCTTTTGGGTACCGGCGAAAGGGTATCAAACAGAAGCACAAAATACCTCTTGTGCTTCGCCTACGCATTTGATTTCTCATCTCTACTGATGCGCAAACTCTCCCCGTCTGTCAACTTACAAGCCAGAGCTAATACTAAAACATCTGCTACGCATCTTCCATCTCTCATCTCAATCTCAACTCATCTGCAAATCCCCTTCGTCTGTCAGCTCACAAACCTTGGCCTTCAATACCAAAACATCGGCTCACATCTTGTATGCCCTAACCAGTGCCCAGTTGTGGGCTAAAACGGTTAATTTCCAGGAACGAAATCGGTTCTGCACAAAACCTGCTAAAAAGCAGGCAAAACACTGGCAGTGACGGTGTGTTCTTCACAATCCAGGGGTAGGCGTGGATTTATTGAAGTCATTTTTTGTCCCAGAGCTGAACTATCAACTGTACTTGCCGCGCGCAAGTCCAAAAGGAAAATAAGGTGCACACCCAAACTGGGTGAAAGAGCGCCGATACTGGATTCAAGATCTAGAGTCCTGGGAATCTTGAATCTTAACTGTTAGATCCAAAAGTGCTTTAAAGCTCTTTAAAGCTTTTATCGGCGGATACAGTCACAGTTCAATGTACAAATGCGACACAAAGTTGGGCTCGGGTGTGGGGTGCCTGAAAAGGGGGGGGTGGAAATCACCCCGAAGCACTGTGGGTTGTCACAGTCCAAAATTGGTAGGGGATTCCCTGATAGTATTCGGGCTGGTCACAAGGGGTCGCCTATGTTTGGAACCCAAGTGGGAACGAACAACATTGACCCTCGCAGTTACTTCAATCCTCGAACAGGTTTGCAAAAGCAAGGATCGCTGATTATCGGGCGGCCCTCAGCTTGTTCAATATGACGTAATGAGGCAGGAGGAGGAGGAGGAGGAGGAGAGGAGAGGGCAAAGGAGCGGAGGAGGCAATGGTGATAATAATGATGATGGTGATGTTGGTGATGGTGGTGATGATTGATGATGCTCGTGATGATGGCGATGAGCAGAACGCATGGCGCAAATGCACGCTGATTAAACATGAACAAGTAACCTTTGAATTCACAGACTCTTTTCTGAAAGACAAGCCTTTGGCAAGGAAGACTTTGTGTGAAGTGGCGGTCTCTAGCAACAAGAACAAATATACCCGTGTTCGGCATACCAGCGTTGAGCAACATGTAGAAGCCTGGTAGCCAATGTAGCACCACACCGGGGTCACTGAATTTTCCACCGAAACAATCCACTTGAGGGCAAATCCTTCAGCAAACTGCAGCTGTTGATACTTAAACAAATGAAACATGAGACCTCTGTCATAGCCTTTAACCAATACCCTGAGTTTTTTCGCGAATTGCAAAACACGGGGAGCCGCGGCCAAAGTGTGAAAACTTAAAATGTGTGGGACCGGAACCAGAGGTTGAATGAGTTGATCAATTCCTGCTTGCGAAAAAAGAAGATCCAAGCAGTACATGCGGATTTCTCTTCAGCTGTGTTTCATATAACGCCAGTAAGTGTTCCACGGTCACCCTAGGTTGACTGCCCCAATCAAACCTGACTTACGTTGGCTTGAAAGGCGGTTAAACCCCGAAGGGGAAATCATGGCCAGCACCCAGGCCCGCTTTTTGCATGGGATTTTGGCCATGATTGACAGAGCAGTTGTTGCCCCCGGGTGCTGGAATTGGGGACTTTGTCGGCAATTCCGTTCTTGTCAAAATGGGGGTCTTGGATAGAACGGCTGGCTCCTGTGGTTTTCATTTTAAATACCAACCAAAAGGGGAACCACCACATGGCTTTGTCGTTTTTGAGGTTGGACCCTCCTGTCTGCAATCAAAACCACAAACAAAAGGCCCTCAACAAAAACATGCTCATCTTGAAAAACTCGCTAGTGAGTCGCCCCGGTACCTTGTCGACCTGCTCGTTCAGCGCGTTGAGCATGGTAAGACCACCTCAACACAAGTCCCACTTGGGTACGTCTTAAAATAGGGTGTCCCAAAATACCACCATTCCTTCTGTTCCTTTACACATGACAAAAGGGTACCCCAAAAAGACACTCCACTTAAAACGAAATGTAAAGTGGTCAGGAAGGAAGTGAGACCTGGTCAACGCCGGCCAGTTTGAGCATCGATCACATGTCTACGTCGCATGGATGATGACGCCAGCTCAAGGTGACTTCGCTGAAAGCAAAGCAAACAACAATACGCTTGTGCAAACAATGTTCTAAGATTTTCTCAATACGGATTCAGACTTGAGTGCTGCCCAATGGCCCTCAGGAGACATGAACATAACTCCGCGTTTGGTGGCGGCAATGCCTGACAACCCCTTCATCTGAGTTTTCAGCACAAGAACAAACATGCAGAATCTGACACATGGGGGGGGTTCCTCGCCAGTTGACCGGCCAAATTAGTTAAGACTTTTCGTGCGTTGACTAAACATAATGCATGAGATGCGTCAAAATAGGGGATTGGGGCCCCAAACTGGTGCCTCTTTCGCCTTCAAATCCACCCCAAAACGGGTACGAACTCAAACGTACAGTAGGTGCGCACCCAGCGCTAACTCAAGGGCCGGAGGACTTCTCAAATATTGGACCCTCATGGATGGGACTCAGTTTACACGCGGGCTCGTTGAACATGCCCAGCAACACAGGCCTCTGCGCCTGTCATGATGTCATGGGGTTACCCGCTTTGGTTAAGCAAGGGGAAGCCAACCTTTAATGCGCACCCCACCATTGTGTTTCTGGCTGAATTGCCTTGCCCGCCAGCCTGTCCAAGGGCTGCGAAGCAATCTACAAGTGAACCTTTGGATGTGTCATGAACCCCAACCCTCAAAGTCTAAAGATCAAGGATATGGCAACCGCCTAGAACACACGCCCACACACACACAGGTTTCCTCGTTTGAAAACCTCGCCAGGTAGCTGGAGGCGAAGGCCTTGGCCTTCAAAGCGTGCCACAGTCCCCAGAGTCCATCGGAAACTCACAAACAAAATGCTGCAGATGTACGGGAAAAAAAGGGGGAAGCTGCTTGAGATACATTGAATGATGAGTGGAGGGAATGAGTTCCTTTTGATACTTTGCAGAGGTGGAAACACGCATCAGGAATGGTGCTTTGCGGCTGCCCTTTTACTCTGGGCCGACGTTACCGCACTCTACTAAGTAGGATCTGTGCGGTGCGTGTCCACCAAAAACTCAAGCCTTGTCCAAAAGCCTGAAGCCCGGTTGCCGCAACCTCGCATATGCTTGACGAACATGGACACCAGAACACTGATTCTTTGAGTGGTGTGTGGGGCCTACCTGAATACTGCAGTTATGAAGCTGAAGCTACCACCTCACTTGAAGCACTTTGGTTGATTTCAAGTACTGCTCTCGCCGACGCAATGTATTCCCAGCGACACAGAGGGAATCGCTTTGATTTGCAACTGAATGGCGTCATCCTCTCTCAGGAAACAGAGTACGCCTGGCACCAAGGGAGTGTCGCAAGAACCAACAGCTCGCCGTCCCTAACGGGTTCCATCTGGGCTGATTTGATGACAAGAAGCCCACAAGAAATGGCTTCGCAGGAGCACATCTGCTTTGCCTTATTTCCAGAAGCACATGAATCCTTCCCTTCGACAGATAGCCATGCTCAAATGTCTCTGGACAGTGAAGCTGATAGCATGCAAATTGGTGCGTGTTGGCACCCGCAATAATTGGTCAGTCCCCAGGCGTTGGCGGACCATTCAGTGTCTCCCCCACCTACGTCCCTCTTAAATGGGCCATAGACTACCAATTTGATTCTCCACAAAACCCATCCATGTAATTGGTGTCCTTTTGCTTTCCATCTGAGTAAGAAGCAAAGATTCACACTTTTGCCAAACTTCGGGCCCAAACTCCTGGTGTTTCCCTGGGTTGCCCATTAAAAGCATCCCCCAAAAAAAGGTACCCTCCAAGATGTGGCACAACCAAACCCTGCGACAGGCAACCCCATCAACGAGAATCCAAAAGGCGCATATCCGCACACATGTCTGCATCTACCAAGTCGATTGTGGTCTACGGGGTACCATTTTCAGGTTGGTTCAAAGGGAAACGGAAAGGAAACCACTTCGTTTTTGGTGGGGGGATATTTTAACCACAAAATACCCTCAGTTGTCCACACGTCACATGCAACGTCCGCCTTGTCTTTCGATTCGCTCACCTCCTTATCCATGCCCTGGATGGAGCCTTGCACGGATCGGACACCAGGAACTTGTGAGCCACGCTCAAAAAATGTGTCTTGCCCTGGACATAGGGAACGTGTGAATTGCCTCTTGTGTGGAACATGTAGTATATGGGGTTGGCTCAAAATTGGGGAACCTCCAAGATGGTTTCCTCTTGGTTGCCTTGAAGCCATCCAAGGGTACTGTCCCTCCCAAAATTGACAGACTGGGATTTCCCCTGTGAGCACTCGTGCGCTTTGACTTCTGTTGCTACTTCCCCGCTTGAACTCTTGGTCTGGTCTCCCTGGTTTCGCGCTTCCTCCATTCGCGCTTTGAGCGCAAGAACGAACGGACAAAGTTGCCGCCGCTTCGCCAGTACCGCACAACCTCTCAGCCACGCGCTGACCGACAGCCTGTTTCAACTTCAAATAGGCTGCGGCATGCCACACAAATAGGAGCCCAGCACTTGCAGCAGCGCTTTTTCCAACCCGAGAGTTGGCAGCAACTCAAAGTCGCGATACCCTAGTCCTGTTTTCCTGAGCCACCTGATGCCATCAGGCGGCTTCCAGGTCTCGTGTGTTGAACGCGCGAATATCAGACCAAACATTGTATCATGTCGCTCATACTCCCTTTGGAGCAGGTAGGCCGTATGATATTAAACCTAAGGCATATCTTTATACGACCAACACAACACCGCGCGAGCAAGTTGCGGCGTATCCTTCATTCTTTTGCAGTGGACACCGCCTGACTGATCCCGGGCCGGCCATGTCCATCTGCTTCAGGCTTCAAGATCAAATCTTCACGTTCACCGTCCAACACACCTTCAGTAGGCCTCTGAGGAATGGATTGTCTTTTTTGAGATGCAAGTGACAACGGTTAGAGCCCTCGGTAATAAAGCGCCGCAGCCTTCCAAGTGCTGATTGCTATCAAGGCTTCGTTTATATTCCACCTCAGGTTGCAGAGAAAGCAGTGTAGTTCGTAATGGAAAACAATGAGTGGGCCGTCCATGACCCTTGGTATCACCAAAAAGAGTGGCCCTCAGCCCACCCCCCTTCTCCCCGTTTTCCACAACGACCTTCTGGTTGTCAGCCCAGCAACTCTCCGCGGTGATGTTCATGCGCTGGATATCTCCACCAACCACCTTGTCTCCAACCCCACTGCCCGAGGCAAACCCAGCACTTGAGATTGGTCTCATCGCGTACATAAATATGTATGCATACACATATGTCACATATGTATATATAACATAATTATGTATACTGTGTACAACCTTATGTGCCATGCACATTCGATGCCCGTCAAGTGATGTCTGCAATATCGCCAGCGCATCTCTTTCGAACAAGATCGAACAAGTACATTGACTTGGACATTCTTGCAACAGTGCACCGGCTTGCATCAACAAACATCATGCTTCGGAGACGGGACCACTTGAAGTTTCTGGGGAAAGACCACATGACGTGCGACAATTCTGTCAGTATGTGTCTCAGATTATTGAGGTTGAACGCAAATTCTGCAAGTAACATGATGAGGAGCTGTTGAGAAGAGCAATGCTGCAGAAATGAGGTAAACAGGTATGTAAGCGCAGGATCAAGCAAGAAATAAGGTAAACGGAACTTAAAGCCCCAAAGAACACGTTGCCAACGGCCGAGAAACCCAGTTTAATTGTGAAACAAGAAGTGAAGCCAATTCTACTTAGACCATGCCCTTAAGGCGCTTGCCCCGTCAGAAACACAGCACAGCCAATGTGTGGTCCCTTGGATGATCTGAATGTCTGACGACATGCAACTGCCTCACATGGTGTACTATACAAGCCTGCGGTTTGCCGCTGTGTAATGTTTTCTTGGTTGTCCCTAAACATCGTTCAATCACAGATAGGGCCGGATCCTAACTGCTTGTGTGACGTACATTCAAAACGTAAAGTGCCCAAGCGCTCTCTAAGGAAGTGTTCTTGCGTGACGCACCTGGCCAGGAAAATTCTCTGCACTTAGAATATCACTTACTCATGAACACGCGCATTTTGATTGAGGCTAGTACATCATTGTTTGACCATCGCAGCGGCCATAGGATCGCTTCATGTCAACCAGCTTGCCAAAGGCAAAGATACACTGACATACCCTCTTTCCAACAATCACACACGTGGACAATCGGAGGGTTTTGGAAGACTGCAGTCCGTTTGAAACGGCCCTCCACTTCCATTGTTGGAACATGGGTAACCTCTCCTTCGGTGGATTGGCCAATCAACAAGCTATGCCATATGAGTGTGAGTTTTACTCGGGCCCCTTTGGTGGACATCATTTAGCTGGGGATTCGTGTCCTCCAACCACTGAGTCTCTGCAAGGGCATGGAAAGATTCTGACCCTTGGTCCTGTTCTTGGCAACCCCAGTCACTATGGCTCCTTTTGCTCTGAACCAGAATATGAGACATTCTCCAATGGACCCAGTTGAGAGGACGCCGAATGGAACCAGGGCCTTCTCATTTTAAGAGAGAGCAATTTACAGAAACTTCCATTGAGATGTTCTTAAAGGCACCGGTCACCGGTTCCTACTTTGAGACCCGCCCCCCATATCTCGATGTTTTTGGGTTGCCTCCAGGGACTTGTTCACCTGTGCCACGGCTTGCTCGAAGGTGTCCAGCGCCAGGTCCTTTGCGCCCTGGGTTGAACATCAAATGAGCTACCCCCCAAAATCCCGACTTGCGGGTTGTCGGCCCGATTCCACTCCAATACATATCCCTTGTACCAACCTTTTTGGTGGTACACATCAAATGCTGGCGAACATTTACGTCGACCAACGTACCTTTGAGGTGGTCTCCTATTTCAACTAAGGGCATGTAGTAACTGTAGTAGTTGCCCCTAACGGGGCAAAGAGGTCCGAGCCGTCCAGATGCCAGACTTTCAGTGGCCCTGGCCAAAAAAGGGCACCCGCTTGCTAGCTGATTTTGGGGCACACTCCCTCCAACAGAAACGAGGAAGCAACCCAATGGGTTTCTAGGACAAACTGTCAAAGCACCTTGCGCCGCTCAAAAGCCTTGCGCGCTGAAAGGGCATGGCGTTCCCCCTTTTGCAAGGGACTTTAGTGCCGTTGATCAGTTGGATTACAACCCTCCTTTGTAAGAACACGCCAACCTGCCTGTTTCAATGTGGATCGCGCGTGTGGTTGCCTCTGAGGGCTATATTGCGCAATCCGAACACAGGCTTCATTTTCTTAACTTGTGAGCATGAGGGCGCGCGAAAACTGCGCACACGGTGCGGCATTTCGCCTGCCAACAGTTCTATCTGCAAGTTTCCCGGATTTGCCATGCAGCCAAACGGTACATGCATGTTTTGGCGCCGCTCCGAGGCTCCAAGTCATTGATCCCAACAGCTGTTTTGCTGGCTATGGCAAAACACCCCCCTGCCTGAACGGCATCTGTGCCGGTCTTCACGACCTGTTGAGCTTCCTGGCCAGTGAATCAAGGAAAGGAGTGCTGGGTTCTCTCGATCTCTTCGACTCTGGATCTGTTCGACTACTCAGCAACACCAAAAAACAGCTCTCAAACAGGGCCCCCGCGTTGCACCAGTTAAGTACCAGGCATCATCTCTCTTCTCCTATGTGCTGGTATGTCCATACCCATGGGCGCAACGTGCTACAAGAATTCATGAGCACAATTGTACCGCCTCTGTGTGTCTGAGTGCGTGTGTGTGTGTGCGCATAAAAACGAGGGAATGCAAACCAACACTCGCTGCGTGCCGTGTGAAAGTGCTGGAAAACATGTTCTTCCAACAAATCATATAAGGGTCTGTCTCAAACTAGGCGCCCCAACATGATTCTTTGTTTGTGGTTCTTCATGAAACCAGCGTGCATATATTTCCAGATTAGAACGGAACCACGACCCAAAAGTCCAATATCAGTTCCTTGTTACATGCAGTAAGAGAATTGGTCAGTATTCATTGGGTCGCTTGATATTTTGGTGAGTGCAACCCAATGCCATTCGCTTGGCTACCGTAGATGGCAACTAATGGTTGCTCTTAATCCCATGTCTTCGTGGGGAACCTCCCAACATGAATATGATTTCCATTCGCTTCCCTTCAAACCAACCCCACAAAAAAAGGGGGTCTTTCTCAAAACAGGCCGTGCTGTTTTGGAAGGTGTGTCGAACCGGAACCAAACGCAAATCAGCCGTTTTTGTTGGGTCCCCCATTTTGAGAAACAAACCAAATCGAAAGGGGACCTACACAACAAACAAACGGAAACAAACAAAACCAACCAACCAACCAAACAAACCGAAACAAGCAAAACCAACCAACCAACCAACCAAACAAACAAACAAACAAACAAACCGAAACAAGCAAAACCAAGCGGCCACACCAGCAACCAAAACCCAAGAAAGAAAAACAACAAACAAGGCCAAACCGAACCGAACCAAACCAAACCAAACCAAACCAACAACCAACCAACCAACCCAACCAACCCAACCAAGCCAACCAAGCCAACCAAGCAAACCAAGCCAACCAAGCCAACCAAGCCAACCAAGCTAACCAACCCAACCAAGCCAACCAAGCCAACCAAGCCAACCAAGCCAACCAAGCTAACCAACCCAACCAAGCCAACCAAGCCAACCAAGCCAACCAAGCCAACCAAGCCAACCAAGCTAACCAACCCAACCAAGCCAACCAAGCCAACCAAGCCAACCAAGCCAACCAAGCCAACCAAGCAAACCAAGCCAACCAAGCCAACCAACCCAACCAACCCAACCCAACCAACCCAACCAACCAACCAAGCATCCAAGCATCCAAGCAACCAAGCAACCAAGCAACCAAGCAACCAAGCAACCAAGCAACCAAGCAACCAAGCAACCAAGCAACCAAGCAACCAAGCAACCAACCAACCAAGCAACCAACCAACCAACCATCCCAAACAAACAAACCAACCAACCAAACAAACCAACCAACTAACAAACATACAAGCAAACCAACAAACAAGCCAAACCAAAGCAACAAACACAATCTAGCCAAACCGAAGAACGCTCGAACAAACAAGTCAAACCAAACAGGCCAACAAACAAACAAAACAAAACAAGAAACAGAAAGCAAGCAAGCAAGCAAGCAAGCAAACCAACAAATAAAAACACATATATGTGCAAATGCTCTTCGTGGCCTTGGCCGCATTGGACACGGTATCTCCCAGACTCTTCAGATCCGGGAACTCCTCTTCCATGACCTGCCGCATGTCCTGCGGGGCTTTTTCTCTGCGAAAGTACAGCCGGGCGCAAACGACTTTCGGCATGTCCAAAGAATCCAAATAGCTAACCCGTAGTTGTAGCGGCTAACCTCTGAGAACAAAAACGTTTTTTAACCACGATCATTTGTTTGAACCATCTCCTTTTCGTTCTTCAAGGGACCCATCAGCTTTTGCACAACCCTGATCGCAGCTGGATCTTCGAAGCTTGCGACGGCAACAAACAGAAGCACGGGTGTCAAACGTATTTAGCGCAGCCCAAGCTGCTAGCTCACCTTCCTGGCCTTGTTCATGATACAGTGGACAAATCTGCGCTGAGTCGGTTCTCTTTCGCAGGAATACATTGTGCACCGTGCGGTGGCTCAGCAATCCAATGACTCAACCAATTGACTCCTTTCATCAAAGGACGCGGACCAGTCACTGGTGAGTCGGTGTGTCAGCGTTCCTCCGGGAAAGTTGCTGTTTGAAGGGAACAAATAAAAGTCACCATTTCAAAAACCCTTTGATACATGCCCTTATAGCAATGGCGCAAGCGAACGGGATGGATGCAGAGCGTCACTTGGCCACTACCCCGCCGCGCAAGCTGGCGAGCAATATGCCAAGCAAAGATGCGTCAAACTACAACAATGCTTTACGGCCTCAAGCCGGCTCCAAACGTCCACTTTCATGATTGCTGGAAAAAGGGGACAGTGCACTTCACTTGTCATTGACCAGAACCCCTCCAACACATACATGTCAGCAACCCTTGATACCCATTCCGGACTAGCTGTTGACGCCTCTCTCCAGCTCGTCACCTTTCCTTGCAACGGAAGAGCAAGGCAAACTGTAACAAAATCCATACTCTGAGAAGCCACGGGAAACAACGAGCGCCCGTGTTTGCTTGTGATGATCTTGGGGAAAGTCCCCTTCCAAAAAACAACAGGAGGGCACTTCTAGGTGTGTAGCGGGTACAAGTGCATGACTGACACTCGACGACTAGACGCCACCCCCTCAAAAGCGCATGGCAGCCGGATTTCCAACAGCGGCATAGTTTTGATGCTTTGGTTCTTCTCACCTTAGTAAGGAGCGACCATCAACATATGAAACACTCATATGCTTGCAGACATTGATGACTCAACTTGCTTGTGAGCTCACCAGTTCTCATACACACATCCAGCAAAATTACTACAACCATGCCGATATGGGGACCACTCACAACCAGTACCCAGCAAGCTGCAGAATGGCAATACTGTCCATTGATTATGTGGTCAAAGTCAGGAGCCTTTTCTCTTACCAAAACGTCGGAAGGAGCAGCGCTTCGGACTTCGGTCCCGCTTGAACATGGCACTGCTGGCGGACATCAGAAGGGCGAGGATGACAAAATGCATGGCAGCCTCGAGGCAAAGCGTGTCAACATAGGGACCCCGAGTGACGTCACTTCAACTTCCCGTTTTTCAACCACTCGGCGGGTACCCTCGAAGCATCACTCACAATACTTGTGCTATCTGATGGTCGGATCAAGATCGCTCCATCGCTCCTTGGCTCCCAGAGCTTCATGGATGTTTGGTCGATTATACAATCATAATTCCCATCGAGGGCATGGGCAACTTCCTACCCGACATGAACATGCTAAGGTCAATGCCTGGTCATTTGTCCTGAACCAAATCTTGAATCTTGGCTGAGTGCAAAGCCCCCAGATGTGATCAGTGAGGGTGGGATCAAGGGGTTGGATAATCCCCACTTCTGCCCTTTTTTGTCACAGAAGTGGTCATTTCCCACAGCCCTGGATGTGATTCACCTGACCTTGTCGCACGATATCCGTGAGAAGCGTGCCATGTCGGTCCCCGCCAGCCTGCCAAACTCCAAGTCTCTGAAACTCCCTTGGTGTCGTTCCAGGCAAAGTCACGAGCCGCGCCCAAAACTCATTGACTTTGGCTCTAGCATGGTTGTAGAGGCATAGGCCATAGGCCTTGCTATTGTTACCATACATTAAGCCAGGTAAAACCCCCGACTAAAATGGCCAATAGTGGTTTTGGTCATTTCTCATATTGCCGGCCCACTACCTTTGCCCCTTCATCCTTCCTTCCGTGGCGCAGGCCACGTCCGAAAGGCTTTCCCACCAATCCAGCACACAACCCCGTGCAAACAGTAAGCGTGCAAACTGGGTAACAAATCAGGTTATGAGCCACCGTCAATCCCCGGGACATGAGAAATTCAGCCCTGGACCTCCCAACAAATGTTGGCCCTCATATCAAGACATCCCAAGGCAATCCCAAAGATATCTTCTAAACAAAATCCCCTCATAGAATCTTCCCCAAAGACATCCTTTCAACGTCATCCTTCCAAAGACATCCCTCCGTACAACACCATCAAACACATGAAAGACATCCTCAAAAAACAAAGCCTCAATGAGAATCCCACAAGACATCCCATATCCGTAGACGCCCCGGAACAAGAAAATCCGCACAGACAACCTGCCCAAAGCATGAACAAGGAGACCCTCAGGACCCAAGATATTCTGAAAGACATCAATTCCGAAGGACATCCCCAACGAGATGCCCAAAAGAAGGCCTCTACAACAACCCTAGCACCATTTATGGCATGCCCGAAGTGCCCATACGTGCCCCAAGACATCCAAAAGACATGCCCAGGTTGATCCCCAAAGACATCTCCACATCTTAAAGACATTCCCGAAACATCCCCAAAGGCATATTCAAAGACATTCCAATTTCTTCGACTGCCGTCTTTCCATTGGCGCGGCGAACGAAAACGCTATCTCGCGAACACGTGCATGCATGAGTTTTGGATACAAAGGAAGTCGCAGGCAACGGTCACCTCCCGTTGCCCGACGCCCAAACCAAACTACAACTGGGGACACAAGCAGCCTCAAACCCAAGAAGCTCAAGCCACCGAAGTCGCAGTCGGAACTTGCTGGGGCACCGGGCCATGAGTTTTGTTGGCTGAAATGAAAGGCGACCACGGGGTTTCGGTTTCGGTCTCGAGTGAGTGGCTGCGCGTGAGGAATTCCAGATACCAGATCTCAGCATACCAATTCGCAGGCAGGGAATGAGTTGGAATGACCCCTTTAAACCATCCCCTACGGTTTCCTTGAGGGAATCCCTGGGTCCATTCCTTACACCCTGCGTCATTTTCTACTGAGCACCAGCAAGAGTACCATGCCGGGAACCATACCCATAAATAAAGTCACTAGACGCTCACTGTCCGTTTCAGCCCGTCTGAAGTAGCCGGCTTGGAAGCAACTTCCCTGAGCTGCACAGTATTGACTGACACCTCAGAACGTTGCGATGCCAATGGCGACCTCACATACAATGTTTGCTTAGAACTCGGTATTAGAACGTTTGACAAGTAGTTCAATTGCTGACCCGCGTTCAGCCGAGCAAATAACTTTGCTTGTCAAGTTCAAACAAAATCAGCACGTGCATGTTGTAATTGTCTGTTTTGGAAATCCCAACACTTGCCCAAGAAGTCCCTCTTGTGAACGCGCCCTCAAACGCACTGGCATCAGTCGCACGAATGGACTCAACAGCTTGCGCGTTGCGAAACTCTCGTGCCTCGATCGTCGCACCTGCCGGATCTCGAAACGTCAGCGAGCAGTTGGCAAGATCTTTGCCGTGCAAAGCTTGTCATGAACGGCCGTTTTGTACTAGCCTGCTTGCTGAAGTTGCATCACTGCTGCTGTGCGTCTGGAAATGAAAACGCTGTCAGTCTTTGGTGACTTGAATACGTAACGTAACAAACATGTCTTCAGTGCGGGGCTAGCAGTTTGCGGTGGCAAATAGAGGCGCCTGATGCAAGACATAGCGCCACACAGATTTTCCACGACCTTCAGTAAGGACGACCCTCAAAATGATGGGCGGACCAAGTCCAAAATAAATAATGTCCGCCGAAAACCATACTACCCGCATGGAAGTTCCACAAGGGCAGCTTGCTGAAATGCGGGGAGCCTTCCATTGGCGTGAGCCAAGTCCAAAATTTTTGGTCATGTGTGTTTTCACGGCGTGACACCCAGCCAGTTTCTCTGCTTTACTCGGCAACCGACATGAAGATCAACACGACATACGCAATCCATCAGGCACTCTCTTGATTGAAATCTGGATTTGTCTCCAAAAACGCCGAATCTGCCCCAACAAATCATGCATTCTTCTTGGCATCAAGTGAGAAGGCACCCCTCCCTCCATGTCTACACTCCGCCTGCGGCGCAGGCTGCGCCCGAGGCGCCTGACGCTGCGCGCCTGGCACGACGGAAGCGCCGGCTGACTTCGGATGGCTTCGGTTCCCTTGGGTGGATGGGTGGAAGATGTGGGGTTGGATGATGGATGAGTGGATGGGTGGAGTCAAAACAAAACACACCAGGAGTTCAGTGTGCCAAAGACTCCTAGATGGCTTCGCTTCTCTTGTTTGTTGGCTCCTTCGTTTTTGGAAAATCGGGGCACCCGCAACAAAAGCAACCCCTTGCAAGAGGGTAGTCTTCCATTCCATCCACAGGATGGTTGACAAAGGGGCTTTGGAGGACAGGAGGGTTTAACCACGAAATCAGGCAGGAGGGTTTTGGAAGGTTTTCAGAACGGATGTTGGAGAATATCAATCCATCTTATCTAAAACTTGTCTGGTGGCAACGGGTTCAGATTAAGGTTTGTCGGCTTAGTGGGAACCCAGGATTGGCATAAATTTCGGGAGCAACTTTTGAAACTGTCCAAAACAAAGGCTTCTTGCGGAGTTCAACACCAGTTGCTGCGGGCGACCAAATTTGGCCATATCGTGGTCACCGGTGTCCCAGTGCAAACGCGTGCACAAAAGTTGCGTCCCTGAAAGCCCAACATGCAAAGGTATTTTGTACAAGTTGTGCTTGTGCTTGGGCTTGTTTGTGTGTGTGTGTTTGTGTGTTTTTGCGAGTGTGTTCGTTCTTGGAGGCTACCATTTTCCGCTTGGGCTAAAACAGAAAATAAAGCAAACACAAGGGAAGCCGACAATTTTGCGGCACCCTGCCACCCCATTTTGACACACGCCCAAGCACTCCACCACCCCGAAACAGGCCTGGTGGATTGCGTTCTTGCGCCTGAGATGGTGCGTGAAGCGCCGCTTTGCCCAAGGTTCTTTGATCGCTTGGCTTTGCTTAGCAGCCGCAAACAACTTCCCATGGACTGGAACGTCGACTGCAAGTTTGCAAGTAAATGCAAGAAGATTGAGCGCACTGGGACAAGCAGTTGCAGCATGCCAAGTCTTCTGGAAACGTTGCTCTTCGTCTTGTTTGGTGTAGTGCTGCTGCAAGCTGCACGGTCAATTTGCGTGCGGTACGACTTCTGTGCCTTGGGTTCGGCTTTGGTTTGCTTTTCCGTATAGCGGAGTATAGCGGAGTTAAACAAAAACCGCAACACCGATAGTCTTGAGCAAAATACAATTGCTTATATCCTCATGTTAGGCAATGCCGCCCCAAGATTTTGCAGGTCCCGAGTACTGATCACACACGCATGGAGAGCCATTCAAAAGGTCATGGCAACAATGTAGCACCGATGTCATCCTTGAACGCACGTGCAAAAGGGTTGATCATGAGGGAGGCGAGCTGGATTGTTGAGCCGCCCCTAAATCGGTATCGCAAAGCGCAGGAAGAACAAACGCGCTTTGAGCATGTCCCTGCACTATATTGCTGGTGGCGTCTGTAAAACAAGTCGAATGGGGGAGAAAACCACTGTTGGTGCTCCGTAAAACCCAAAAGAGGATTCCCTCAAAACACACACCGCATGTCTCCTGTGCCCTTTCTTGCCTCTGGCTCAGCGATCTGCAGGCCTAGGTGAGACTTGGAAGACCACGGTGATGTGGCCGTTTGGCTTTATCGGCATACTGAGAATGGAAACCAACAGGGAAACCAAGCATCTTTGCAGTCCCCTATTTTGAGCTTATGCTACTTGGGGACTCCAGGTGAATCTTGACCATACTGTGAATGAACAAAAACCGCGCCAGGCACCAGTTGGCAAGGATTGGTGCTATATAGACCAGTATTCGTAGCACATATCCGCTTCGTGACTGGTGCTCCTTCCGCGCCTTTGCAACCTGGCGGGATAGTGCGACAAGGTAACAAACAACACAAAGCTTGTCAATGTCTGGTCGCCCACATTTTTGTTCAAAGCCGTGGCCTTTGGCGTCGTCGATTTGTCAACAGGCGCTTTCATTCTTCAAATGTCAAACCAATTGTCAGGTCGTGACATTTATCGTTAAATTGGACCTGCACTGACTCATATTCGCTTGGTCCAGGATGTGCTTCAATACCATGTTAGGTCTGCCAACAGTGAACATCATAATCCAACCACCAAAACAGGTTCTAAAATGGGTGGTGAATTCACCTACCAACCAAAATGGGATCCCAAAACGGTTTTGACCACCACGGCCAAATGTCTTATCGCTTGGGTGCCCTGCACTGCCGCAGCCGATCACGGATCTCCCCCTCGTCGCTGGAGGCGGACACGTCGGACCTCGAACTCGGGCGAATAGAGGGCAGTGGAGACACTGGGCTTGTCTCTAGCTTCTGTTTGCTTCAGTCCCCTGGGAAAAGATGAGCAAATATGTCCAGTAGTCATGGATTTCCTTCAGAAACCAACAGGGGATAGTATAAAACATACTGCGCTGTTGCGCTACCAGTGATTCAGCTAGATATCACACGCTCGTACGGTTTCACGCACAACTAACCTGACCCAGCTGTGCTGACCGCACTGTTTACCCTGCTTGCACTGGTTACGCTGACTGCTCTCCTTACGCTGCATGCCTGCGCTGGCACGCTGCCTGCGCCCATACGCTGTTTGCGCTGCGCTCTTGACGCTGCCTACGCTGTTTATGCTGCCTGCGAGGTTCATGCCGCCTGCGCGGTTTTCGCCGCCTACACTGTTTGTGCTGTGTGCTCTGCGCGCTGTTGACGCTGCCTGCACTATTTAGGCTGCCTGCGCTGTTCTCGCCACCTACTCTATTTACGCTTGCCTGCGCTGTTTTTGCCTGCGATGTGTTTCGCCACCAAGTACGCTGTTTATGCTGCTTTCGCCGCCCGCGCCGTTTTGCAGTGTTTGCGCTGCGCGCGCTGTTTATGCTGCCTGTGCTGTTTATGCTGCTGTTTATGCTGCCTGCTGCGCTGTTTTCACCGCCTTCGCTGTTTACGCCGCTGGTTGTTGCCTGCTCTGTCTATGCTGCCTGCAGCAAATGTACAAGCGATGCAAGCAGGCTCGGCGGTGCAATTGTTCAGCCTGCAAATCCGTAACTTGGGGTCAGCCATTTCACATGATTGGATGAGTAGGATTCGTTCGTAATATCACCTCAGGATTGATTGATGGTGCCCTAAATCACTTCATCTAGAAGATGTGACCCTAATCATTAAACCACCTGGGTGGGCGACTGACCATTTGGTTGAACCGGTTTCATGATGACTTCACAGACTTCATCCATGAGGCAACTGATGATGTGCTGCCCAACCCTTGCAAGTTTGCAGGGACATCAAATAGAGCTACCCCAAGGTAGGACGCCTCTAAATATGATCGATTTGCGGGCTCCTTCTTTGTCATAACCTGCGATGCCTGCACCAGGTGTTTTTTTTTTAATAGAACCTCCAAAATGGACGGTTTTAGTTCTGTTTCCGTTTGAAGCGTCAAAAGAGGGTGTGCCCGACAAAAGTCACGAACAACCGCAAGTCGCAGTTAGGGCGCAGGCATATCCAAACCGCTGAGCAGCAGCCCATCGGGAATCTCCTGCAACCAGCACACGCCGCAGGCGCGTGGCTTCCGAGACGCAGAGGGGCGACCGTCGAATGTGCCCCTCCAAGGGCTACCTTTGAGCGAACCTTCGAATGTGAAGCCTTGATCAACCTTTGCATTTCAGAGACGTTGCTTAGTTCGCAAAAGATCGAAATCAGCCAAGAGTCCTTCCGACAAGATCGTTACAGCAGCCTTATCGTGCACTTCTCAGCAGAATGCGCGAGAGGACCTGCGCAGCAAATTGCGCAAACTGCACGAGCCAACTAGCACGCGAAAACTGGCGAGCTACGCGGGAAAACTTGCACGAGAAATGTGGACTGGAAATTAAAGTTGGTCTTTCAAGGCGGCGCGGTGGGACTAAACCCACTGGGTGGATCGGTTTCGGTCGAGGTTCAACAACTCGTGGATTTTAGTACTTTTTGCCGCGAGTGACCCTCTCTGCGTTGATCGGCTTGGTCGAGGTTCAAACTTGTGGTTTTGCTTCTTCGCGCAAGACCCTCTATGTCGGGGTGGTCGAGGTTCAACAAAACGTACTTTTTCCTACTTTCTGCGGTACGTACGCAACCCTCTGCATGGATCGGCATAGCTCGCACTGTTGGCAACTGTTTGCGTTGCCACCGCGACCCTCTGCCTAAATTGCGAGGTTCAAAAACTTGAGGTTGTTGATACATGGGTCGAGGTTCAAAAACTCTACTTCTGCGGTGCCCGCGCGACCCACTGTACCGGCGACTGTGGCGGTATGTGCGGACCCGCTGCGCAAACGACAAGCATCGGCGCAGCACAAAAGTATGTGCTGCGACACCTGGCGGAAACATGTGAACACAGAAATGCTTGAATTTAACTGTCACTACTATGGCCACCTTTGTGTGGTAAAAGTCTGCGGACGTTGCTAGCAGATTCGGGTAAAAAAGAATCCCAAGGGAGCTCCACGGGAATTGCTCCATTGCCCACTGCAACTTATGGATTTGGGCCAAACATCACACAGAAACGAGGGGCCTTGGGATTTGGCAGTTTTTGGGATCCATGGGTTCCCGGGTTCTACCACCAACATGGTCCCTCAAGTCCGCATTTGGGAGTGAGAGGGCGTCAGGTACCTCCGGTGAGTTGCGCTGTCCAAACGAATTTCAAGCTAAAAAGGGTGGAAAGCCTCACGGCGGATTCCACAGCTATAACTTCGGATTCATCCGGAAGACCGTACTAGTCAGGGGAGGTTCCCCTTTTAAAGGACTATGCTAGCCTCCGGATTCATCCGAAACATTGACAGTCCAACACCATCCAATCTTTCCGTCAAGTCACGAAAATTGGGGTTCATGCACTGCATTACATCTGGAACTTATTGCAACAAAGAACTAGGATGGGGTTGCGGGGACCAAAACATCAAATCTGATCCCAATGCAACCAAGTCCAAAGCATTTGCAACATGCATGACTCCAAGACATGAAATAAGGACTCTGCAAGAAACTCACTCGAGTGGATTGGTTAAACAAGTCCAAACTTTTCGTTTTGGCACTAAAATGGTCGTGCCAAACAGTTTACAGTCCAGGAACTCCGAGAGTGAGTAAAGAACTTACATCATGAGCTCGTTTTACCCCCAGGTGAGCTCGCCGTAACATGGGCAGAAATCCCCCAGGAGGTCAGTACGAGTCCAGTCCTCCGCATCACTCACCACCTGCACCGTGCGCAACATATGGGGGTCTTGGTTTGGGTACGCTTCTTCGGGATGATTTTTAAGGGAAACCAGAATACAAAACAAAGCACCTTCCCAAATTTGAGACACCCCATTGGGTCTCAAGCGAGCTGATCCTAGCAAAACCGACTGATCATGGTGTTCATGGTGAAATGTGGGGTTGAGCAGCACAACCTTTAAAGCTGCTAGCAACTTCCTTTTTCCACTTGAGTCAATCTTGCCAATGACGCGCGCAAAGCTAGGGGCCATGTCCGTTGCACTGTTAGCTTTCCCGACCCTTTCCCCCATGCTGCCGGGCACTGCACAACAAACAAATTGAGCATCGCACGACCCTGCCTCCTTGGGGCAAAGCAGCAAAGCCTCGCTACATCCCATGCAATCTCCCTTGGAAAGCTGAGAGGCGTGCCCAAGGCGCGTGCGTAAACCGCTCAAACAAGCGCTTCAGCGCTGTCCGTGACCATCCGATGGCAAATTCCACAGGAACGTCTTAGCATCAACTATGCAATGCAACATATTACACACTGTTCCGGATCCAACCCTGAAGGTGCCCAGCACATATCCAGAACGGCTAGCTGGGACCAATGCTTGCTGCATGATCCACAAGCAGTCAAGCGCCAAGATAGGCTTCTGATGCTTGACACCAAGAGTTGACTTGCTCTTGGGTCTGCCAACAGAAGCAATAGTGAAGCTACTTACATCACTCCTGTCCTTCCGATTCACGCCAAGTCCGGTGAAAGACGGAGGCCAGGCAAACAAACAAACAAGACACATCCGAGTCTCCACCATCAACTGGTTTTTCCCATGTCCCATCCCAGGTACTGTCCCAAAAAGAAGTGGTTGGGAGGGGGGGTGGTCACAGACATGTGTGCATCTTACCCCAACATGTCTTGGGCACAAAGGACTTGGATTGATCCCATTTGGGGTGCGCAAATAGCGAAGCGACGTGTGCAGAAGTGACCTTGTCCCTGCTTGGGGCCTTCCGGCCCAAACATTTTGAAGGAAACGTGGTTTGGGCGCATCTTGTTTAGGGTTTCATGTTAATCAACTATTCAATTCTTTACCGGGTCTTTCGGTGGGGGCGGGGGGGCATGAAACACTCCTCAATTTGCCAGGGCATCTAGTAGTTGCCTGCATTTCCTGAAGCAACAGCGGCGATCTAGGAAGACCGTAGGCCCCCGCTTACGCTTCAAAAGGGATTTGAGGGCATGGTTCCAAAAGGCAGCCAAAAGGAAAACCACATGTTCATATGAATATGGGTGTGTGTCAAAAATAGGCACACAAAATGGAACCCTGGCAAATGGAAACAACGACCAAAACTAGCGGTCCCCTGGTGGGTTTATTTTGACCCATACCATATACCTGTGGGTTTTCTGACATGTGCGAAATTATTGCTGTTTTGTCAAAAACTATGTCTTTTGACCCAACGGCGATTATTTTCGGCTGCCGGCAGTTTTCAGTGTTTGCACACCCTAGCATCAATCAAAATTGCAAAAAAACGGCGTAATTTGCCGTCAAAACGGCGTAATTTGCCGGCGAAACGGCGTTGTTTTGTTTTGTTTTGTTTTGCCTGGTCACGAGCTGGACTCACGGCGAGCGCTTTTTCTCAGAAAGATCGTTTTTTTCCGCAACCAGCAAAACATATTGCTGTTCTGGGAAATGGCGTTAATTCTACACGTCGGAAGGTCCAGGTATATACATATATATACTATTATATATCATACCAGTAAGGTCCGGCAGAGCCGGGGGGCGGAAGTTTCAAAGCAGTGAACAACTATAGTTTGGAGAACTGTCCTTGGCCCCTTGCTTCTCTCTCTCTCTCTCTTTTTCTCTCTTTCTCTCTTTCTCTCTTTCTCTTTCTCTTTCTGTTTCTCTGTCTCTTTCTCTCTCTTTCTATCTATCTCTCTAGCTATCTCTATATCTGTTTATTGATCTATCTATCTACCCATCTTTCTCTGCACTTAAAAGTTGCGATGTTCAATCCCCGAAAGTTGACTTCGCGTACTACTTTCGTACTTAAAAGTTGCGATTTTCGAGCCCCAGCTGCGAAACTGGACTTCACGTACTACTTTCGTAGTTAAAAGTTGCGATTTTCGAGCCCCAGCTACGAAAGTGGACTTCGCGTACTACTTTCGTACTAAAAAGTCGCGATTTTCGAGCCCCAGCTGCGAAAGTGGACTTTGCGTACTACTTTCGTACTTAAAAGTTGCGATTTTCAAGCCCCGGCTGCGAAAGTGGACTTTGCGCACTACTTTCGTACTTAAAAGTTGCGATTTTCAAGCCCCAGCTGCGAAAGTTGACTTCGCGTACTACTTTCGTACTTAAAAGTTGCGATTTATCTATAGATCCACTATCTATCTACCTCTCTATCTCCTATCTATCTATCTACCTCTCTATTTATTTATCTCTCTATCTCTTTATCTATCTAGCTAGTTATTTGTCTATCTATCTACAAATCTATCTATCTCTGTCTATCTCTGTTTCTCTATCTCTTTCTATCTATTTCTCTAGCTATCTCTATATCTGTTTATTGATCTATCTATCTACCCATCTTTCTCTGCACTTAAAAGTTGCGATGTTCAATCCCCGAAAGTTGACTTCGCGTACTACTTTCGTACTTAAAAGTTGCGATTTTCGAGCCCCAGCTGCGAAACTGGACTTCACGTACTACTTTCGTAGTTAAAAGTTGCGATTTTCGAGCCCCAGCTACGAAAGTGGACTTCGCGTACTACTTTCGTACTAAAAAGTCGCGATTTTCGAGCCCCAGCTGCGAAAGTGGACTTTGCGTACTACTTTCGTACTTAAAAGTTGCGATTTTCAAGCCCCGGCTGCGAAAGTGGACTTTGCGCACTACTTTCGTACTTAAAAGTTGCGATTTTCAAGCCCCAGCTGCGAAAGTTGACTTCGCGTACTACTTTCGTACTTAAAAGTTGCGATTTTCGAGCCCCGGCTGCGAAAGTTGACCTTGCAAAAATGCTGCGCCTGCCACCAAATGTGTGCTTGACCTTGCTAAAGTGCTGCGCCTGCCACAAAATCTGTACTTGACCTTGCGAAAGTGCTGCGCCTGCCACGAATTTTGTACTTGACCTTGCGAAAGTGCTGCGCCTGCCACGAAATCGATACTTGACCTTGCGAAAGTGCTGCGCCTGCCACGAAATCTATACTTGACCTTGCGAAAGTGCTGCGCCTGCCACGCAATCTATACTTGACCTTGCGAAAGTGCTGCGCCTGCCACGCAATTCAAACCTTGCGAAACCTTCGCGCGGCCGTGCCAATGGTCCCGTCTCCGAGACCGTTCCGAACCGTTCCGAGACCGCCTCCGTACAGGCGTCGCAGCCGAGGTGGTTTGCGCACAGTCCGGAAGCCCAATTCACGCACAGCGCCAACGTTTTCTGCATCTTGCCATCCCCCAGCTCGCAGAGAGAAAGTGCTGCGCCTGCCGCGAAATCTATACTTGACCTTGCGAAAGTGCTGCGCCTGCCACGAAATCTATACTTGACCTTGCGAAAGTGCTGCACCTGCCACGCAATTCAAACCTAGCGAAACCTTCGCGCGGCCGTGCCAATGGTCCCGTCTCCGAGACCGTTCCGAGACCGTTCCGAGACCGTTCCGGGACCGTTCCGAGACCGCCTCCGTACAGGCGTCGCGACCGAGGTGGTTTGCGCACTGTCCGGAAGCCCAATTCACGCATGGCACCAACGTTTCTGCAACTTGCTATCCCCCAGCTCGCAGAAAGTGGACGCAGCACCTTGCGAAAGTGCTGCGCCTGCCACGAAATCTGTACTCGACCTCGCGAAAGTGCTGCGCCTGCCACGAAATCTATACTTGACCTTGCGAAAGTGCTGCACCTGCCACGCAATTCAAACCTAGCGAAACCTTCGCGCGGCCGTGCCAATGGTCCCGTCTCCGAGACCGTTCCGAGACCGTTCCGAGACCGTTCCGGGACCGTTCCGAGACCGCCTCCGTACAGGCGTCGCGACCGAGGTGGTTTGCGCACTGTCCGGAAGCCCAATTCACGCATGGCACCAACGTTTCTGCAACTTGCTATCCCCCAGCTCTCCTGATTTCAGCTTTTCTCGTAGCTTTTTTCGCGCACATCCATGTATCTTAAAGCTATCTATCTGTCAAGCTGGTTATATGTCAAAGCTATCTATCTGTCATGCTAGTCTTTGGAAAGCTATCTATGTGTTAAGCTGGCTATATGTCAAAGCTATCTATCTGTCATGCTGGCCTATTGGAAAGCTTTCTATCTGTCAAGCTAGCTATATGTCAAAGCTATCTATTTGTCATGCTAGCTACCTGTCATAGCTATATGTCAAAGCAGCTAGCTCATTTAGTTCCAGTACTACGGAAGTTTCTTGTTAAACTTCCTTTGATAACATATATATACTATTATATATTAAGTAAGGTCCGGCAGAGCCGGGGGGCGGAAGTTTCAAAGCAGTGAACAACTATAGTTTGGAGAACTGTCCTTGGCCCCTTGCTTCTCTCTCTCTCTCTCTTTTTCTCTCTTTCTCTCTTTCTCTCTTTCTCTCTCTTTCTCTTTCTCTTTCTGTTTCTCTGTCTCTTTCTCTCTCTTTCTATCTATCTCTCTAGCTATCTCTATATCTGTTTATTGATCTATCTATCTACCCATCTTTCTCTGCACTTAAAAGTTGCGATGTTCAATCCCCGAAAGTTGACTTCGCGTACTACTTTCGTACTTAAAAGTTGCGATTTTCGAGCCCCAGCTGCGAAACTGGACTTCACGTACTACTTTCGTAATTAAAAGTTGCGATTTTCGAGCCCCAGCTACGAAAGTGGACTTCGCGTACTACTTTCGTACTAAAAAGTCGCGATTTTCGAGCCCCAGCTGCGAAAGTGGACTTTGCGTACTACTTTCGTACTTAAAAGTTGCGATTTTCAAGCCCCGGCTGCGAAAGTGGACTTTGCGCACTACTTTCGTACTTAAAAGTTGCGATTTTCAAGCCCCAGCTGCGAAAGTTGACTTCGCGTACTACTTTCGTACTTAAAAGTTGCGATTTATCTATAGATCTACCTATCTATCTACCTCTCTATCTCCTATCTATCTATCTACCTCTCTATTTATTTATCTCTCTATCTCTTTATCTATCTAGCTAGTTATTTGTCTATCTATCTACAAATCTATCTATCTCTGTCTATCTCTGTTTCTCTATCTCTTTCTATCTATTTCTCTAGCTATCTCTATATCTGTTTATTGATCTATCTATCTACCCATCTTTCTCTGCACTTAAAAGTTGCGATGTTCAATCCCCGAAAGTTGACTTCGCGTACTACTTTCGTACTTAAAAGTTGCGATTTTCGAGCCCCAGCTGCGAAACTGGACTTCACGTACTACTTTCGTAGTTAAAAGTTGCGATTTTCGAGCCCCAGCTACGAAAGTGGACTTCGCGTACTACTTTCGTACTAAAAAGTCGCGATTTTCGAGCCCCAGCTGCGAAAGTGGACTTTGCGTACTACTTTCGTACTTAAAAGTTGCGATTTTCAAGCCCCGGCTGCGAAAGTGGACTTTGCGCACTACTTTCGTACTTAAAAGTTGCGATTTTCAAGCCCCAGCTGCGAAAGTTGACTTCGCGTACTACTTTCGTACTTAAAAGTTGCGATTTTCGAGCCCCGGCTGCGAAAGTTGACCTTGCAAAAATGCTGCGCCTGCCACCAAATGTGTGCTTGACCTTGCTAAAGTGCTGCGCCTGCCACACAATCTGTACTTGACCTTGCGAAAGTGCTGCGCGTGCCACGAATTTTGCACTTGACCTTGCGAAAGTGCTGCACCTGCCACAAATTCTGTACTTGACCTTGCGAAAGTGATGCGCCTGCCACGAATTTTGTACTTGACCTTGCGAAAGTGCTGCGCCTGCCACGAAATCGCTTGACCTTGCGAAAGTGCTGCGCCTGCCACGAAATCTATACTTGACCTTGCGAAAGTGCTGCGCCTGCCACGAAATCTATACTTGACCTTGCGAAAGTGCTGCGCCTGCCACGCAATTCAAACCTAGCGAAACCTTCGCGCGGCCGTGCCAATGGTCCCGTCTCCGAGACCGTTCCGAGACCGTTCCGAGACCGTTCCGGGACCGTTCCGAGACCGCCTCCGTACAGGCGTCGCGACCGAGGTGGTTTGCGCACTGTCCGGAAGCCCAATTCACGCATGGCACCAACGTTTCTGCAACTTGCTATCCCCCAGCTCGCAGAAAGTGGACGCAGCACCTTGCGAAAGTGCTGCGCCTGCCACGAAATCTGTACTCGACCTCGCGAAAGTGCTGCGCCTGCCACGAAATCTATACTTGACCTTGCGAAAGTGCTGCACCTGCCACGCAATTCAAACCTAGCGAAACCTTCGCGCGGCCGTGCCAATGGTCCCGTCTCCGAGACCGTTCCGAGACCGTTCCGAGACCGTTCCGGGACCGTTCCGAGACCGCCTGCCCGTACGAAACCTTCGCGCGGCCGTGCCAATGGTCCCGTCTCCGAGACCGTTCCGAGACCGTTCCGAGACCGTTCCGGGACCGTTCCGAGACCGCCTCCGTACAGGCGTCGCGACCGAGGTGGTTTGCGCACTGTCCGGAAGCCCAATTCACGCATGGCACCAACGTTTCTGCAACTTGCTATCCCCCAGCTCTCCTGATTTCAGCTTTTCTCGTAGCTTTTTTCGCGCACATCCATGTATCTTAAAGCTATCTATCTGTCAAGCTGGTTATATGTCAAAGCTATCTATCTGTCATGCTAGTCTTTGGAAAGCTATCTATGTGTTAAGCTGGCTATATGTCAAAGCTATCTATCTGTCATGCTGGCCTATTGGAAAGCTTTCTATCTGTCAAGCTAGCTATATGTCAAAGCTATCTATTTGTCATGCTAGCTACCTGTCATAGCTATATGTCAAAGCAGCTAGCTCATTTAGTTCCAGTACTACGGAAGTTTCTTGTTAAACTTCCTTTGATTATATATACATACATATACATTTGGGAGGGGACCCCGCAACAGCAACACACCTTAGGGGAGCCGGGATGCCAGCTGTTCTTAGCGGCCAGCCGGACTCGGAGGCCGCTTCCCAGGCTTTTGGTCCTCAAGCCGGGTCCATTTTAGAGGCTCCGAGCGAGACACCCGCGCTAAATGAGTCATAGTCAAAACCCGGTAGTAAAACGGTCTACCCAGAACCATGTGAAGAATTAGGAAGGCGGCCGCAGCTATTTGCGGTTGGGATTGCACATTACTAACCTTCATCTACCCGGTTTTTGATTGTGGCTCAAATGGGGGCGTCGTTTTGTGAGAAAAAAATGTGGGTACCCCGCTTTTTGCGGTTCAAAAGAAAAAGCACAAAACCGCCATTTTGGGGGGTCCCCTACAAAAAAATACCAAGTTGTCTGTGGCCTCAGGGAAACTACCGGGACCCCACTGGAAAACCGGCCCCGCACGGTACATGGCTACCGGCCACCGATCATAGCCTGCATTCATCGTTCATCGAAAAAAAACGTAACAGGTCAAAGCCACTCAGACCGAAGCTGCAGTTGACGCATCCAGGATTTGGAGTGCGACATGTCCGCAGCGGCTCTCGGACTGCGTATCCGGGCAAGTTCGGGGTCTTTAGAAATGAAGAAATCGGAGACCAGAATGCTTGCACTCTCCCTGACGGCATCTTTGAACATCATGCCATGCAACAAACTAGGCAACAAGCCGCTAGACAATCCTGAAAAAACGAGTACGTATGCCAATGTCGTCTCATCTTAGCACTCTGAACGTGCATAAGAAGCGTGACACGAAGCAGTTCTCGCACACAATTGCACGTTGTGGCACGTCAGCGCGGATGGGTAACCCGCAGGCAGACACACGCAACCGCCCAAATACCATGTGCTTGGAATACACGTGGTGTGGCAAAAGCGCAAATTGCACACACGCACAAACTGGCTATTACAAGGAAAGCAAAGCATAGGCCATGAAACAAAAAGGGTTGGGTGATTTCAAAAGGGACATGCCTCGAAGAGAAGGAAGAAAGGGTACTACTGGGTGTCTGTATTACTTGCTGGTGCTCAGTAGAGTAGGGAATGAGGGGATGACCCTGAAATCAACCTTTTCCTTCAAGGGAGCCCCGAAACGGTTCATTCCCTATCGCGCCAGCAAGAAAGTCAGCTTCGAGTACCTGGAACTAAAAGGTTAGCCTTTTGGGGCCATGACTTCCTCGGGCGGCGAATCTGGATGAGGCCGCGGGCCAATGACATGCCGTCAGAAGGCCCTATACTTTGACAAGACAGAGCCCTCATGGTGAGCGTTCTGGAACAAAAACCGTAAAGGACACCTTGCCTGGCGCAGGCCTGCACAATATCGGCCTGGCGCCCGTTAGGGCAACAGACCCACATCATATGGGGGAACACCCAGGCACACCGCAGCCCGGGGGAAAAACCGAGCCATTCACCCAACTGTCTGGACAAGAGTATCGGCCACATAGCGGTGAAGGCAAAAAAGAAATCAGAGCCTCTCCATGCCAGCTCGCGTGAGAGGCGTCATGAGCCTCAAACTACGGCACAAGGTCCTTCACCAGCACAGAACAGAGGCCTCGGATGGCCTGATCCCACGGTGCGCGCCTCCCCCTTGACTTGGGGTTTATGGACGCCTCACCCACCAGCGGAGGTATGGCGAGGCCACGGGTGGCGCTATCCGAAGCTGAATGCTTGTGAGCCAGACAGCTTTTTGGGGCCATGACTACAAATAGACCAAAAAGGGAAAACCAAAAGTTTGGGGCCACGACTCAACATGGACCAAAAAGGGAAAACCAAAAGGTGAAAAGGTGGATTCACTTTGGGCAGCTGAGTTAACGTTCGGATCGATTCGACCTGACTCGGACAGTCCCGCTTCTCGCCCGTGAGTCGGCGAGCCCAATCGTCGGAGATCACCTCAAAGTCCATCACCCCCGGGCCCAGCAGCATCGTTCTGTGACCGCTCCGAAAACAAATGATTTCCTTTTGATCTGGTGCAAAAAGTAAGGGCTAAAATGTTGAATGGTGATGTTTTTGCCTTTTAAGGAGGCTGATTTCAAATGTTGTTGGTCAAACGGGTAGGCAACATCTGCAGTTCCGTGACAGGTCCAGTCTTTCACGCGATGATAACATATGAGCCACGGTGTATATTCAATGTTTACCCAGTAACATGTCCTAATGGACATTTGATGAGTGTGGCCCATGTCATGCCAATTTCAATTATTACAGTAGATGACGGCAAATATTGACCGTTGCTTATGTTAGCTAGCACGGACGGAAAAGCGACCTTGCACCAAGTGTGTAGGGAGCAATGCAAGATCACCAAATGCGGCTTCTCAAAGTGTGAACGACTTTTGAAAGACAAACAGCCTACGAGGAGACGACACATTTGAAGGACTCTGGTAGCAATTATGTCGTTTGGCTGGCAGGGCAGTGGCGCTTGCTGAGGACTGTTGCTTTGCACTCGCTAGGGCTTCAACCCCTAAGTTGCGACTGCGTCTTGTTCCAGGCCTTTGATATGACTTGGTACCAAAGAAGGGCGGCATAGCATTTTGCTACGAGACCTACCTCTGGGCTGCGTGCTACACCAATGTTTATGAACTCCTGTGAAGTCTACGTAGTCTACGTGGATCACCCTTGTGATCAAATAGCTCTCTGCACACCTCATTCAATCTGTCACTGCAAGCTGCCTGCCCAAACAGTTGCTGATGCAAGTAAATTCGTTGCGAGTTCTACATTGCATGACTAACCTTCTGGTGATTACATACTATGCCTCACAACCGTTGAAACCGAAATAAGCAGAGCTTCAAAGGATCTCCGTGCTTCATTTCATGGCTGGCCGATACGACGCGAAGGTTCCAAGCACAAAACTAGCGGTACGTCAAGGTTTGGTCAAAAGGAAGGATTTCTCTTTCAAACGTCAGAAGGGCCCTGAAACGACACATACATTGTCTTGTTTGAGGACATACCTTTCTTGGCGTTCGAAGGGCCTTGGCATTCCTTCACCCTGTAAGGCCGCCAAAATCCCCGACTTGCTAGAGGAGTTTTCGGAATTCTTCATAAGCGGTCTGATCTTGGTGTGTGTAGATTTACCCTACAGGCGTATTCCCAAAGTGTCCTTCTTTTGGTTTTATTCTAAACCAACCCCGAAAAGGCCGACCAACTTGGAGATGTCAACCAGGAAATGTGTCGGCAACTATTGGCATTCCATGTGCCAACCGATTGTTGTTCACTATACCTTGATCAACGTTTAACCCGACACCCAATCAGGGACCCTCCCGTTTCAAACTCACTTTCTTGGTTTCCTTTTGGTGTCCCTTCAAAACTTTTGATTCAAAACCATCCAAAAAGGGAATCCCATTTTGCGACATGCCCAAATAGGCCCAACAAACGTTGACCCCACCTCCACGCAGTACTCCCGCGGCCGGCTGGCGCTGCGTGATCGATACCTCGGGAAGTGAACGAGCCAATGGATCCCTAGGAACTAACCAAGGGGACGGTTCATAATTGCACGTAGCAAGTAACCACTCCCCCAAAACAACGGAGAGTACATACCATGAATGAAGTGGCTATGTAGTGGCTGAATAGTCCACAAACAAAAAGAGACACAAGCGGGCAGTGGACACCATCTCAAGCGCTGCATTGCTCATGGCACTTGCTACAAACGTTTCTTGAAGTGGACAAGCTTTTTGCGTGGTTCTCATTTGGTTTCCCCAAAGGGGGAGAACATTCCGATATCACAACGACCTCCCAGCCTGAAAGGCCCGTCAATGCCCAACCTCCAGCTGACACTTCTTGTTGCAGCTCGTTCTCTACGTCGGCACACCAAACCAATGCTTCAGGATTCAACTGAATCTGAAGCATCACGACTTTAGACTCACTGATTCACTGACTGACTGACTGACTGACTGACTGACTGACTGACTGACTGGCTGGCTGGCTGGCTGGCTGGCTGGCTGGCTGGCTGGCTGGCTGGCTGGCTGGCTGGCTGGCTGGCTGGCTGGCTGATCGACCGACTACGTGGCTGCACTCGCTCACTCACTTGGTTAACTTAACTCGACTCACATCACCTTGCTCACCTGACAAGGACTGCCTTTTGAAATGATTTACATGCTCAGCAAGCCTCTCAGCTGACCGTACTGACCTGATGTTAAATAGGAAGCTCGAAAAAAAGCAAATCATCCAATATCCCCTTTTGGCTTCCTTTTGGAAAAATACAAGTTGTCGGTTCTTTGACACCCTGAATATAACCCTTGACATGTCAACAACTTCTATCTAGCAAATTCCAGAGGCACCACGCAAGCCGGAAACCTGACATCACAAAGCTACGTGCATCTACACGACACGACACCACTGTTGAAGCTACCTCCCCAAGAAGAGAAATATCATAAGCCTTATTGCCCGTTTCCAACTAAACACACATGAGATCTGGTAATCCTCAACAAACCATTAGCATTGGTTCCGTGTCCAAATAAACACACATGAGGACGGTAAAACAAAACAACGCGACATCATAAGCTGTGAGCAAATGAAGAAGTCTGACTGAGGCCGCTGCCGAGCGCTTGCCTTCGCGAGAAACGACAGCTGGCAAACCAACACATGTGTTTGAGCTTGGCTCGGGGACCCGTTGGTGAACATCAGTTACATGGGAACTCATGTCCAGCGATTTTTGAGGGGATGTCCCATTCATACTTGTAGCCAAATGTCTACGCAAGACATTTGGAAGTCGTATCCTGTGCCACTGCTCACAGCTGCCTCATGATCTTGAAAGGAGTTTAAGTACATGTTAAGAAATCGGACAGCGCAACACAAATTGAGATCCATTTTGGGGCTCCTCAAAAGATAACAATTCATGGGATCCTTTTTGACATCACAACTCATGGGCCATTCACTTTGTTTATGATAAATTGCCACACCAAGCATTCATGCAATGCAGTAGCACCATGGAATTGACAGATGTCCTAGAATGAAGAGGTCACATCTGCTTGAACAAACACATGGTGTCTAAAAAGTAATGCTTGGCTTCGTGTTGGTTTCCCTTTGAAACCGACCACTCTAAAAAAGGTATGCCAACAAAACGCAGGCAGAAGTTTGATCTTTTCTTGTGCACGGCCATCAGGCCGCATCCCGAAATTGAGCTTGAGTCTGCTGAGGGCGGTTTCAGGGCTTGCAGCAGCGATTTTCGCTGGGCAAGCACGTCTTTTTGTGCAGTAGCGTGACATAGTTTGACCGCAGAATATAACAAACACTGAGGCAAGAGTGCACGGGCAAAACAAAACGCATCCTGCGAATGGTTGCGCAACAACTTTGGCAAGTTGCTATAATTCGCAACGGAAAACAAGGAATCCCAAGCAACGCACATTCATTATGGGCCTTCGCTGCTTTCACTCTTTATGATTTGCAAAGAAGCATGGCCCCCATTTGGGTGTGTGTGTCAACATGTGAGACCCCGCTCAACACAAACATGATAAAATCGCGGTTTCCCGTGGTTTCCCTTTCCCACTTCCTGAGTGTATTGGCCAAAGAAAATCGGATTTGTTTACCACTAAAATGGTCGTCCAAACAAGTTAAACTGAAGTGAGCTAAACCAGACTTCAACAGCTACCCTCAAAACAAAACACGGCTAGTTGCTGCTTTTCATCACGCTCCCGCGCCTCCCGCGGCGCAGAATCTGGCGGATTGGCAAACATGTTATGACTTAGCAAGCATGATGAACTTGTGCCATGCATTTCCAGCCAACATGTAACTCAATGAGGGTATTGGAAATCATTAGATAGTGTTCTCCTTTGATCATGACAGAACTTGGGCCCTAGTAAGCAAAGTCCTCGGACACTCACGCAGAACACGCAACATCTCAGCACAGGCACCCATGATGTGGAGCTAATAAATAGGCGAAGACACAAGGTCGGCACGCTCAGAGCTGTTGCCAAGCAATCACAGGTCTTCACCCGCTCAAGGTAAATCCCAATAAGAAGTGAATCAAGGGTGAATAGGTTTCAATAATAAGCGGCAAGTGGGGGCTCAATCAACCCCAACCCAAGAGTGAACTCTGTGGGGAAACACTGTAGCATCGGATTGCGCACCCCCAAAACTCGTCCGCTTTTCGCAATCTTCCAAATTGTGCATCAATACGGCAGCTAACGTGACGTCTCATCTCTGCACATGTTTATTTATTTTAAGTAGACAGCCGTCGTTTATACAACAAGCAATCAACAGCGTGCAACAAGTTGAGCATGACTGAACACATTTAACAAGTGTCTCGGACATTTGTTCAAACCAAGAGAACATGGTGTACTGTGTGTTTGTGTGTGTTTCTTTGACAGTCACGGGCACATGGAAGCAATTGGATGAAACGAACCACCCTGCTTCGTGTGGTACAGTGGGCATGAACAGCGGACACACACACACACACACATGCAGGCGTAGAGACGCTGAGACGCAGAGAAGCAGACACGCAAAGACACAAATGCAAAAACAGTGCGGGCTGCTACTCAAAGGATTCCATGAGGGGATGTACGTAGTCAGCGCACACCAACTTAACACCATTTGGTTCCACCAGTTTGAGCTGGCCGATTCTGCCGAACATGGCATATGGCCCATTTATAAGATGGTGTAATCCCAGATTCTTCACGTCTAATCGATGTATGATTCCGCTAGGATCCAAGCAACATCGGGGAAACTGCAAAGAAGCACACCAAAGCCATGCAAACACTTGGAATCAGACGTGGAAAATCCAGGCGTTGCCCAAGCAAGCAACTTTCAGCATTGGTAAGCGTGTTTCGCACGCGAGTAAGCTCCTTTAACTAACACAATTACCATCTAAATTCTGGAAAGGGAAGCAACCAGAACATGCTCACCCCAGTGCCTGTATGCGTGTGGTCAAAACCTACCACAACCTAGCTGAAAACCCGCAAAACTATCTGAAAACCTGCCAAAACTTGAAAAACCGAACCCAATCAACCTGCAGCTTTGTTTAAATATCAAACCAAAACCGATGCCCCCCAGCGATTCGTCGCCTGGGATGGGCCAGGCCTGGCACGCACCTCCAGCCGCAGAGAAGCCCCGAGTTTTTGGGGCGCGGTTTGAGTTCGCTAAGATCCTGTCATGGGGGCTGGGGGGAGGGAGTGGAGGGGGAGGGAGCCCAAATAAGCCCCGATTAAGGCCCTAATAAGGCCTTATTTGGGGCTTATTGGGGCTCCCTGCCCCTTTCTCCCTCCCCCCAGCCCCCATTTAAGGGGCAGCTCACGATTTTTGAGGGCAACTCTTTTAGATACTCACAGAAGGGAAAGCAAAAGGGCAGAAATCAGATTGGGGCTAATCCCAATTTGTGATACCCCATTTCTGCAAGGGACCATGACCATTCCCCTGGGTGCCGTCGCAACATGGCAGGAGGGTATGCACATGTGTGGTTCTCAGCTTCATGGCAATCATTCAAATGCAAGCTTGTTGGTATCGTTCAAGTCTGAACTGCCGACACTGACACTGCAACAACTCAAACAGAGTTACCCCCCCTGGCTGGAAAACTTGCAGGGCCTTTTATGAGCTGTGTGCTGCGCGGGTGTTTCTCGAAATAGTGGTCCCCTAAATTGGCTGGTTTCCTCTTGGTGCCTCTTCAAAGTCACGGCTAAAGGGCGACAAAGGGGGCCACCTGTTTGCCAAAAAAACAAGTGTCAACACAAGTTTTCCTGGTTGATGCTGATGCAAGCGGCCACACGCCCGAGAGTGCTATTGTTTGCCCATGACACACCAGCTCTTGTCTCCCAGCTTTAGGGCACATCTAGTCCACCAGACTGAACGACTGTGTGTTGGTATGTGTAGTATATATGGGTGTGGCTCAAAATTAAACAGGAGGGGCAAACCGCAGGTTTTGGTCCATGTTTCCACTTACCAGGGTTCCAGTTTGGTACCGTGTTTTTTGAGCCACAGCCATATATGTGTCCTGGCTACATGCCCTGGCCACATGCCTAGACTGTTAACTGTTGCCATGAGTCCTCCAATTTGGAATTGCAGCACACTTACAACATCCAAGTTCCACTGCTTTCCAAGAAAGGTGTGCGCCCTGATGTCTTCAGAACGCGAGGACTAGAAGCCTTCAGCCTGCTCCCAGTCAACTGGTTTGAGCACCACTAGAAAATTGGCTGAAAAGGAACACAGTATGACCAAATATGCAATGTTATCTGGACCTTGTCAACCTGGGGGGGAGGGGGTGTGATTAATCAGACGATACCATTATATATCAAGGTTCTACCGCGGCGGTTGTTGTGAGTTTCCGAGCAACCTTGACCTTGGTGTTGATAGGAATCACCATGAATGTCCATCAAAGACTGTCGCCGACAAGCTATAATCAGAAAGAGAATCCAAAGAAACACACCAAACTGCTGCTTCGATCGAACACCAGACTGAGAACTACTGTACCCTGCTCGCTAATCCCCAACCAGCACCGAGAGGCCCGTTCAGAAGCGTCCCGGATGTCAAAGCAATTCTGGTGGAGTTTGTCGTGTGCCAACCCGGACCGTGCAACTAGTCATCTCTCCATGTTTGAAGATGATGAAGAATAGGAGTTTCTCAAAATGGTGAACTCCCTTTCGCTTAGTATTTGAAGGGAACTGTGCTGTGGCCATTGTAGGAATCGGACTGGTTCCTATTTTGCGAAACACGAGTCAATATCCATGCAAAAAAATGTAGGCTTGGCCATTCCCATCTCAGGGATGTGTCGAGGGAAGCGAGTTGCAGCAACTCTTACCGTCTTTCCAACCAAGGAAGAGGGTTCTGGAAGACGGTTCTTAGTTCTCTTGAAAAGGTCCAAAGGTCCAGTTCAAATCGGTGACCCCCTAAAAATGGAAGCTAAAAAGGGCGAATTGGAACCCAGGCCTCCCCACCTTTCCCCTGCAAAATCCCAACAAGAATCAAGCAAAATCACATTTAATTCGCCCGACAGGTGATGTACATGTTTTCCCGACGTCGAAACGCGTGGGAAAGTCTGCCGAAGGATTGCCAGAAATGTCCAAGCAAACAATGCAAGAAGGGAACTGCGTGAAAGTCTAAGATTGCTTGGTGGCTTAGTGGTGTTGCAGGTCAAGTATTTGCCTCATTCTACTTTCCTTGCAAAACATGACGTGCCAACATTCCATGCATATCTGCACAAATGATATAAGTCGTTGGTCCCGAACTCAAACTTGAACAGCGCGCTTCTCTGGAAAACCCTACAAGTACCAGAGATGGAGAGAGAGAGAGAGAGAAAGAGAAAAAGAAAGGGATCACCGGCACCGACATTGACATGGACAATTCCCGTTGGAGGTTCGCAACCAAGGTTGTCCTTTTACCTGCCAGTCACCACTTCCTCTCCAAGTGTTGTTCTGTCACAACCTCATTGGCAAACATAATAAGGTATGCATGCCTTTGCTTAGTCCTTGCACTGCATCATCAGAAGCCGAAGCCATACTCTGGGCCAGCGGACGAGGAGAGAGCGCGAAAATTGGGACCTGCCAAATTTGCCAAGTGTGGCTGCGAAACTGGCCGAGGCACCACGTGATCCAGGAACATCTTTGAACCATACAAGCACCAAAGTAAGTCGGCCGTGCCATGTGCGACGCTTGTTGCCGTCAAGCACAAGTACACCAGGGTGAAAGCAGATGGCACAATTCCTCCTATGTGGGTAAGTAATTTACACTTGGCCCACATCTGGGGCACAACACAAATATGTGCATATATACATAGTATATTCACTGTTTCACATCTAGTCTACCCTATAATATCACATCGTTTTGCAGAAGAACCTACAGGGGATGACTAAACCAACATGGGGACATGTGCCATTGGCAGAGCCACGGCTTCTCAACCTTGCTTCACTTCGAAATGAATAAACTTCAACTTCAGCGATTCCGCGAGATGCATTCTGTGTATGTGTGAGGGCGTTTTTCGGGATATTCACCAAACAAAACAGCTTGCCTCTAATTGGTGGTTTGGATTGGTGGTTTAGTTAAGGAGGGGGTTCCCATTTACTACCTACAAGAACCAGGGGTTCAAATCCCCACCAATCCAAACCACCAATTGAGGCGTACCTGAACAAGGGGGGAACACTTTGGGGATCCCCCCCATTTGGCCACAGACGGCAACCTTTAACTCATGGTCTCCTGGAACCCCAACAGCCATTTGCAGAATCTTCTTTTGGGGGCCCCTGAAGCAGGGGTTCCATGTCAAAATCATGTATGATTCAGGCACTCAAAAAACAAAACATAATGCCCACTGGGAATTTCATGGGTTTTCTCTGGTCCCATTTGGGTATGTGTTATTCATGGATTTTCGTCAAATGTCCACCGAAAAGAAAGAAAACAAAATAAGCTCGGGCGATATCCCCAACAGCACCACACCCTCCCAGAATCCTCGCGGAACGCCCCGGGACCATCCTTACCGCCGGTGTTGCTGAGGATGCCGCCTTGTAAGGCAAAGCTACGAGTGACAGCGCAATCTCGCCCTGATCGGGGCCCGACGGCGCAATCGAGGCCCGATCGGGGCCCGACGGCGCAGTCGGGGCCCGATCGGGGCCGACGGTGCAATCGGGGCCCGATCGGGGCCCGACGGTGCAATCGGGACCCGATCGGGGCCCGACGGTGCAATCGGGCCCCGATCGTCCCGTGGCGCAACCCCAGCCACCCATATTATAGCTCAACGCCGGTTTTCCTTAGCATGCGGATTGCAACTGTATCAAAAGCAAAACTAGGCGATGCCAAATGACGGGGCCCGACTGAGTCGGGCCCCGATCGGGGCCCGACGGTGCAATCGGGCCCCGATCGTCCCGTGGTGCAACCCCTATTATAGCTCAACGCCGGTTTTCCTTAGTATGCGCGGATTGCAACTGTATCTATAGCAAAACTAGGCGATGCCAGCTTGGTACAATTGACGGGGCCCGACTGAGTCGGGGGGCGGTGGCGCAATCGGGGCCGATCGGGCCCAAACGGTGCAATCGGGCGGGCCCCGACAGTGCAATCGGGCCCCGACCTAGGCCCGGTGAACCTCACAAACTGTTCTCACGCAACTTTCGTGGCCTTTCCTCAGGGCTGCCCCATAGCTTTTGCAGAATTTGGTGGAAACCTTCTGACCTCATAGCCCTCGCAGCCTGGTGGAATTCTTGGAACCCAAAGCCCACCAAGCAGCAATGCCAAGCATTTACTCTGCTGCACCGTGAGTTCCGCAGCGACGTGATCTGATTTGCCACAAAGCCAACATTTGCCTGAGCAAGTGAGCAAGTCACAAAACAGTGAAAGTGTGCTAAAAACCATTGATTTCGGTTTTGCTTAGTGTTCCGCCCATGAGCAAAGCGATCTTGATCCGATGGCTTTTCAGACGACGGGCGCACGACACACCCTTGCTGGAGCATTGTGGGGCCTTGTGGAACCCGTGTGGAATCCTTGCAGAGCTTTGTGGAACCCTGTGAAACCTCAGGGCCCACAGCCCTCGCAGAATCTTGTGGAACCCTGAAACCCTCATACAACCTTACCTCAAACCACCCCGGACCACCCCGCAGCCCTCGCAGAACCTTGTGGGACCCTGCTAGAACCGTGCTGGAATGGAACCTTACCTTGCAAAACCTGGTGGAATTCTGGTGGAATTCTCATGGAACATTACCTCAAACCAGCCCGGACCGCTGGTGGAACCCTGGTGAAACCCTGGTGGAACGCTCGTGGAACCTTCCCCGGACCACGCCGCACCCTCGAAGAAATTGGTGGAACCCTGGTGGAACCCTGGTGGAACCCTTGTCTGGAGCACGACGGGCTGGTGGAACCCTGGTGGAAACCTGGTGGAACCCTCGTGGAACCCCTGGTGGAACCCTGGTGGAACCTTAGCTCAGGGTCGCCCCGAACAACCCCGGAGCCTATGTGGGCTGAGACCCCAAAGCTTTCAGCTGTTGGTGAAAAAACAAACGAGAACATGCTCTCAATCCTACTCCAACCTGGACTTTGAGCAAAAACTAAAATCAACACTAAAGGACCCTAATCCGCATCCCAACCCTAAACCGCGAGCCGAAAGGTACATCAATGCAAGCCTCTCTCAGAAAACGCTTTGCACCTTAACACGCCCATTCCCAACATTGACAAGCAACAAACATGACAGCACCGAAACTTTTGAGTTTTTTTTTTTTTTTTTTTACCAGAACGTAGGAACGAAGCTTGAAGCACAAAAGACATAACACGTTTCTCCGGTGAGCAAGGTTCCATCAATCATTCCATCAATGGTATCGACATGAGGTGCAAATCTAAAGTCAGGCACTCAGTGCCTGAATTGAGGCGGGCCGAAATTACTGACAGCTGGCTCTATTAACACGGTAAACAAAAAGTGCAAACCGGTGTCATTTATTTTGGGGCCACCCAAAATGACTTCGGTTTTCCTTTTGGTGCTCGTTTAAAACCTGAAAACATGGGGTGCCCAAAAAAGACGAGCCACCCATATAGGCCTTATATATATTTTGCGATTTAACCAGGTACTTGGACGACCTGTCATATGGATGTGCAATTTGGGCGCTGCTCACGAACCTGGCCATGGTCCTCGTTAGGGTGATGCCAAAAAAGATTGAAACATGTAGAAAATTACCCATCCCCTTTGCCATTCTCGTCGGTCATCTTGCAATATCATTGACAGTCATCCCCTGTCGCTGTCGAGGTGCTTCAAAATTAGCAATACACTCAGGCTCGCTGGAAGATGAATCAATGTATACTGCCAAAAAGTGCCTAATTGCGGGAAGACAAGGTTATCAGCAGTACATACCCGGACTATCTGATATAGTCACTTTGTTTCAAGAACCAGATCAGACCTCAAAACACACACTTTGAACAAATGCACGGCATGTGCAAACAGCGCCATCCTGAGAGAGAAACAAAAGCACTCGCATCGCCAGCGTGGCCTTTGGAATCGTTACATAGAGCTGCGATTCATCCGAACCAGTCGAGGGCCCCACAATGGATCAGCAAACGCAAAAACATGTGGAACTTGAACTACCCTTAGTACGGTGCTGATTAATCCGAAGTAAACATTTATCACAATTTCGGGCGAACCCTCTGATAAATTCGATCAATCAAGAGTTGGCTACTCCGGTGCTGAACGTTTCCGCGCAAAACCCCCCGATCAAGGCAAAAGAGGACGGTTAGGTGCAAAACAAGTCGCGCTGACAAAAAAAAGGGGATACACAACTTGCACCCTTTGAGTCACGTCGCTGGCATCAACACAAGCCAGGGAAGGTCCTGTCACTCCCAGAAAGGACCGTCTCGTGCCTGAGGGCTCCTGCCACGAGAACAAGGCACCCGAGAAGAAATATATAGGACGTAAGTGTGCAACTTGCTGGTCCTTTGAAACCTTCCAAACTACCCTCGAAAAAGACGAGCCACCCATGTTGAGGTTTATGAGAGGGTGGGGCTTGATTAATGCCCCTGTGCATGCCCGCTTTGAAAACTCTCATGTGAATTCAAGGGGGAGACCAAAAGGTCTTCACCTTCATAGCTCAATACAAGAACCTTTCGGACGACTCTCAAGTCTTCTTTAGGAGTAGAAGGGGTCAAACATTGCACATGATTGCGTTATCAATGATTTGCTTTTGAAGTACCCCACAACCCTAGGGAACCCCCAATGATGGATTTCCCTTTGGTTTCCCTTAGACTCATCCAACAACTGTACCCTGCAAGCACACGTACAACCTTTCAATAACCAGAACACATCCAGACTCCCTCCTGGGTGACGGCGACCGTGACCGCGGCGAGGGAGAGCGCGGCGGCGACGGGCAAGGTGGTCTTAGAGCAAAAGGAGCCAACTGACTCCCACTGAGGAAAAAATGGTCATGAGGCTTGTTCATAAATACTTTGAAATACTCACTTGAATGGATTCGCCAACAAGTCCAAGCTTTTATGTATGGTCTGCCAAACAAAATGTTAAAATCCAGGAAATAAGGAGTGAGAACAAGGGCCCCCATCTTGAAAACCCAGCGACCATTGCTCCTGAGAACCATGGGTCCAAATCCCCGAACCACCAATCCAATGACCTAATTCTGTGCAAATACCCTTTCATTGCCTGCCCTTGGCGATTGAGAGGATGGGCTAAATGAGTTGTGTCACAAAGCCCGTGAAGCCGGCTTCGAGGCGAAACGTGCAGAGAGGAGACCCCCTGCCAAGCTGCCGCGTCAAGAGCCATCTGTGCGCTGAGAATAGAAACAAATGATGTTTCAAACACGAGTTCCACAAGCGCAAGGAAGTAACATATCAACTATCCAGCGCTTCTCCGTTGACTTGGTGTCCCTTGGCGTTTAAACAACACAACACAAGCTACGCTCTGGATAAAACAAGTCCAGCATCGAGCTTCGAATGAAGAAGTTGCGCTTTGATGCAAGAATCCTCACATGATTCAGAATCACAAGACTGAATCTGCGACCTGCCAACAAGAACGTTGGGCGACCCTGAATGGCTTACAACACATGAGCTCCCTTTGGAAGTTACACACAGCCCCAAGTGTGGCATGAAGAGCCGATCTGAGCGTCCCTGCACCACTTTTGGCACCTGGACGAGTCGTAAGTCCTACCACGCGTCCCTGCCTACTTTTTCTGATTACACAACAGTATACCAGGGGTCACTGCATTTCCCCTTCAAAAGTTGCAAATTTACTGGTGGCTTCCAGCACAACTGCCACCTTTGGGAACCCCTGTATATACTCTTTGACCTAAATCTTGCAACCCTTTGATGGGGAGGTGAAAGCCCAAGGCTGACTGTGTTCTGACTTGAAGCAATGGTTCTCTCTGGGTGAGCACGGCGTTCATGTGGACTGGTCTACATTCACAATCTCTCCACGCATAAGTGAGATAACCGAGGCGGGACGCAGCTGTTGTGGCCCATACACCCAGCATGAAGAAACGAAACTTACCGATTACCAGCGAATTCCGCAACGCAACTGGACATAAGTGCTTCCCAAGCAAAGGACCTACACCATAGTGATCTCGTTTGACCAGGTGAGCTCGCGAGAAAAGAGGCAGACTTACAGCTTCGAATACCAATCCTGCAATTCAGATTCAAACCAAAGCCAACATTAATATGAAGCCCCAAGGCCAAAACGCAGCGAAGCACGCAGAAATCTGCTTCTCAGAGACCCTTGATGCCGACCTCGGACCTCGGATTCATGAACCTGACCCATTATTCTGGTGTGTTTCCGCAACAAAAACACAACCTGTCTACAATAGGACACCCCTACGAATCAGCCAGCGGGCTGTTGATCCTAGATTCCCATAAATGGTTACTATAATGGCCTTACTTAATTGGATTGAGATTGTGGGATAACCAACTACGTTGAATCAATGCCCTAAAAAGCCACATTAAGTCACGATAGCAACATGTCTGTAATCGCTTCATCCTGGAAAGTACCCCCAAGTACCCACCCCTCGCGCATCAACAGTGCACCAACGACGCGTGAAAGCCGAAACACCGTCTTTCGGCCTCGCCTGACGAGGCTGAGAAGCTTCCTGCAAGACGCGCATAACCTTTTTGGCCGAAAGATCACACACAAAAGCTCGTTGGTTCCGATTGAACTGGGACCATGGTCACTCTAGGGGACCCAACTGAACCCAAAAGCTGGCCGCAGAATCAGGGCGGATATTTGCACCTGTTGCTGAGGCTGTCGCTTGCCCCTCATATACAGGGTAAAAGTAAATGGCGCAACTCCCTGACTTTGGTTCCATCGCCGCCTTAAAACTCAAAAGGAAACTGTGCCATCGACTTTCGCCCTGGCTTCCGGGGCTCTCTTTGCGGAGGGTACCAGGTATCTGTGTGGTTGTTTCGAAGGCAAACCAGAAAGAACCCTTTACAAGTTCCCTCAAAGAAGACAAGCCACCTGGGTGATGGATATCTCAACCTCGGAAGCCCGGCCTTTTTGTCAGCCTCCAGCTCTTGCAACGGGGCCGCCCAGCTTGGCCTACGGAGTGTGGCTCCGGGGCTGTGAGCGGTCCCAACAATCCGAGCAGTTCTCCAGATGGGAAACCTGGGGCTCATCCCCAGGTTTTTGAGGTTGACATGATCAACTCCTGTGCCCCGAGCCCAAATGGACCATGGACTGGACATGTTGACCGAATTCGGCAAAACAGGGCAAACATATCATTCAATCATGGCTGTGTTGTTCTCCCTGAGGCATACTTTGGCTTAGTACCCCCGAACCCCCATTCTACTTTAGGCCCTGGACGGCTACTTCCTTCCAATTGGGAAAGATAGCATACAGCTCATAACACGCACGAGGCTCGAATCCTGGAACAGCACTTGCCTTCTCTGTCCAGACAGCGCATGGATGTCACGGACGGGCTTGACTCAATAGCGTGGGAACCCGGGTTCTCATTCATGGGTTCCGATCACTTGCACCAAGGGCCTCGACAAAACGGATCGTCTTTCCCATGCGCCTTGTTGGCCTCTGGTCAGGTCTTGTGCCTGGCAGAGTCTTTCTATGGATGCATCCGAAAGTGCATCCGAATACTGAGTGTGAGTTGAGCCCAGTTGCCAAGTGCCTCTGGGAGGCACTGAATCCCCTTTTTGGAGCCGGCCAGGACCATTCTTACTGGGAACCCACCAACAAAAGGGGGGGAAGAAAGGAGGTTGTAGGGGTTTGTACGTTGGATCCTGCAGCTGCATTTGGCTCGACCCGTGGAAGGGTTGGCACACCTGGGTTCCTGTTGAATTTCTTGGTGCAAGTGATCGGAATCCGTTTCTCAGAACCCGTTTGTGGCAAGCGACAGCAGTCAAACAATGTGCACCGGAAAGCCTTTCTCGCAGCTTTCCCGGCTTTCCCCATTATGCATGATCCACGTTATGGCTTGAGCATTGGACCACCCCGTTTCATCGCTACTTTGGCCAAGAATATCCAAGGTCCGTCACCTCAAAATCACCCCACAGCTTCAACAGCCAGGATGCTTCTTCTGCTCCACTGACAGCCAGGTGCTGCAGCGCTGCTCAAGCAAGGAAGAGGCTCCAGATGAGAGCAAAGGAATATCCAAACAAATCTTGGTGAATTATAATATTTCACCAACCTGAAATAAGGTGGTTGGGGGGCTATTCCCCACATAAACCACCATTTGGGGTGAGGTCGTGTGAGGTCGTTATAATTCACCCAGAACAAATGTCTGAGCTTGAAAGAAAAGCAAGGCATCCATCCCCGGCTCACTTCAAACCCGTGTGGCCTTACCCGGCCCACCCTTGGTTGCGAGTCAGAAAGCTGCTTCTCCCAGCCCGCAAAAAGCTCAGAGAGAAGCATCACGAGCATGCAAGATTGAAATAGAGCGACTGCACTCGCTTGACTCGCTTTTCGGGAAGTCATCCGGAACCTACCCGCCTTGCACAATGCGAGCAAGCAAACTGAGTCACTTCAATTGGTACAGTCACATGCTGTCTGCAAAAGTCATTGAGAGCTGCAAGCTGCAAGTGCCAGCAGTGGCATGCAAATCTCTGTGTATATATGTACATATTATGTGTATTTACAATATTCAATATGTACATGTATCATGCATCTGTATATAGAGGTATTTATACATGTGTATATCGTTCTACCTATGTAGCTAGCTAGCTATCTGTCTGTATGTCTTTCGTTCTTTCTATCCATCTGTCTACCTCACTATTGATCTGTCCGTCCATCTATCTATCGATCGGTCGATATATCTATCTTGTCTGTTTATCTGTCTGTCTGTCTACCTGACTAAGCACATTCACCGGAACATCAAAACCTAACCACACAGCCAGCAAGGAGCTGGTATTGGCACTGCATCAATGGAATCATTCCCCAACTTCAAGCCTACATGAGCCCCACTGACGTGGCACAAACAGCTATACAGTATGGGCGTGTGTCAACATATTGGACGTCCTTTTGGCTTCCCTTTAAAACCAATCAAAAGGGAATCCTTGGACAAAAACCACACACACACATACAATCAATGAACTACGGAAAGCGACAACAAGTGTACCCAACAAGTGTACCCAACAAATGCACCGACATAAACACACAAATGCCAAGCCACATCTGGCAACATGACCCAAAATCACACTGTGTTCTGTTCTTTTGGCTGCTTCAACGCAAGATGTGTTCCTTGGGCTGCCTGAATGATTCCAATTTGGAATGACTGTTGTAGTGATCCTTACTCTGAACGTCACATTTCCTGACAAACACCCTTGTTGTACAGATACAAGGTCTGACTGCAGGCGGCGCTCGGTCGCATGGTCGGCGAGGCCTGCTGCCTGTACCGTCGGTACCGGCTGTGGCTGCACCGGCTGCGTCGCATGGGCCACATCGGCCTGTGCGAGGCTTGGCTTCGGGTCGAAACAGACTCCGCGTCGGTTTTGGGCAACTTCATTCTCCGAATCTTGCCAGTTTTCCCACAACCCAACGAACACGCCTGCAGTGGTTGAAAAGGACAAAGAATCAACCCGGAGACCAGGGCCTTGGAATGCAGAGGAAAATGTCTGAAGTTGCATAACAAAGTTGACTAAGTCAAGTGGACTCATTCTTCGCTTGCGTTTCTGCAGAAAGCTTGACCCACATTGTCAGAACTCAGAACCCTTCTTACGGCGGAGCAGACTCGAGTTTGTGAGATGCCTAAGCCGGATACTAACGTTTGCCAGCCCTTGATGCCAAATTTCCCTGCAATCTAGCCAAGTACCAATCAAGTGTCGCTTGCGATTGCAAGGACAGTCTAAGCCACCAATGCGTTTGAAACAATCAAACAGGTCCAAATAAGTCTGGTCAGCAGTAAACTTGGACGGCCCTGAAGAGGTTTTACCAGTCTGGCAGCGGCATAATTTCCACCGATGCACACACATTTATCATCTTTGTCATCTGGATCCGCCACCTCTGCAGCCGACACGTCTGCAGCTTCCATATCCGGATCCAACTCCTCTGTCGCCTTCCTCTTCAAAGACGCCACCGGTGCAGCTGGAGGCTCCAACCACAAAGCCGCAGTCAATGGTTCGCCGCAGTGTTCGCAGCCAGCGCCGGAGCTCCGGCCTCTAGGAGATACCCACTCGCAGGTGTTTGCTCCGAAAGAACTGACACACTTCGCTCAATTGCATTGGACCGGAGCGGTTGCCTTGAATTTGGGGGGAAATTGAGTAACGGTTGCCCGAATCTGCAGCCAGTCCCCAAATGAACTAAACTCCCAGAGCGGTTGCCCTGAACCTGGCGCGAGGTCTACACTGAATCGCTTCGATGCAAGAAATCGATTGACTCCCTGTCAAATTTGGGGCCGATGGCCAAAGCGCTGTGGCACAGACGATTTTCTCACAGACATACCACAACACAGACATACCACAACTCCGGGCCAAACGTTCAAAAGTCATCCGCTCGGAGGGCAGGGGTCCAACAACTTTTTCAAAGGGCCAGCCTGTGCGAAGCAACATGTCACAAAGACCCAGCCAAACCACAAACCAGGTGGAAACCAAAGACAATGGATGTAGGAAAAGAGAAACACGACAAACCTGTTGTGGCTTCCTTTTTCGTAAGGGATTTAGGATTATTGATTCGTCAATTTAGCATCCTCACCAAAACGGTGTCTATCAACGTGATTGACACCTGTAGACGCTCGCTCGAGCAATTTTACCCGGAACGAAGCCATCTTGATTGCCATACATTTACACTCCCTCAGACTAACGTGGAGGCTCCCCCAATTGGCCTCTGTAAATGGAACCAGGTCTTCCAAAGGGGTCCGTTCGGGAGCTTCCATGGAATCGTCTGGGGGAGGGTAAACGAAAACGGGTCCCAGTCGTTTTCAGGTGGCCCCTTGCCTCGATCGTTTTCGCAGAACATGTCGCGAGCCCCGCCTTCAGTGCGGACGGCCTGTGGAGGAAGCCCACGTGTTAAAGTCAGCTTTCCTCTCATTGGTGCCAGCCCAGTGGTTTGGTGGCTAAGTGGGGAAACCCATGTACCCTCTACAAGAACCAGGGCTTCGAATCCCCAATCCAGAACACTAATTCATTAGGGTTTATACCTGATGTTCAAGTGGATGATGCCGAGGGCAGGTGCACCATGTTCCTTTTAGCTTCCGTTTTAAAACACCCCCAAAAGAGTACCCTCAAAATAAGCACACACACACACACACGCATATACGGATCTCACTTGCAACTAGCCGAACGGTATTCCCCCATGGAACCCAAACTTGACCTCCGATTCGCTCAAAAGGAGTCCCGGAAGATGGATGCTTGTTGTTCCATGTTCACTTGCGTCGGAAAAGCAACAAAACATGTGGGATGATTTTGTTGGAACCATTTTCAGAGGACGCGACTAACAAGGGATTTAAAGGATGCCTCTGAACAATGTGGCACTGGTTTGAGTTTTGTCGCCATGCTGGCTAAGTATGAGCGGACATGTCGAGGATGTTAAACCTCCCACATGCTTATACTCCCTCCTTCGTCTCACAAAGGAACACCCACACTGAATTGTGGTCTTTGCTTTGAAGCCAGCCCAAGCAGGGTGGCCCTCAATCCAGAAACTTGCCATCTCTTTTTCCATCATGGCCATGTTACTGGGGATGGTTCACTTTTCAGGGATGAATCGCAAGGATATGAATCAACTTTGCGACTTTGGGCCAAGCCCTTCGATATATATGCTAAAGCAACTACCAGTGTGATTCGTTGTTGTTCAACAAATATGGATGTGTGTTTTTGAGGTACCCCTGTTTTGGATGGCGTTCAGAGGAAACTAAAGGGCAGACCAGAATCCTTTCTTTTTTGGGCTGGGGGTGTGGTAAAAGGACACCAAAGGCAACACCTTTTTTTTTGCGGTGGGCTACATCTTAGGGCAGACGCACCCAACAATTTCTCGGGGTAGCCGGTGTCTACTGCCTGCGCTCGACCTCTTCCACCTGCCTTGGTGGTTCCCGGCTGGGGCTTCGCCGGCCTGGCCGTGGCATCCAAACCGAGCGGGATCTGGACACAGGTTCGCCTGGTGGAATTTCTGGACTCATAGACCGTGGTTTTGGAAGACCATTGGAGAGAAGGTCAAAAGGCCCCGTTTTGGATGTAGGGAGACGACAAGCAGACCAACACTGGAAAACCAAAAGGTCAAAAGATGTCAAAAGGTTTCGGGAAAAGCAGCTGCAAAATGGTGCTCTCAAGTTCAGTCGGATTTGGTATACTCTTCGCCACTGCCAAATCTTCAATTTCATGCCAAACGGCTCTGTCTCTCTCTCTCTCTCTATCCCATCTCGAGTATTCAGAATCATGAAGGGTTCAGTGTTGATATGAGATTGTCTCAAGCGGACCACAAAAGGTGGTCGCCCCCTGGATCCCCTCAAACGCCAGGCCCAACAGGGTTCCCTCGAGGGGGAAAAAACAAAACACCTCCCCATAAAAGAATCTCAGAACCTGTGGGTAGGGGGAGCGCCAGTGTCTCTCCTTGCTCAAATAAGCCACCCCTCATATTGATCAGATCGGTGCGTGTGTGTGTGTGTGTGTGTTGAATTTTGGTCGAGGCCAGGCTGAGAACAGCAGCGCCATGTTGACTCGTGACTAACCTACAACAGACCCACGCGCCTCGAGTACTGGCCTGCGGAAGACGGGGTTACAGGGCGAACACAGGGGCCATGAGGATTTGATCCCATGGAAAATCGATCTGCGAAAATTATAACAACTCCCAAACCTGAACCAATACCGGATCCCCAAGTGCAGGAGTTGCATCATGGTGAGCTCGTTCAACCGGTGAGCTTGCCATAGAATAGGCAAACAGATGTAATAGAGGCGTTGTGATTGAGTTATTTGCACTTTTTCAGGGCTGTTGAAAGATGCAGCCCTGCTGCCTTAAGTGAGAGCAACAAGGCACATCTCCACACAGGGTGGGTCTGCTCAACGCGAGGCTATGCTTGCACATGCAGACAACACGCCACACAACAGGATGAGTTTCCTCCCCAAGAGAAACCAAAGCGAATAACTTTCATTGTGGTTTCGATTTGTCCGCAAGCGGACGCGGCTTCGAGTCTGAGGCAGCCACTGCCTTCGGCTCGGCCTGTGGTTGAAGGACATGGCATGGCCATTGTTGTGGTTTTCTGGGACCCTTTTTCCAGAGTCCGAGTCTCTATTTCCTGAACCAGCCACAACCCCTTGCTCTCAGACCGCGGAGCACCTTTGCATTCATGTGTGCAGCTTCTATCCCCCAGCACCTTGCTCTTGGCCCTTTGCCTTGGACTTACGCGTATGGCTCGGCTGCCTCCACTGAAGCGACCCCCACCCCGACAGTGTGCGGCTGTAGCTGTGGGCTTGCAAAGTTACCTAGCCCCAGCCCTCTTGCCCTTGGACAGTGGAGCGGATACCTTTCACGCAGCCTCACATGGCCAGTCATGAATGTCGCTTCTTGCCAGCTGCCCAGCTTCCCCACGAGAACGGAGATCCAAGGCTTCCCTCTGACTCAAAGAGCCCCTGTGCCAAGGCGGGCAGCGCGACAAACGGGATCAAGTCGACAAAAGGCAGCAGCAAGTCACAAAAAAGGTGGAAAATGAAAGCTACACATGCCTGCGTTTTGCGAGATGTGGCGCGGGCGGAACACAAACTGCAAACCAACAAATAGTCAAAGAATACGCAGTCGCAGACATCGAACGCTTCTCAATACCCGTCCAGAAGCGTCCACACATCTTGGCAGCTCACTCGAGGCCTGAACCCCAGACAGAACCGTGCTCCGTGGGTAAACAGGGAATGTCTGCTTCGGATGAATCCGGCGAAACATACTCAGGGATGTCTTCGCCTTTCAGCGCATCCAAATTGGACGTAACACAGAAAACAACAAAAACGGAAGCCAAAACGCACTCGACGAGCCAAAACGAGTGCTTCGTTCACCAACTGATGGAGGGCTCCGTGATATCAAAAATCAGCCCAAAGGGCCTGGCCATGTAAGGTAAACTAAACCTTTTGAGGCCAACGGTGGACCAAAACAGAAAAACTAAGACGTTCAGAAAGCTCGGCTTACAGGTGAGGTACGGTCAATACATGGGTGTGCCGTTTTTGAGGGTACCCTTCGAGGGTGTGTTGCAAAGAAAACCAAAAGGAAGCCACCACTTTGGGAGGGTCCCCTGAAAATAACACTCCTACATTGTCAGTACTAGTGAGTTACCTTAGTTGAGTCCTTCCCGCTGACTGTGCCCGTACTGTACTGCACCTGCTCAACGGAGCTGGAAATACGTGAAGCTTTGCCTAGTGGATCCCAGTCATCACTAGAGTAGGTAACCAAATATGTTTGCCACTAGAGTAGGTAACAAACCATGTTTACCACTAGAGTAGGTAACCACTAGAGTAGGTAAGCAAACACAATACCACTAGATTAGGTAACAAACCATTTTCACCACTAGAGTAAGTAACCAAACATTTTTACCACTAGGCTAGGTAAGCAAATATGTTTACCACTAGAGTAGGTAGCCAACTATGTTTACCACTAGGCAACAAATCATCTATACCACTAGAGTAGGCAACCCAACAATTTTGCCCCTACCAGTAAACCCCGTTATGAACAGAGTTGTAAACTGCATTATCTCAGTAAGAAGGAATCTAATCCGATTTACAATCAAAAGGCGTCCAAGCACACCGGACTGTGCGAACTGCTCAGCCGGCTAGGCTGCACACTCGAGGCGCATCTGCCTCGCGACCAACTACGGGGCTCTATGCGAGTCTCTCAAAAAAGGGGACCAACAGTAAGTTTCTCTCAACATAAACTCTAGAACGGATTCTGGTCCTGAACAAAAGACCCACATCGTCGCTGCGGCATCGTGCTAAAAGTGGAACTTTGGAGTGTGCAACCTGTGATCAATGACCAAACTATGTAGGTTGATACAACGTAGGTTTACAAGAACTCCCCTTCTAAGACAACAGTGTGTGTGTGTGAAGCCAGGACAAAACAGCAACCAACCCGGCAGGTGAAAGAAAGACAGGAGTGTCTCACCTCTTGATGTTGCTTTGCATCTGCGCGTTACACGTTACTGGTTACTATGCCAGTCTGCGGATAAGGGCGATGAAGCAATGCCCCTCCTTTCGACCATCTTACCGAATCTTGCCTGAATTTTAATCTACAGTATGATGAACGATGACCGTCAGGCTCCGTTCTTCTCCACCACCCCTCGTTCAAGAGGAACTCACTTCCTGAGTGGATTGACAAAAAGTGTCCAAACTACTTGTTTACTACCAACATGCTGTTCCCAAAAAGTTTAAAGTCCAGGAACTCGGGAAGTGAAGGAATATTTTGTTTTGGCGGTTGCGTTAGGCTAAGCGTTAAGGGACTCGAGCCTGGCCAGAATCTATGAATTCCAGGCCCAAACCTCTCCCAAAGGACAATTGCGTACAAAACGCCTGTCAAGCAAAAGGTGTATATATAAATATCCAGTGTTTTGCGTCCCGGTGGTGAACACCCTCGTATCTGCTTGAGCTTTGGCTTGCGATGCTAGGCCCTAGGCAGATCGGGATCCGCGCAGCACAGGGCGCAGCCTGTCGTTGATTGATCCCCATCCCCCAGAGGCTGGGCAAACAGGTCCCTCTTTTATGGCCTTGGGTGAAAGCGATTCAATTCAGTTTGGCGGAGAGTCATCGAATCAACTCACCAAATGCGCCGTCTACTTTCACCCTCCCTTTGAGTTTCAAGAGAAAAGTCCTACAAGGGGAAACAAGGCACCTCTGGAGGGGGTTTTCTATACACTTGCAAGGCGATTGAAGCGGTGGGAATGGAAGCGGCCCAAAACCATTCCATGTTGGGAGGGTACTTGAAAAAGCCAACGTCTGATGCTGGCGCACTGCGCAACAGCCAAACTGGATTAGGAGTCGCTCGATAGGACCTAATCTGCATTGCCAGTCGCCCAATTCCGAGTAAATTTGACTGCGAGATGAGCCCCAGTTTGCCGGGACATTCTCCAAGCTGCAAGCCACTACGCATGCATTGAAGGCTTCCTGTGAGCCTACAAGGAGGCCTTTTGCTCTTCCAGCTGACTGGCCAAATGCAAAAGACCATTCTCAGAAAGCCACAAGAAGGAACCGCTGCCAAGGAGCCGCGGCGACCATTCAAGACCAACCTGGATTTCGGGGGTTGATGTTGGGTCTCCGCTTTCCGCTTTTCTCCTACAGGTTGCGCTTGCGACTTGCCAGCCTCGCAAAGGTGGTTCCCTCTCAAACAGGGAATTGGGACACCCCATGTCTGGGAATCGGGGGCCTGGGTTGGTGCTGAGGCGGCCCGTGAAACCTCGGGGACCCTTCAACTCCGTCAACTCCCCCCTTGCCTACCAGCGGCACCTGGGACGAAACCAAAGACGTACTCTTTAGATTAACGTTCGTGTACTTGGCCGAATGGTTTTTTGCAGCTCCCCACGGATTTAACCTCCTAAATTGGGTTTGGATTCAGAACCTTGTTCCCTAAGCAGAGGCGGCCAAGTCTTCTCTTGGTATGTCTCAAAGTAGGGAATAGACCTGTTGGCAAAGAAGGGAAAGCAGCAGGAAAGGCACATTTTCGTTGGGTCCCACGGATCTTGCAAGCCATCATGTGGGTGCTTCTCGAACCATCCATGGCTGGATTCCTTTTGGTTCCCCTTCAAATACTCTACAGGGTGTCCATTTTGAGACGCTCCTCAAGTGTCTTCGCGACCAGTGTGCGCCTCTTTGATTTCCAAAAAAACCTCCCCCACCACCAAGTCCCGGCACTTGTTTGAGTGGGCTAACACATCTGGGCGACCTGCCAGCCCCAAAACTCGCGTCAAACGCCTCTTCGCCTTCGCCCCTTGGTTTCCTGTATGTCTTGTGTTGCACACGGTCTGAGAAACTACAGCCTGTAAATTCATCGGTGGCGCGCATAGCGTTTGCGAGGACGGCCATCGCTTTGAGTGAAGGTGCTAGAAGATTTGGCCGCATACTCCGATTGGCTGACCCTGTTCTGGCAAATATCTGCATTGAAGCAGTGATTGCCCCCTCTGAAAGTTTCTTCCGGATGAACCTGTAGAAAAAGTTGCCAGACAGGGATTGAGGCAACCGGGGAAAATCGGGCCAAACAAACTGGACAAACTTTGCCAAAGTTTGAGTCAAAACCAAGCCTGGTATTGAACTGGTCTACCCGAACCTACAAACCTTCACTTAAAAGTTGGTTGTGGGAGTGGTAACGCGTGGACAAAACGGGGAACCTTCGGTCGTTTTCAGATTCGCTCCCTCGGGTGAAAACATCTCTGAGCGCGTGGCCCGCTTTGGCCTCTCGAGCAGAGCGACGCTGCCCCAGTTGGAAAAGCGAAGCCTTTGCCATGAACCGTTTTTCGGGGTAGAAGTGAAGCTTTTGTCAAACAATCCATTTTTGTGGGAACTTGCAAACCCCGAAACGAAAAGGATTTCGAGATCACTGAACAACTGGGGCAGGGCGGGTTGACAGTGGGAGATGTGGGAGACAATTCACACCCGACGCCAAATTTCCACAGACGAAAGGCATCTGACGGTTCCCTTTGCATGTGCTACGTGCGGTCGCGTTGAGTCACACCAACGCGTGTGAAGTCACATCACGGCATGGCCACGCACAGGCGTGCGAAGTCGCATCAGCGCGCGTAAAGTCACATCATGCGTCATGATTTTCATGGCAATCACGCTGGCCACGCTTCCACAGTGTACGCTGCGCTCTGCCGCAACACTCCTGGGAAAAAGCAGGGTTTCAGAACAATTGAGCATTGTTTTTTAGAGGTTCAGGGCTTATACACTGCTGGGGAGGCTACGTGGGGGGCTTCGCGGGGCCAGATTTTGTGGAAGGGTTGGCTTCGCGAAGCTTCGCGGCAAGACTGTGGCTTCGCGGAGTGGCTTCACCGGGCTTCGCGGATGCTTGTTCCACAAACATCTCTGACATTTGCGCTCTCATGCAGTTGAATCATGGTAAGTCCATGCGAAAGGGGGCGATGAAGGCGGTAAAAAAAACTGAGCTTCAGGATTTTATAGGGGACATGGCTGGGCCTCAAAGGGGCGGAGCGTGGAAGTTGGACCGCGGTGGCTTCGCGGAGGCTTCGCGGGGGCTTCGCGGAGGCTTCGCGACAACGTTCCATCGTTTCTCGCAAACCCGGGCCTGAAACGCACGGTGCTCTTCCGATCGTCTTCCTGTAGTCTTGTCGTAGCCTTCGGACTCTAAACATCACATATGCTACTGCCATGAAAGCACACAACACACTTGCTATTATCGCACGTAACACGCTCCAACCACGAAGCGGCTTCGCAAATTGGCTTCGCCTGTGGGAATGTTGCCGGGCTTCGCGAATTGGCTTCGCGGGGCTTCGCGGCACACAATGTATCACACAAGTGCCTTCGCGGACCTTTTGGGAGTTCCCCTCGAAGCTAAAATCCATCACCTGAGAAAAAAACGCCGCTCAATTGCTGTTTCCATGTGCTTTCCCGCAGGCCACGGTAGTTTTCCGGGCACGAAGTTCCGAGTTCGAACGCCAGCTGCGGAAGTGCAAGTTGGCGATGTGCCTCCACAGTGTGCGCCGCGCAGCAAGCAAGCATGCAGCTGATGTCTTGCTGTGTGTTCAACACTCACCGGCCACGCTGCTTCGACGGTACTCCACTCCAGCCTGATGCTTTCCCCACTGGCCACGCGCGATCAGTGCGATGGCGCAAATCTAAATGGATGGTCCGGCCAATCTGTTACATCAAGCCCCAAACGGAACACCTCAGGTGCATAGACTAAACAAAGGCCTCCTAAAGTTCAACCGCAAGCAAAGTCAGGCAATGTATTCACGCACTTTGCTTGAGAGCACTAACAAGGTCTTCTGCCCCGCCGCTACGCCAAAATAAAACGAGGCAAACGTGGGCGAAAGCCGCGGTGCATGGAGAAACAGCTACTCCCTTGTCATCTGAACGTGTTCGATCTCATAGTTGAAGCGCTGGGCCTGCATACACAACTTCAGATTCTGTCCGTCGTTTCTAGCGTTTGCGCCGTGCCAACATGTAGTAAAGGTAAAGTTGTTGCAGTTTGCTTCGGGTACTCCATCACATTAGAGTCCTTATCTCCAGGGAAGGATGCATTTCAGGGCTACCCTCTTCGTTGTCGCACTCGAAATCAAAGGGGCTGCGTGATTTCCCAACTCCGTGCATAAATTCTGACACCCAAAACCCAATCCCCGGCCCGGGTCGAATGCTGGCATTCTAGCTTTCTCGCACACCAAATGGGGGCTACTCCAAGTGGACTCCATTCGTTTTAGCTCGTATTTGAAGAGACACCACAAGGAAATCGCGGGGTTTCTAGGGAGGACCGACTCCTATTTCAAGAAAGAAGAAAAACACTGATTGACAGCAAATTGCAAGTGAAATGGAACTTCAACTTTGGCGTGCCTGCAGAACGACAAAATGCTAGATCGGGCTGCGTCTGTCTGTGCTTGTAAACCTGTGGTAAAACCGCAACGCTTTGGGCGATCCCTTGGTGGGATCAAATCTTATAAGCTCTCAAAGCCCCGTCTGGCAAGTCATGTGTAAAATGAATACAAGCAGCAGCGACATGCCATCTAAAACCGCGCGCTTAGACCCAAATGGGCAGACGTCTGGAATCCTGTTCTGAATATACAATATCACCAGCTATTTCAAACAGACTCACACACTCACATCACATAAACAAGACACATGCACAAACAACCCGGCGGACCAAAATCCGCGCTCGCGTTTTGCCGCTTTTCTGAGAAAACTTGCGTTTCACCTCAGCGAAACGCACATTGCGTCCCCCACAAACCTCCCAAAAAGAGGGCTCAGTTTTAGAGGCGTTTGCGTTTCGCTGAGGCGAAACGCACATTGTATCACCCATTCTCTGCTTTCTCATTTTTAACATCTGTCCGATGGCTACGACAGCTCGCTGCTCCACATCTCGCTGGCGCAAGACATAGCGCCACTGCCAAGACTTTACATACAAGAGGAGATGCGGGCTGCACGAAGGCAGCAAATTCAAGACATATGCTTTGCAGCTTGACCAATTAAGTAGAGTCTATCGCGCCAATGTGGCAGACGACCTTTTCCTGGGGTGCATTTAATTAAGATGTGTTATTTGTGTGTTTCTCGATGTTTATTTGTCGCTGGCATTTTCGAGAAACAACGGTAATTGGCTCGGCAAGGCTTGGCACGGCTTGTCACTCTTCATTGCAAGGTTTACCCTTTACCTTTAATGGATTGAACTTTGTTTAACGTTCATGCGGAAATAACTTTGCAAAATTGCAAACTGCAAATCCCATGAAACACTTACAAATCTGGGGGAAACCCTGCGTTGCTTGATCCCTCGTTGCCAACATGTGGCGGGTTTACCCCCTAGCGACCGACATGCAATAGTGACTATGTTACCGTACGAGGCCCTGGGGCTTTCATGATCGTCTCGCCACTTGATGCTGTCGTTCAACGTCAGCCCAACAAGTTGAGCACCAGCAAGCCTTCGTTTTTGGGGCGCCGGTTTGTTCGGCCCGTTCGTGGCGCGATCTTCAGGGGCTACCGACAAGTAGTACTTACTTGGGAGGTTATAATAACTTGCCCTGGGTGTCTTGTTGCAGGTCAAACGTAGTTTTGGCTTGTTGATGACCACGCGCTAGGATGAACAAGCTGAGTTGGACTGTGCAAGACTAAGGGAGACCGTGTAGTAAGTACTCCTGAGGGCAGCGATGAATCCCGAGCACATCACCGCCCAGGGCACAAGTGGCATCATCATTTTAATCATTTCATACAAGCATCCAAGCTGTAAACATCAAAAAAGGAGTGGCTTCCCCGAACATATCGTGTTTCATCTGCAGGCAGGCAAAAGCTGCCACAAAGAGGACTTGCTGGGTGAATCCGGCGTTTCAAGTCTGCTCCTTCGCCGTCTTGGCGGGTCCTGAGTGAGAAGGAGGCCTTTTTGGAAACTCCGTAGCAGGTGAATCAAGGCCGAGCTCGAGAGAAAATTGCCAGCGGGCAGCCACGGTCAACCATGCTAAGCTACTTTTTCATTGTGAAACAACTTGCAAACTGCCAAGGAAAAGTGCAACAAGTTCAAGACCGTGGCTGCGAACGCTGTGGCCTTTGTCACGGAAGGGAAGCAATGCAACGACCGTGAACCTTGCCTAAAGCTAGTTCTCGCGTCAAATGCTGCCGCCTAGTTTTGCTTTTCCTCACAGAAACTGGCACTGCGCAAGGAACTGGCCCATATTCTTCTGAAGATGACGGCTGAGGATGCCATCAACTTTTTCTTGGTTGACACATCGAAAGCGATGTTTAGGGGGAGCTGGTAGGTTAAGGAGTGTAGTAGGCACCAGTAGGGGTAGCTCTGCGGGGCACGCGGGAGTCAAAACAGAACTCCGCCTCTGAGCTCTCCCAAGGGGCTACCATGACATCTGCTGCCGCTGCCTCCTCCTTTGTCTCACCATCCTTCTCGCCCTCTTCCTCCTCATCCTCGGCGAAACCTTCTCCGAGCCTCGGCCCCAGCCTCCTCGCAATCTCCACCTCGCATCTTTTTATACATCTCCTGGCTCACGCAGACCTGTTCCTCCGGCCCCTTCATCTTGAGCTGGCACCAGCCGCGGGAACGATTGTCAGGAGTAATGTCCCGAGACGACGACTGTCGATACGGTAGCTTATAGTGCTTCGACTTGATGATGTATGCGTTTGCCAGCGGGTCCGGCGATTTGGGACTCAATCTGATTCCCACACATCCTCCTCAACACCGTGTACGGCCGGGCCGGCAACTCAAGGCTGGAGGAGCTCAGCGACTTTCCCAGGATCTTGCCGATGGTGTCCGTGCTGGAGGCCACCCTGCCGTCCAGCACTACGCACAGGTCCAAAGAGCGGAAGATGGGCGGCGATCTGTCTTTCCTTGCAAGCAAGGTTGGCCAGTTCTAAATAACTTACCCAAGATAAAACAAAAGCCCCCTTCATCCCCTTAACCCGTCTCAAGCAAGCAGCGCGCTGGGGTCCTGAAAGACCGTGTGCGAAAACCTGCGGAAGCAGGCCGCATCCACAAGAACCGCGCGCTTCCAAGGTGCTGCGAAGAAGTAATCCGTCATGCGAAGGCGCGCCTTCACATCGTAAATGTACATCATGGGTGTGCTGGGGTTGGCATCCACGATTGGCTTCACCTGATCGCGCAAATTGGTGCCCTTGACCTTCAAGTCGAGAAACGTGCTGCAGCCTCGTGCGCGCAGCGCAGGCCGATCTTGCAACTTCACATCTTCAAACGACTGACAGCATACCATTCTACGTCAAGACACGTGCCCGGGCAAAGTCAATCACCTGCTCGAACCAATCGTCGCTGACATTGGAGTCGTACAAGCAGCTCTTCTGCTTCTCGCCAATCATGATGCTGGGCAAGAAACTGCAGCGGTCCAGAGAGGAGGGCATGTCTGGGTCCTGGGGACTCTCAGCCACATGCAGCACCCCTAATCGAACCATGTTCAGTCCTGCGCGCGCTCAGACACATCAGGCATGAGCTCAGCCTTCCCGTCAGCGGTGGCGTCCTGGCGACTCAGCTCCTCAAGCTCCTTGTCCATCTTGCCGCTGCTTTTAGGGTCTTGGCCAAGAAGGCGCATATGTGTTTTTTTGCAAAGGGCTCGCAGAAATGATGTTCTTCTCGATGTCATCAATGAGAAGGTGCAGCACCCACAAAAGCAGCGAGCGGCTTGCCACAGAGTTCTTGGCCACTGTTGTCTTCGTAGCCAGCATCTCCAGGCATGCAATGGCCAGAGCCAAAGCGCTCGTCCAAGTCCAAGATTAGGCGGTCTGCTTCCGGACCTGCGTCACTGATTCGCTCGTAGATGCGCAGGATCTTTTTGATCTTTGCGGGGTCCTTGAGACTCTTGCATTTTGGCCCGAACCTGTAGCATGGCGCAGGCGCAGCATGGCACTGTTCGAAGCAAGGTGTCAAGCCGACCAAGAAAAAGAAACCTGCTGAATCCTTTCGCCAGTGGCCAACTTGCAATTGCGTCGGCATCCGTGCCCTTGGCAAGGGACTTCAACACATTGCGAACCTGGGCCACGGCCTTGATCTGGCGCCAGCCTTGCAAAACCAGCGCCTCGTGGTCATCCAGAATCTCCTCAGCCGAAGCGAACTTCTTGCGCTCGGCCTCTTCATTGTCTGGGATGAGGACCCAGCGCACCTAGCGCTGCTGTCGTGTCACATCATGTCACACGATGCGATCTAACAAGGGCCGTGAAATTGCTGCCTTCGACCATCGTCAAAGCGTGAAAGTTGCAAGCAAGGCACACGCGCACAGCGAGCTGCGAGCGCAAACTGCTTCATCTCAGAAGGTTTCGCTCCGGCAGCTTTGGCTTGAGACCATGCCAGGAGCAAGGCGCATCGGTCAGCATCGCATTTGAGGCGGCAGAGCTTGCCGGGCTTGTCCGAAGCGGTCGTAGCCCGGACAGTGATGACGTCAATCAACCTGGGGTTCTCGTCGCCTCTCAGCCGGTCTGCTTTCAAGCGCGCCCGTCCTTCAGGGGTACGATTCGCGCAAGCACTTACGCCTGAAGCCAGCGCGAGCCAAGACACCAGGAGCTTGTTGGAGCACACTTTGCAGTCGTAGCTTATAAGTTCAAGCATGTGTGTCACACAGCAATCGGTCACCCGGTCCTAAAGCTGGTGGCATGTGCAAAAACCAGCGGGTCGAACCAGTCGAGGTTCACGCGCGCCTCATAGATGCCTGACTTATGGAGATTTGACTTGTACTCCTGCAGGTCAAAGCCGGGGGTTCCAAACGCATCCAATGGGGCTTTTGAGGCGAGCTGTGGCCTCAGAACTCATTGGTTCCAAAAAATAATTGCGGTTTTGCAAAACTAAAAGTCTCGCATTTAAGCTAATCACTGTTTTAGCCCTTAGGACAGCCGGCAGCGCTACCGACTGCCGAAAGCAACCCCCGCCGGTTCAACGATATCGTTTTTTGGGCCGTTTTAAGCGCGCCAGGGCTAACCCAAGATGCATTTAACAATGTCACGGGGTTGCTTACGACAGTCGGTAGCGCTACCGACTGTCCTAAGGGTAGGGCCCCCGTGGCCCTACCGCTAAAACAGCGATTAGCTTAAATGCGAGACTTTTAGCATTGCAAAACCCGCAATTAAATTATGTTTGGTAAAAACAGCTGGTTCATTGCAGCGGGTTTGCCCAGTGTGCCGGCAAGAAGGATCAAGAACGCTTTCGATGTGTCAACCAAGAAAAAGTTGATGGCATCCTCATCCGTCATCTTCGGAAGAATATGGGCCAGTTCCCTGCTCAGTGCCAGTTTCTGTCAGGAAAACAACTCAGCAAAACTAGGCTGCAGCATTTAAAGCGAGAACTCGGCCACACAGCGTTCGCAGCCACGGTCTTGAACCTATGGCACCTTTTCTGGGCCGTTTGCATCATTGCTTGACATTGAAAAAGTAGCATGGTTGACCGTGGCTGCGCAATATATATTTCTCCCGAGCCCGGCCCAGAATCATCTGCTACGGAGTTTCCCAAAAGGCCTCCTTCTCATTCAGAACCCGCCAAGGCGGCGAAGGAGCGGAGGCCAGGATTGCAGCTGATCGGGGGCAGGGCTTGAAACGCCGGACTCACCCAGCAAGTGTTCGGGGAAGCCCCTCCTTTTTTTGATGTTTGCAGCTTGGATGCTGTCTGAAATGAGGATGCCACTTGTGTCCTGGGTGGTGATGTACTCGGGATTCATTGCTGCCCTCAGGAGTACTTACTACACGGTCTCTCTTAGTCTTGTACACACAGAGACACACAGAGACCCAGGCCCAGTCTCAGTCTGTTCATCCTAGCGCGCGGTGATCAACAAGCCAAAACTACGTTTCAGTTACTTGGGCTACTACAAAAGTGGCCTGCAACAAGACACCCAGGGCAAGTTTTTATAACCTCCCAAGTCAGTACTACTTACTTGTCGGTAGCCCCTGCAGATCGCGCCACAAAAGGGCCGAGCAAACCAAACCTCAGCAGTCAAGCGGTGCCCCAAAAAGGCTGACTTTGAACGACAGCATCAAGTGGCCTCATCCCGTGGCCGAGACGATCATGAAAGCCCCAGCGCCTCGTACGGTAACATAGTCACTATTGCATGGCGGTCGCTAGGGGGCAAACCCGCAACATGTTGGCAACCAGGGATCAAGCAACGCAGGGCTTCCCCCAGACTCATAAGTGTTTCATGGGATTTTGAGTTTACAAAGTTATTTCCGCATGAACGTTTAATCAAAGTTCAAACCAGTAGAGGTAAATGGTAAGCTTTGCAATGAAGTTGTTTGGTAACAAGCCTTGCCGAGCCAGTTACCATTGTTTCTCAAAATGCCAGCGACAAAAAAATCGATAAACTCACAAATAACACACATTATTTTTTGACATTGTTACAACCCAGTTTCGCGTCCGTGAAAACATCTTTGGTCAGGCGTGCTATAACGAAGCAGTCAAGCGGGTGCGCTTACCATGGTCAGGCGCGCACGCAGTGTTAAAACACAGCAGTCGAGCGGGTGCGCGTACCATCGTCGGGCGTGAGCGCTGTGTTTTAACGCAGCAGTTCGACGGGTGTGCTTGCCATGGTCAGGCGCGCGCGCAGTGTAAGAACGCAGCAGTCGGGCGGGTGCGCTTACCATGGCCAGGCGTGCGCGCAGTGTTAAAAGCTAGCACTCGGGCGGGCGCCTTGCCATTGTTAGGCGTGCGCGCAGTGTCATTATAATGCAGCAGTCGGGCGGGTGTGCTTACCATGGTCAGGCGTGCACGCAGTGCTATAACGCAGCAGTCGAGCGGGTGCGCGTACCATGGTCAGGCGCGCGCGAAGTGTTAGAACGCAGCGGTCGGGCGGGTGCGCTTACCATGGTCAGGCGTGCGCGCAGTGTTATCACCCAGCAGCCAGGCGGGTGCGCTTACCACGGTCAGGCGTGCGCGCAGTGTTATAACGCAGCAGTCGGGCGGGTGCGCGCAGTGTTGTAACCAAGCAGTCGGACGGGTGTGCTTACCATGGTCAGGCGTGCGCGCAGTGCTGTAACGAAGCACATGCCATGGTCAGGCGTGCTACAACGAAGCAGTCGAGCGGGTGCGGGTGTCATGGTCAGGCGTGCACGCAGTGCCAGGGCGATGCAGTGGTGCGGGCGGGCTATGCAGGGTCGCAGGAAAAAAGTGCACGCCGTTAAGCGCGCTTTCTGGTCCGCTAGCAGCGCTAGCACAAACAAGTACTCTGGCAATGCATCGGTGTTCCCAACATTGATGGAACCACGGAATCCGGAACATCTTGTGACATGACCTATTCTTAGCTCTGCAAAGGGTTGCAAAAACACGAGCTACGGCAGTCGTGAATAAGCATATGGGGTCAAGCCCTTGACTGCTGCCTGTGGTGAGGTTGCCCTTGGCGGCGAGGTTGCCCTTGGCGGCGAGGTTGCCCTAGGCGGCGAGGTTGCCCTTGTTGGAGAGGGCACTCTGCGCCTGAGACAAGCTTGGGAATGCTGACCAAGGGCACTGCTCACCGCTCATGGTAGAGAAAAGAGCCTTTCCGTGGTATGAAAGGGGTCCAGGTCGGGAAATGTCATAGCCCCAAAGCTCTATTTCCCACGGCCATGGCAATGCTTCCGCACCGTTCAAGGGAATGATAAATAGCGCTAGTGTTCGGCGATCGGTATCTCTGTCTCAAGCATCAACACATGCTGCCAAAGAGAAACACAGCACGAATCCCATGTGATAGCCACCGACTGGCTCTTGAGGAGTTGTGCTGCAAGGTTAACTTGAGATCATCGCAAACTAATCTTGCCACAACATAGGCAAATAGATCTAGTACACAGGGTGGGTCCGCACAGCGTGAAGCTGTGCTTGAAAATGCTGACAACAGGCAACACAAACTCAGCTTCCATCGCGGCAAATCCTCTTCCAAGCACTGGTCACGAATGCGCGAACTATTGGAACTCGACTTCCCAAACTCTTGGGCTTTCTGAAAATTGCGTTCATTCTGCGGCTGGCGAGTCCAACGTACGGTCATGCCCCTAAGCTAGCAAAGGACATGCAAATGGATCTGACCAACTCCAGCCCTTGCCATTGCCATCTAGCGGTGTGATGATCCAAACGCGGCCCGGCAGTTCTGCTTCAATGGCACAGCTGCTGCCAGAGTCAGTAGCAGCTGCTTCAGCTACTGCTTTATTGCTCCATGTGCGTCTGCTGCTTCTACTGTTTCTGATTCTTCTGCGGTTTCTCCTATTTTCGTGATGCTGACCATTGTTTTCTGCTCATTCTAGTTCTCTACTTCAAAGGATTCTTGGCCCACACAAGTCCAAACTTGTCTTTCGCTTCAAGCCATCGTCTGGGCCTTTTTAACAGTAGGTTTTGGAGAGTGAGAAGTACCTGCCTCGCAAATAAACAAACCTTGCTCACTGAGTCTCCCGCGGAGAGCGACTGGAGACACCTGCAACCAATCTCTTTCCAATCACATTTTGCATACCGCTATTGGAGTTGCCTCAATTCAGGGGAACCCCTTCCCCCCGAAACCGGCAGTTTCCTTGAAAGCAAACCCAACAAGGGCTCCCTCAAAAAAGACACACCTGAATGCATCCAGCAAGTTCGACAATCACTCAAGCACCATATGACACAAATCTCTTTTAGCAGGACAAGCCCAACTGCGGACTCGCTTTGGCTCCTATCTGGAGAACCAGTTGGCTTGCCGTCACAAATCTTGAGAAGGTGACAGCCAACAAGATTGCTCCCTATTCAACCAGCCAAGAAAGCTACGGAAGTCATATAGGAAATAAATCTCAGTCCGATCCAAGCGTGCGTCATCGCAATTCGCTTGCCTGAGTTCCGCACACGATTCATGTGCAAAAGGCTCTGCTGAACAAAGAATCATGCTCGTTGCCTCACATGTCTGGAGACAAGCGCAACGGTCTTAAAAACAACACGCACACACACACACAATTTGACTGCGAATGCTGGGAACTATATGGGTAAGGAGCTTTTTGTTGGGGACTCTTCTTGATTAGCATCATTTACATACAGATTCGCCTCCACCACGATCAGAGGGAGTTCATTGCGAGTCATAAACATGCATACTTCAATGGTACAACTAGGACGCAATGTCAACCTCGGACCTATCGTAAGGGCAGTACTCAAAAGCAAACTCCCCAAGTTGTGTTCATTCCCAACCGCCGGGTTCCGAAGATGACAAGAACTATCCACCCCCCCCTCCCCCCCCGGCAACTGGTAAGCGCGGATCCTTGCCTGTCGCTGGGATCTCCTGGCATCACATCAGCTCTGACAGCCAAAGGGCTCTGGCCAAATGAATGGTCTGTCTTCTGTTTTTAAAGGGGGACCCACCAGAATGGTGGTTTTCCCTTTGGTGTCCCTTTAAAACCATCCAACAAATGGTGGTGTTCCTTTTGGTTTCCCTTTTAAACCATGCAACCAGGGATATACCAACTCCAAAAAACGGCGAGCTCAGCGAACACCCGGAAGACGGACAGGCCTCGAAATAAAAGCTAACACGTGATGTCTGCTGGTAAAGCGCGTGTTCACATGGCGAAGGTTCAAAGGGGGCGTTATTTTGAACACAAAATGGGTACAAATGAATATTGCTGAATATGCTCGCAATATTGAATATACAACACAAGGGGCCTTACTTGAAAAGGCGCATATTGCTCACAACTGAATATGCCAGGTGAACTGGCTACAGCGTACACTGGGCAGGATGGACAAGTTTATTATTCTCATAAACGTTCTGTATCCTAAAGAGCAACCATATGTCAGTCAACTCCAAGACTTCAATCTCGGCAAATTGCCGGCCAGCCTGGAGCAATTCAGCGTATCGCCGCCGTTCCTGGCTATCAATTTGGTTTTTGCATCCAAGGCGTGCGAAAACCAGAAGGAAACCGCATGTTTTGCAGGCTTTCTCATTTGAGCGCTCATGTAAAACAAACCCAAATTACCAGGCGCAAAACCTAGTGACTTTGGGATCGGAACCAAACAAGGTTGTAAAGTCACATTCTGAGTGGATTAGTCAACAAAGTCCAAGCTTGCCGACCACGATCAGGTTAATATACATTTCATCTCAAGACGCACATCCCAATTTTGGAGGACCAGCGGATTTAAGCGCTACAAATTGAGGGCCTAACAACTACATTGGGACTGGAGCACACACAAACCAAACTTAGTCATGACCATAGGAGCCGAGTGTTCTGAATTCTTTAGCCCCTCATACTTCAGGAGGACAAAAGTGTCTGCCTCTTGCTTCTTCCTGCAAAGCTGCGTGCATCACCCGCAGATGGAACTCCGTTTTGTGTGGCAGGAGTGAGATGCTTCTTTGAACAGAGCGGGCCAGAGCGGGGAGTCATCAGAGATATCCTGGATGCGACTGTGTAGGTTGACCTAGTATGCGTCAAATTATGAGGGCCAAAAACAAACCACACAGAACACCACCTGCAGTGCTCAGAAAAGTGAGAGCATTTCAAACTTGTCACTTGCATAGTGTATCTTTTTTGGAGGGTAGCCATTTTGGGGCCCAAAAAGGAAACCAACCCATTTCAGGGGGTCCCCTTAACGCACAACACACACACACACCCATATACCTCGACGCGATGATCATCTCAGGCCACCTCTCGAATCTAAGGCGCTTTTTGCGGCTATGCTGAACACGCATTGGCGCATTGGCGTTCGCAGCGCAAAGCCAGCACTGCAGCTGTAGCAACTGAAACGGCAAACGAAAGAAAGTGACCAAAATATTATGGCTCAAAGATGAGGGTTCTCCACGGAATGTGTGGCGAAAGTCGCCAGAGTCCAAGTCTTGTAGCTGAACCTTGCTCTACATCAGATTGAAAATGGACGGCACAATTTCCATGTCCAGAATGATAAGACCCATCCGGGAGGTGCTATTTCTGACACTAAGCAGAGAGACACACATTAGTTCTGCAACTGGACCTATGTGCTCTCAGCTTGCCTCTTTCAGCTCCTTGTCTTTCATCTCCAGCGCATTCCTGCGGACATGGAATGCGACTCCAACATCTCGCTGGTGCACGTCGCGCGTCGAAAAACGGCATCAAGGAAATATCACAGATGCCGAACCTGAGCCGGGTTTTGTCCAGTGGGAAGATGTTGCAGGCTTCCGGCAGCGGCCATGTCATCTCGATGACTCCAGCTCATTGGCAAAATAACAATTTGAGATACGTCTCACTTACCCAAAGAGCCTGGAAAGCGAAGGTTAACCTTTCTCCTTTTGCAACCTTGACTAGCGAGAAATACCGTTGGAGTCGGCCTACTTTGCTCAAAGCCCCCTGGTGGGTTCTATCTTTACTGACATAAATATGTTTGCAACGATCCGAAAACAACACCTTTGCAAGGTAATCGACATGTTTTGGATATGAAGCCCAGGCGCCCTGCAGCAATCATGAAGCATAATGTAGAAAGCTGCCCGATGTCTACAAACGTCTAGAAAACAAAAGCTTCAACTCCAAGGCACGCACAATCTGCATCGGACATATCATATTTGCAACTGTGACATGAAACCCATTGCACGGGCCTATGTAAACCCTCCTAGATCCTGTGTTGATACTGTTCTGACGTTCTATGACTGGGAGCATGCATCCTACAAGACAACACTTGGCTTCTGCGAAGTCTGCTGCTACAGTTTGCTTCCTCGACTTTTCTTCACAACGCTTTGCAGGCAGCTTGTTCTCCACACAGACTGGGCCCGTCACAGTGGGCCCACATGTTGAGGGTTTTCCTTCAACCCGCGAGGGAACTGTTGAGGATGTCGCCTTGATGCACAGTCAAGCAACAACAGTGCTAACCTTGTGTTATAGTCTTTGACAAGCTAAAGGCTCATGCTGTTTGAGAAACTGTGAGTGCCCATCGCTTTGTTTCCTTCCACGCAGCGTTTTGGAACCCCTCAATGGACCCTACTGAACCAAAATAAGTCAAGCATCGCCAACAGTCGCAAAGCCCTTCCAAGTCCTTCCCTGCGGTTGGCATATATGCTACCACTGCCGCGTAGTCGACTTAATGCTGTCTTTTAGTCAAACGACCAACATGGCGAGTTCATTTATGTTCATTTAGGGGATGCACTTGGATCGCTCCAAAACACAACCGTATCGAACCGAATCCCTTTGTTCAGCCCGCGAGTGGGAACGAAACACGGCCAACAGCAATGCAACAAGCAAGGCTGCGCTTCAGGAGACTCTTCTTTCGGATGCTACATGCTCGTCCACTGTCATACCCGAAACGAGTCGTTTCGGGTCCGAGTTTTGGACCGAAGAGCCCGAGGCCAATCGCTTGCCACAAGCTCAGCTTCGAATTGGGTGTGTCTCGACCCCCCAAAAACACGAACATGATTTCCCTCCGGTTGCTGGGACCCTCCATTAAAAAACACACACACACACACACACACCACCCACACCGCACACAGCAATTTTGTTTCCCCGCCTGAGCTCCTCGCGCTGCGCCTGCGCCTTCTCAAACTCTGCCCGCCAGTGGGACACCTGCAGTCAGATCACCGGGCCTGTTTCGGTTTTCGGCCAATGGGGAGGGGCTATCCCTGTCAACCCCCATTATTCAGGCCTGAAGGGGCGGCTATGGGGAGAATAAGGGCTTCTTAAGGGCTTGGCTTATCCCAGGCTTATCCAGCAAATAGCCCCTCTTGTCTCCCAGACCAACTTGCCTTTTGCACGGTCTGTCCCCAACCAAAAGCCGATGGCTTTTTGCACGAATTGCGAATGGTCAAAGAGGTGGGTTGGAAGGCTTCCACCCTGAGTCTGGCTCTGGTATTTTAGACGCGCAAGCGGCAGGGACATAATGGGACGCATATCTGCTTCTCTCAAGGTGTGTGAGGCCTTGAGCTCGAACAACGTCTTTGCTCAGACATCGGAAAAACTGCGCTATCCGAGACGCAGTTTTGTACATGCCACAGTTTGCTCAGGCCATTCCTCCCTGTGGTACAGTATGAATTTCAATTGAGGAGCCTTTGTTTGGACATAAGAACTCGAACTCCGGAACAGCCCCCTCGTTGCCTCCTGCATCAGCTGGCTACGATCTCCGTCAGCCTCTGGCGCACAGCTGGTGCAACAAGGCCGGGTCTGCGAAAGTTTCGAGCACTGCAAGCACGAACATGCATCCACGTAATTATAATGTGTAGTCCTGTCTGCGTGTATGTACTGTTGTAAGTTTGATGTAGACATTGTGCAAATATGTGCATGCATCGCCAGGCTGAGAAAGAAGACAGCGAGATTCCAATTCCACATTCCAGCTCAAGGCCACAATGCAATTGCCCCAAACACATGCTTTCCAACCTCGCAGGTATTGAGCATGCATGACTTGTTGCACGTGTATCGCGTTTGTTGTGACAAACAACAAGCTTCAGCGCTGAATTGCATGTTCTAGTTCAACCATTCCAAAACACGTAATGAGACAGCATTTACAAACAGCACAGAAAACATTGGAGCAACCGCGCAGGTTTCACCTTAAGGAAGATGTGCTGACAGTCGCCGACGGTTGAAGGCGGCACTATATAGATTACTAGACGATTGCACCCGATGGACAGTCAAATGGCAAGAGAAACATCAAGCAGAACATCAAGCTGTATGATTCACAACTTGGGAATCTCAACTGGGTACACTTGGCATACAATTTGGAGATGTCCCAGGAAACGGGTGAGCCACAAGGAGAGCTAACTCGTCACTAAGCTGCAGCCCAAGGGGCAGGAAAGCGCTGCGAATCGCCTGGCAGAGTCATTCAAGGGCCAGTCTTCGAATCGGGCTCCATCGGCTTCATCCATTTCAACTGCCGCCGATCAGCCTGGATTCTGCCTGAATGTGCGGAGATGCCCATGGGATTCAGGGCCAAAGCGTCCATCGAAAAATTGCCTAGGTTTCTCTCACAACCCAAACACATTTGTTTGCTTTCCCTTCTGGCTCTTCATTTAAAGCCAAGCAAAAGCCCTCAGCTGACGCAAACAAATGAATGAACCGGCTCACGAAAGCAAGCCGTGTCCCTCTCATTTGCCGTGGACAGCTTGCAACTAGTTGCCGGGCATCTCCAATGACGTCCCCCAATGGATCCCAACAACTTAAATGGCCTTGCTACTTGAGTTTGTTCCTTTGTCGATCCTGGATATCGCAAGCGGTCTGCTAACACCCTTACGTACATGCAAAATAACCAAACAGCACAAGGGATGGTAAAGGCCAGTAAAGGCCGTCATTTTGAATTCAATAAGTAAGTCACACTCATCATAGGTAACCTCGTTTGCGCCCGCTAGGTAAGGCTGTTCATAATTGGAACTCAAATCTGGACTAGGTCCACTGACTAGATCCAACTCTAATGTTTCATGGGTGTGTCTCCAAATAGGGGACCCATGGGACCCCTCAAAACGTTGGTGATTTGTTGCTCCATTTCGACCACTCCCAGCAAAAGCACCAAGAGACTTCAAAGAGGGGCCGCCACTCCAAACGCGCCAGTTCGCCTCGCCGAGCCGCCTCAGTGTTTCACCGAGGGATCGGCTTCCTGGTCCCTGTTTCACGAAGCCCGATTGGAATACTCGATAAATCACCTACCAACTGGCGCGACCGGGATTTGTCCATCCACGGTACGAATGCCGCCCAGGCAGGCTGCCCTCACATTCTGCAGAAGTCGTTCCTGCATGTTGGTTGGGTGTTGCGTTCACCATACAAGTCCAGTATTGTCTTGTATCTTGACGGGTCCTGAATTCACTGCAATCCAAGTCAAGCTTTCATGTCAACGTGTTCCAATGTGGCATCAAAGCGACACCCTCCATGCTCACTGCCGTCCTTGCATTCGTCACTGGCTGACATCCCAAAAATAACCCTCTAAATTGCGGCACAAACGGAAATCACCAAACACCCAGAAGCAAATTGCAGAACCCCTGAGAAAATACCCACTTCAAGACACTAAATATGACTGAACAAAAAAACCTGGGGCCCCTAACCCCTAATTACTGGACCCCTGAGGCCCGTAACCACTCACCACTGGACGCCTGCGTTTTGGACGCAAAAAAAAGCCGAGGCAGGAGCCGTCGGAGGCAGCGCAATGGCAGTGAGGCGCTGCGAGAACTGCAAGGAGTGGAGGGTGTCGTTGAGGCTCTCCCTGATCCCAACATCTCACGCCCATCCGCGGCTCAAATCGGTCCCCTCAGGCTTAGGCCCCCCCCCCTACTTAGAGGCCCCTCCCCGGCAACCCCCAAATTTGTACAAAAGAAGCAGAAGCGCATCTCCTTATGAATCTTGAGCCGCGCCATACATTTCGCTGAAAGATTTGTGTCAAGATCCGCACGAATCGACGGTGCATTGATGTTGCGGATGTGACTTGACTGGAGGCTCCCAAAATTCACCCTCTCTTGGAGTCTTGCATGCCTTCCTGAGTTATGGCTTGAGGGCTGATTCCGACCCAGGTTGGGACTATCGGTTCGCAACCCCTTTTCGTTTGGAAACAATGCAAGCCGGAATGACTGAAAAGTAGAAGGGGTCTTTATAATCCCCCCAAAGGGACATATGCCTGATGAAAGGTTCACTTTTCAAGATCTGGTCACAATGTAGATATACCAAAACAAAGGTTCTGATTGGGACGGTTTTGAGCAGGTAGCTCACGTGTTGATTTCTCAGAAGCGCAACTTGGCTGGCGTGAGTTGCGGGGCTCGGGCAGTTCCAACGAATGTGCTCTATTCTGCGCCGTCTTTCTGGGCTCGGGAAACCAACGACTGCCATCTGGTTTCTGTTTGGGCGCTCAAGACGGGGTGCTGGATGCCGTGAAGCCAGTCGCACCTGCCGGTGCTTTTTTGGGATCACAAAGGCGACGTACCCAATCTATGCTGGGAAGAAGCTAAAGGCTCCCCCAACAAGAAGGGATATCCACAAGTGGGCGTGTCTTTTATTGTCTTTTGAGGTCTTCAAGGGAAACCCAAAGGAAAACCCACTATACTTTTTGGGGTGGAGATTCCATGCACCCTAATCAACCAGGGGCTTGTTCATCCGGGCCATCGTCCCGACACTGTCCTCTGCAAAGTCCGCCTCATGTGAATCCTCTAAAATTACAAATGAAGGTGGCGATACATTGATGTACTCGATACATGGGGTTGTCTGGGGGGGGGGGGGGAGGGTCCCCCCCCTCCAAAAAAAAGTGGTTTCCGTTTAATCGATTGGTTTTCCAAAAGACACCAAAAAGGATACTCGCAAAAGAATGACACACCCACGTGTGAACTCACGCAAAAAAGGGATACCTGTCTTTCAGATCAAACCCAAAATGAGCAGTTTGGACCGCAGAGCCTATAAAGTTGCCCAGTGAGCTCAGTTAAAATAAACAGTTTTTGGGATTGACCAATTTCAACGGAAAACGACATGTGAACAGGGTGCTACTGAATAACTGGGAACCAACGTTCTGTTCACCGTGGCAGGCTACAAAACGTGGGTTGGACTGGGTCCGTGACAGCGACATTCTGCAAATTGCCCCCCTAGTGGCTGAAATGAAGTTAGTGCCTGTCCTTTGAAGTGAAGTCCCCAAAGTTCAACCTCAAAACGGCGGTTTAAAATGAAGCCACTCCCACAAAAGTAATTATGAGAATAACGCGTCCATAGCCAAGGTGGCCACGACTCGTCCGAGCTGCTTGGTGGGCGGCAAAGTCACGATGACCACCGTGCGGCATTGGCCAGCGCCACCCAAGGCATCCTGTGAACTGGGTGGCTGTGGATGGATGGGTGGGTGGGTGGGTGGGCGGGCGGGTGGGTGGGTGGGTGGGTGGGTGGGGCTCTGCAAAGAAACAACTAGCCTCAGGTCCACGGGTTTACTTGGTTGACGTTGGAAGGGCAGCAAAAAATGAAATTTTAGCAGTTGTGTGGGGATTTCCCACTAAACCACAATAAACGCAGATGTGAAATGTTTCCCAACAACAACCATGGTTTGGACTTGGGAGGAAGTAGTTGGGAAAGAAAACCAAAGCGACGTTCGAAACTTGCGTCTTCAACGGCTCGGAGCCCCTGGCTGAATGTGAATGGCTAATCCAAATCCGACGTCCGTGGCGAATACAACACGGAAAACCGCTACCGTATGGCACAAGGGTTAAGAATTTAAATGCATTTAAACCCAACCAAAAAGAAGAACCTACACACTTCCCTTCCTGATATTGTGGCTCCAAAGACTTCAAAAGCACGGACATGTTGTTGTTTCGTGTTGGACCAAGCTTCGCATGTGCTCAAGCCCCTTGCAATGAATGCGTCATTCAAATATTGTTGGCTCCCAAACTATTTCCCTGGATACAAAAACGGCATCTCTTCATCTTCCATGGCCAGCATTTTCCAGCATGTCTGGAATTGTCGCAGCCATGATCCTAAGACACATGCACTATTCAAATCTGACAGGGTCCCTTCACTGGTTGTGACGCATCATGTCAGTGAAATTGCTAACATGGAACCCGCCAGAGTGTGTCTCAGGGAACCTGAGTGCGTTTTACAGCTTTCCTCTAATTGGTGGTTTGGAGCCCGGTTTGGTGGTGTTCCGGGCGTGGTTTCCCAACCCACTACAACACCCTGGGTTCAAAATCAACTCCAGTTCCCACAATCCAACCCACCAACTAAGGGCGACCTGTTGTGTGATGGGTCGATTGCACCGTCATCCTTGGGCAATGGAAACCTGATCTCTATGCGCTCGGACGCCTAGTGTAAAAAGGGCGGCATGCGCAAACGGCCCGAGCTGGAACCCGTTGATTTCGAAAAATAATCCCGTGTCAGGAACTCTTTGGGTCCCCGGCTTTGCATAAATCACCCGTGGCTCAAGAGATGGGACGCAAATATAAACCCACCCTCCAAGGGCAGACCGGCACAGCGGCTTCCCCGCCTGCAGCAGCTGCGTCAGCTTGGAATTGCGGAAGGGCACGTGGGAGACACGGCGCTCCTGCGCTCGACTTGGATTGGCCAAAGCAGTTGCAAACCCATTTCATTTTGGACCGAGTGCGGTCAAACATCAGATGCATAGATGACATAGGCGCCTGCATATTGCTGACAGCCGCCTATAAAGCAGTCGATCAGGAACTATCCTTTCCTAGCCAACTTTGCGCAACCCAAAGGTGAACCACCCAGTGACTGGCCAACCACAAACCACCCGCTTACCACCGCCTAACCGCCCACTATGCCGGGAAACACTCTCAAGCTTGGTTTTTAAAGGGAAGCCAAAAAACGAAACACCCATCTCAATAAAAGCAAAAAGTCCCGAACTGGAGAATCCGAAGTTCGGTCTCCTTGGCCGAAATCACATCGGCGAGGGCACTGAGCGAGCCTTGCGACAAGATCTGAAAACCCGAAATAGGGCTCGGCGTTTTTGATGAAAATCAAATCCCTTTTGGTGGGTGTTGCAACCACGACAAGAAACACTCTGTTTGCCACCGACAACATAACCAACCACGGCACCTTCCCTCCATGTTACCCTCCCTTCCCACCATGTTGGCCCAGGATTTCTTCAATCCCATGCTCAAAGCAACTCGCGACAGGGCGAGACGCGAGCGTGATCATTCCTGTGGATGGGCAAGCCCCCTACAAATAGCCATCCAACTTTCTTGTTGGATTTTCATTGGTGCTTTTCTTGGTTGCCCAAAGTAAACGGATCTAGGCTGAGCCTTGCCCCGTCCAACTTTGTAACTCCCTCACTCCAAAAGACTCAAATGGCTGGGATTCGCCAGGTAGTTCAAGCCACAAAAGCAAATCCCTCAAAGCCACCAACAAACTGCCCCCGAGAGAAAAGACGCTTTTCTCGCCCTGTTTTGTGTCAGGACACGGTTGATGTGCTGCGCTTCGCGTCGCCGCTCACCAACCGCCTGGCGAGCAAACGAACTGGTGGTTGGGGTGATATGGGTGGCTCGTCTTTGTTGGAGTTGGTACACGTTTTGGTAGGTTGTAAAGGGAAACCAAAAGGAAAACCATCATTTTGGTGAGTTCCCTGCCTAAAAAGGATACACCCATATATTTCCCCTCACACCCGCCGAGGAAGCTCACAGTGAGTGGGCCCAATTCGCGTAATGTGCCGTGGGAGCAACTTTTGAGCGGCTTGGACGTTGGGCGCCTGCTCACTTTTAGTTTCAGGTGCGGAGTGGCTTTGACCCCCCAACAACGGAAAGAAAATTCCGGCGGGTTCCCATTTCCCCCATTGTCCCAATCAAAGTCACAGAAGAAACCTGGCCCCTAGGACGGACCCCCCGCTCCAAATCATATTTCCCCACGCACAAGGGGACTGGGAATGGAGAATGAGTCTTTGGGAATCCAAAATTTGGCGCCACGGGGCAACCGCTTGTCATGGAAGCACTTTAACTAACTGGTGGAGCTGACAAACGGACCCGTCTGGACACCATTTCAGGTACACATTCAACACTTTCTTGACGAAGAGACTTGAACACTTGGAAAGCTTTTCTAAAGATGACATCTGGTGGTACATGGCAGCAGCACCTAAGAACCCAAATGATAATACGCATCTCGCAAGTGGTATTCACATGTAAGAACGGAAGGTCAGGCTTAAACTGACACCTCCAAACACCAGCAACTTCGAAATCAAATGATAAGCATGCTGATCCGTAACCAGTACGCGCACGGTAAAAGCTGCTCGAAGCCCCGTGGCAAGCCATTGCCGGCTTTTTCAAATGTTTCGATGCAGAACAGGCCGTAGGTTGATGGACAACTCTGCGGCTATCAAGCCACATACGCCACTTGCACACCGTGAATCCCAAGTTTGTTGAGGGTTCCCTGTTCGAGTGGCGCAACAGGAACACCATGAAGGGTCCCCCGATATTGACACCACGGACGAGACGAAAAGAAGGGGTGAAGGGAAGGATCTTGATTGCTGTCCTAACGAAATCCATTTCGAGCAAGTATTGCCGGGCGCAAAGTGACGCACGCCTGTCCAAATGAAGCTCACTTGACGCCCTCAAGATCCAGCGGCAAACAGCAACTGGTCTATATTCGTCAATTTCAGCATGAACGTCAACTGAGAGCTTCAGTACCTGATGGACCCCGTTTTTGGTACCAGTTTTTGAAGGGAAACCCAAAGGACACCAATCATTGCAGGGGACCCAAATTTGAAAAACCGCCCTGGTCCAGTCCAGCCAGGCTCAGCCCCGCAAATCATTTCCCCTCTTGACACAGCACCATCGGCGTTGGACGGCGCCCGTGCAGCTGGGCATCTTATTGTACACTGCAAGGGTTCAGCCAATGGAACCAGCCAATAAAGCATACACAACTGATTTGGAGGTTTCTCAAAACGGGGCGGACCCCTGTTGGCTAGTTGAAGGAAAACCACCTGGTTTAGGCAACCAGTCTGAGAACCACCCATTGGCCCATTTGGATTTTGCTTACGTCAGCGCATGTACTCTAAACCATGCGACGGGGTGCATTGGGATTCCGCATATACCAGCTCCTGCATACTACTTGTGGGTCTGAAGTTTAAGTGTTTGGACCCTCTGGTGAACATCATGGAAACTAATTACGTCCACTCACTTTAGAGGTGGTCCCCTTCTAAAAACCATAGTGGTATCCTTGCTTGCTGTGCAGCCCAGCGATACTCACGTTCTCTACTGAACCTGGCAGGGCCACCAGTGGTCAAAAGAATTCATGAAACTTAAATATCTTGCAATAAAGGAGAAAAACCAACGAGGGGTGCATGGTTTCCTCCATCAACAGCTTTGCCATCTGCATATATGTTATAATCATTCCGAACACTGGAAAACGGAGGAACACGCAAGTGAAGGACCTTCATGATGGGTGAGCTCGTTTTATCCCAGGTCTCGATGGAAAATAGGCAGATTCATTTGCTGAACCGTTGCAACTGCCAGTCCGCAGAAAAGCACTGCAGTGACCGTCTCACTCCCTGCGGAAGCTGCAGCAGGTGAGCTTCGTAATGGATGATAAATATGACCCACAAACAAAAAATATGTGTTCCGAAAAGAGGACATGGGGGAAGTTGGCTGTCCCCCTGATTGTTGTGTAACAAAAAAGAGTTGTGCCCCTATATCAGTCGCTCATGTATGGGTATGCAGGTATGTCGTTTTGATCCACGCAAGCTCAAACGGTCTCGCTCGCACGCTCACATGGGCAGCCTGGCTCTCCATCTCTTCAATCAGCTGTGCGGCAGGGCGCCACATCTTGCAGCGCCGCGGAACATGAACGAAACGCCTGAAGCGATTAGGAAGATTGGGCTCAAAGCCCAGCATCTTCCCTGCCCAAAGGCACATTCATTTTCCTATCACGCAGAACAATGTTCGTTGCCGCGTTGTCTAGGGGATCGACCACGGGGGTACCTCTGATATAATCCCTTTACATATCCGCTCACTAGTAAGTTCGGTTTTACTGCATACACATACATATTCATATGTATATATGAATATACATATGAATATATATATATATATATATATATATTTGTTAACAACATGTGTATGTGTGCACAGCCACGAACCCAGGTGACACGTGGTTGAGCCCTTAGACGTTGCAATGCTCCCCGACCCATCTGTTGGTGTGATCTTTCTTGCAACGGAAAGGCTCCAACGGCAAATCGCTTGCAAGCCTACCGCCGGCTTCGCTCAGCTGGCCAGAAGTGGCTGTAACATGCCTGGCAAGGATGGCATGTAACCTCGGCTCTTGGATGTCGCATATCAGTTGGCGCACTCTGGAACCCGTGTGCTCTAACGGCTCGGGTCTCCTAGGCAAGCCAACGCCCGCCCAAACAAGGTCTTTGCAAATGCGCGCTGGTACAACAAAGTGGTTAGTACGGATGAGCAAGGAAAACGTATGTGATTACACACGATTCTGTCAACTTATACATTTGGTCAAGGATGCTGGCCACTGCCTGCTCCTCCAATACTGCGCAGTTTGCCATTTAACTTGCTACTCACAGGGGAAGCCCCAAACCTAGAATCAACCCAGAGCCACGTTTAGTTTGTGTGTTTCCGGTTCGTAAGATGAAATGTTCTTCATGGCCGCCAAACAAATCCCACGCACCTTAGCTTCCAGACCGACTCACAATTTCATCCACAGCGCTGGCCTCAAACAGAAACGTAATCTACCCAAATCCGTGTACCCTTCCTCCCACAAACATAGCACCTGTGCGAGGATACCTGGAAAATCAATTCGTCTTGACGGGATTCCCTGTCAGCTGCCATGCTCGTGAAAGAGAGATAAAACAATCACAGGGCAAATAGCTGTACTCATTTCTGGTTGGGATAAGTCCCTTACCAACCTTCTAGGTGTTGATTGTCAATTCGGATACAAACAAAACGCAAGAATAATGTTGCACCTCCGCGGCTCACAAGCTCGTCGATTCTCTGCTTGCTTGGCCCAATGCTACACCCACTTGCCCGTCAAAGTTCGCAAGTCAATCATTTGGGTGTGTGTTTGTTTGAGCGCACCATGATTCTCCTTTTGTTGTTTAGCACATGGAACACTTGCACCCTGATTTAGGACTTGGAAGTACAGGCATGTGTTTCCCCTTTTAGGTGGGCGAGCCTGATTCTGGGAAGCAGGTGGCATGCTCTTAGCCCAAACCCCCTTCCCAGCTGGAACAACAATACCTTTTTAAGGCAATCCTTCCCGCAAAAGTCTAGGGGTACCTTCCCTATTCTTTCCAGGGATCCTTCTTTCCAGAAACCTCCGGAAACCCAGGGAAAATGGCTGGTAATCGCAAAGAACGATGGTTGAAACAAATGGGGAATCAACCCCTCGAAAAAGGACACCTGCAAGAGCGGGTTTCTACAATCCGCTGGACCGTCCAAGGCTTCGCCTAACGGAGTGTCCTCCGGGGTGTCCTCGGACCTAAGAAACCACGTGGCGCACATGAGCGAACTGCTTTTCTTGCTGGAGCTCAGTAGGGAATGACCCAGGGTTTGGGAAGGAACCTTGGAATTCCCAAAAGGGAAGCCATAGGGGATGGTAAATGCGAGGTATTCGAACTCATTCTCTGCTGAGGACCAGCAAGTTTTACCCATGTCCAAACTAAACTCCTACGTATCCAAAGAGCTGTGGTGGTGTTCCTCTAGTAGAAGGTCCCAAAAAAGAAAGGCCGCAGTTTCCGGTTGGTTTCCCTTCAAATACCAAAACGTCCACCAATGAGAAAGACTCATACTGTAATACTGGTGACACCTGCTTTTGGCTTGCAAAAGAGCACCTGGGTCTGGTTTTTGAAACACATGTTGCAACCCTGGCAAAGGCCCCCTTTGCAAAAGGAACTTAGCCTTCCAAAAGGGGGTGCACTTTCATGTGTTGAAGGGGTGAACTCACAAATGCCGTACGTGAAGCCTCTGCTTGAAGCATATCCGAGCTCTGGATTCATTCTGCGTTCGCGTCGCATGGCTTTGGATTTGACAGCTTCTCACAGGGCAGCACGGTTTTAGATACGTTCAGAATTTGTTGTGGGCAAGCACATTTGAAAGGGCCCACTGGGAACTAACTTACCCAAATCTTGCTATTGCGGAAAGCACACCGCCCCCAGTGACATTTCCCACAATCCGGAAACCCCAAGCTGACGGCCAAAGGATCTGGCGACAAACATGTGTCACCAAAGCGTTTGAAGGAGTCCAGCTGCATCTGATTGAGGTGAAAGCGGCAATCAGCGTTTCAGCTGCGGCATGCACGAAAGGACCTTGTGACTGTCTCAAAATCTCGAGAGCTTGAGATATGGGTTTGTCCCAAAACAGAGGAAACGCCAACTTGGGCGGTTTCCTTCGACATGAGGCTTCTCGAAAGTCAAAAAGCCTGCAAGCATCCGAATCCAAAGATGCAGTCGACAAAGTACGCACAAGGAAGCAAGCAGCCAATGAAGCAAGCAAAACACAAGCAACCAGCCCAACCAACCAAACACCCTCCTATCCACTAACATGGAACCTGACTGAGGGGTGGAAGACCATTTGTCTCTAAAAGTCACGGATCCTCTGGTGGCTGCCAATAAACAACGACCGCGAAGGTCCCAAGTTTTCTCTGTGCCGGACGCAGCTGGCGACCGGGACACTGGGACAAGTGCGCCTCGCGAGCCAAAGCCGGCACTCGACTCGACGTTCGTTCAGAGCTTCAAACAAAGCGGGGAACCCCAAAAGGTTGGCTTCTTGGCTTTCGTTGAAAACAAACGAATGGGTAGCCTCCACAAACAAACAAAGAAGCGTATCGTTCAGGAATCGTTCGATTACTCGGGTGGCATTCTACATGGTTCTTCGACTGAAACCTGATGTCTTGCCTAAATTATTCTGATCACCAGATCAAACACAAACAAACATTTATTGCAGGCACGCAAACATCCGAGCCGATGATGTTTACTTGCATATAATTCGCGATGTCAAATGTGTTGCAGGGCATATGAGTCATAATCAAAACCTGGCATTAGACAGAATTGTCTACCAAAAAACAATGCAAAACAACCCCATTTATGGCTGGGATTGTCCCTTGCTAACCTGTATCTATCCCGAGTTTTGATTGTGGCTCATATCACCACCAGTAGCTCTGATTCCAACCCACAATGATATGTGCGGCAGTGTGTGGCAATGGACTGCCGAAGAAGTCGCTAAATCTGCAGGGCATGACTACATATTTCACATGCCATGAAGGTCCTGATATGTCCTGACACATGCATCCGAATGCATCGGTCTTCGTTCGGTCCAGGGTCCATTGTCAGCAAGCTGGTGATTTTCATCGACGTGAGCAACATGCAACATGCCTTATCACCTTTCGGGGCTGCCTCATTTGGGTGTGTCTCTTTAATGGGTCCCTCCACAATGGTCTTCCTTTTGGCTTCCCTTTCAAAGCCACACCAGATTGGGTTGCCTTCTTCCCAAAAAAAAACAAAACCCATTTAGAAGCAACCCCCAACGATTGCTTCTGCTCCTGCTCCTACTTCTGCTCCAGCTCCTGCTTCTGCTTCTGCTGGAAGTGGCCGTGCAACTCAGCCGAGAAGCAAAGAAATGCACGCCAGTTTGGCCCAAAGGAACTTACACAACAATGGGTGGGTCAAAATGGGAAACCCGGAAAATGGACTTTGGTGTTTCCCTGTAAAACACACCCGCCCAAAAAAGGGTGTACCCTCAAAAACACAGTGCCCTCTTGCCAATCATTGACATCATTGACATAGATGGGCTGCTGTCTAAAAAGTCACGGTGATTCTTGCAAACGGTGGCTGGGCTTGCCCACCGCCAACTGAAGCCAATGGTGTTGCTGAGTTGAGCCAGATCACAAGACTCATCCCAGAACTATCGAAGTGTAGCAGTTTCAGAACGGGAGGGATCCTGAAAGCAGTGCAAAGAACGCGAAGCAAGCTAGCGCAACATTGATAATTGAACTTGTTCTAGCCATATGAATCGGCCGCTTCAAAAGGGATTCGACAAAGGCGCCAACATGCGTCCTTTGATTATTTGGTATACAACAACCCCGCTCTGCGAAAAACCCACCTGGCAAACAAACGCAGCGGCCATGGAGAATTGCGGGCTCCCTCTGACTTTGTCGAGGTCCCGAAAAGCGAACTGCAGTGGTTTTGCTTCAGGGCTGTTCAGCCGATCTCTATGCGACGGTGGAACATGGCAGTCCTTCGAAGCAACTCCTGTCTGCAAAAACAAGCCAGCACGGCTTTTGTACATAACATTGGCGAAACTAGGGCAAGCAGTCGAGCAGTGTCACGCTTGCGGGAGCAGCAAGTGAGAGAGGAGAAAAGGCAGCACACTTAATTCAAAGGTGGGTGGGAAAAAACACACCAATCGCCGAGGGGTGCGTCAATTCTGCGCAATCCAAAGGACGGCTCCCAAACCTTATCATGGTGTGTTCAAGAATAGGGTTCTCATCTAAGGGAGTTTGGTGTGGCCAATGAAGCAGGCTCCAAAAAAGGACCCTAGTAGAAAAAATCGTCAGTTCCCATATGCTGTACGTTGTCTTTGGGGGAACTCTCTTGGTGTGGACATCCTCTTGCACCAGATGAGATTGGTCTCCCAGTTTTCCAGTTGGGTTTCCAGAAGATCGCTGTGATTCTAAAGGCTGTCCAACGTTTTTGAGGGCGCTGAGACGAACCAACCAACGAGAGAGCAAACGCGAGTCTCAGCGGCTGAAGGCACGAAGTAGTTTGCTGCTTGTTTCAGCGTTGGTGGAGTTATTTGGGGAAACCAGCATGGCGACGGGTTCAGATATGGGTCTGTCTTGTTCTAGGGGACCCCAAAACGGTGTGTTTTCCTCTTGGCTTCCCCCAAAACGTCAAAACGACGCCCCCATATGTTTCTCAAAATAGGGGGAACCTCAAATGGGTCGCTTCCTTTCGGCTTCCCTTTAAAGCCACCCAGGACCGGTCTGAGGACCCCCCCCGGCCAACGCGCGCCTGGCTTGGCTTCCTGGGCAGCTGATGCCAGCGCGGGCGGCAGCACCTCGCTGGCCAGGAGCCATTGGCTCCACCTCGCGTCCGGAAAAGCAGCCAAAAACTGAGAGGGGCGAGCTCGCAATCATGTAAACCCAGAATCATGTGTTGAGATGGGTATTCACCTGGGTAAAGCTCAAATGGGTAGTAAAATGGTCCCTCGCCCAGCCAGCCCCCTTCCGCCCAGGTAACTCCGAATAAACTTCATGGCGCACCAATCTTTCGCCTTTTACTACCTTGCTGTGAACGGGACGCATGAATGTGCCTTCCACAACTTTTGCGGAGCTTCGTGCTCCAACTGGTGTGTGAGAAAGAATCGTAAGCGTGAACACAGGGGCACTTGGTTGCCAGACAGCATTTGGCTCGCTGGCTTCCAAACACCCTGGTTCTTGTAGAGGGTAAAATGTCTACCAAGAACCATGTAAACAGTAAAAAAGGCGGCTGCACCCATGTATGGTTGGGATTCTCTCGGGATTAAACCGGGACCAAACCAGAACAAGCCTTCATCTAACTAGAACCAGCCTTCGTCTAACCAGAACCAACCTTCATCTCGGGTTTTGATTGTGGCTTAATAGGTGGTATCCCCAACAGCCCCCACCCCCTGCAACCCGCCACAACCCCTCCCTGAAAGCTGCTCCGAAACATGCCAGAAGTCGATGTTGGCAGGGACACCGTAGCTTTCAGCTGTGGGGAAAACAAACAAAAAACAACGGGGAATGTTCCCAGCAGCAAACACCGCCAAGTCGAAAGTCAACGGAGTTGCTGAGCTGAGCCCATGTTTTTGTTTCTTCTTCTTTTTTAAAACAAACAGAACGCATCCCAGGCCTATGGACGTCTGAAGCGCTCTGGGCATCCCAGCTGGCGAAAGGACAGGAACTGCACAGGCGCAGCCCCACATAAGGCACGCCTCGGCCGGGCGAAGATGGAAGCAGCCTTGCCATCTGAGAACTGATAAGAGACATGTGTTGCTGTTGTTGCTGCTGCTGCCTCTGCCTCTGCCGCTACTTTCTTCTACTCCCAAAGTATCAGCCACAAAGTGTGTCTCTTGATCGGAGGAATGGCGTGGGCGCTTCCATGTTCTTCTAATATCGGCTGAGACAAAGAACAGCAACACTGTCCCCGAAGTCACATACCTCCCCAGCCGCATACACAGAGTCACGTGGGCTAGATGTTGGAGGCAGGTTTGGGAGCTCCAATTTTCCTCTGAAAGGAGCACAAGTGACAGCCACAGGCGTTCGAAAGCAGCAGCGCAGCTTTGCGCACATGCCTAAAAATGATGAGTCAAGAGGTGCACGCCATGTCAGGGCTGTTCATCTTCTGTTTCTACGGCTTGTGCTTGGCTTGCAACAGCAAGCTAGGGATTTGTGTCAAAATGAGGAGATCCCCAAAATGGTAGGTTTCAACTTCTCATGTGGCATGGTGCACATGGTACAACTTGTACTCCCACGAACATAACCGTACGTTCAAGCAAACCGCCAATGGCGCCAACAATCATTAGGCTCTACAGACAAGGATGCAATCAGCTCAAATGTTTACTGCTGAAAGGAATCTGTCCTCTCTCAAAGGATTGATCTCCCAAATTGAGGAAAACACACCATTAGCCAACAGATGCGTGTTGGGCATAGCTACCTGTCTCCCGGGGGGTCTTTACACACGTCACATATAATATAATTACGTATCACGTATACATACATATATATATATATGTATTATAATGTAACATTCTATATGCATATAGCAACTCACCATCATACTTGTTGCTTTACTTGGCTGCTGTTCTGAGCTGAGCACTTACAGTTGCTCGTCGTTCAGTGCCGCGCAAAAGCGTAACAGCTGTGCTAAGACAGCAGGTCTCCTAACAAGAGACCACACACCCAACGCAATGGCAACAAGTCGTCCACAAGTCTGCATTGAAAAACCTACCAAGTCCAATTCCTGAGTGGTTGACGTTCATACTCCTGACCTATGTTGGTTGTCATGGTTTTCCTGACAAAAAACAAAATATTGGTCCCTCAGAAACAAACATATCAAGAGTTTGGACGAGCGCGCCCCACCCGCTGGGCATCCCCAACCCGCGTGCTTTGGCTTTGGCTTTTGCTTTGGCCTGGTCACGGTGCCACAGGGCGACCCTCACCCCACTTCTTCCCCCCCCCCAACCCCCGTGGCAGTTCTTTCAAACAAGGAAAGTTGAGGACCCTTTGGTGGACAGCATTTACATGGACATGCCTGGGTATCTATGTCCAGCGAGTTGTCCAACAAAGAAACATAGCCGTGCGCTTGAGCTCGTGCTGTCAAAGCAGGCACTTAGAGATCCTTCTTGTGCTCCAGAAACACCGGTCCCAAGCACTACTAGTGATTGGAACAAAACCTGTAAGATTCCATCGTTTGCTTTAGCTTTGGTCCTCAGCACAATGTAGCACGCATAAGTCCTAAGTCTAACCAAATTGACGCTTGGAGAGGTACGCTAGGATCAGATAAAGGAGCATAGCCATGCACGGCCCAGAAACCGACGGCCTGAGCAACTGCAACGGGCATCTATCCCTCAAGTCGTCCCGCTACTAGGCTACAGCAATCCTGACGATGCCTCAAGCAGCTCACTAGCTGTACTCCCTGAGTCCGACCCAAACAACCACCATGCCTAGAGCAAACGCCTTTTTGGGGGGGCCGCTTTTTCCGAGTAAGCTCACAATACTGTCGCGCATTGTCACTGTGCTTTGCTTGTAACAATTATATAGAGCTCTTCAATGCGAGAACCCATGCATTTGAAAGAACCTTCTCGCATTTGTGCGAGCTTTTTTGGGGTTAAATGAGTTTAGCACAAATGGAGTCCAAAAGGAACACCCGCACATTTTTTGGGTCCATGCGCCTATTCTGAAACGCACATTTCCCTTGCCAGCCTTAGCTTTGGCCTTGGCTTTGGCTTCTTTGGCGTCCTTGGCTTTGCGGCGATCCACCCCTCTTGCAAACAACCGCCTCGCATGATCTTTGTCCCCCGACCAAATGTGGCCATTGCAAGAACATGCTGGACCAACCAACTCTGCGAGTCCTTGGCTTCTTTGGACTCCTTGGCCTCCTTGGCCTCCTTGGCCTCCTTGGCCTCCTTGGCCGCTTTGGCCTTAGCCGCCTCTTCCGCTTTAGCTTTGGCCTCATCTTCTGGCCTGAGCCAGCGAAGGTGCAAACTGCCCTTGCATGCTTTGTTTAAACATCTCACCCAAGTTCAAAAGGCGGAAGCACCCATTTCTGATGGAGATTGTCCATGACTAACCTTCATCTGCCCGGGTTTTGATGAAGCGCACTTTTTGCCCAAGTGCCGCAGCCTTTGGATGGTAGCACCCGCTCCGGTCAATCAGAAATGGTCCTTGCTTGGCTACCCCACTTTATCCTGGGCTTCGTGGGCCCTTGACGTGATGGATTCGCGGCAACTTTTTCCGCGTTCGATCACCTCATTGAATGGCTACTGCATCGCGCAGCGCCTCGTATTTGCAACCTTGCTGCAAGAGCACCATGACTATCCAGAACAGGACACTTCGAAGCTCTGCAAGCTACAAACCATGTTGAGCAAATTGAAATGAATACGCAACATGGCAAAACAAATTAGGCAGGGACCCACAATCAATATAATCGCGATGACACCAGGTAGTAGAACCAACTACTAAAGTACCCTGCATGGACAAACATCATTCCAACACAAACATGTTGAGCATAGCTTGTCCGATGCAAACCCAAGAACTCGCTGCTTGGCCACACATGCAGCGTCGCACTCCCACCACTCCTTTGACACGTCGAGGCTAGCCCGAAGGTCAAGTTCCTTTCGGCGAGCTGCGAAGCTTCTGTCTCCTTTGCTTTTGATTCCTCAGTGGCGCTTCTGAAATCATTGGCCCGAATGAGATCTGGACCGCACTTCGGGAGGTAGGAGGATTTGGGGTTGGGACTTGATCCGTAGGAACACATCCTTCAGATATTGATGGCCGAGTGATCCGGCCCGGTTGAGTCCTTCTGGGAGCTGGAAAGGGTGCAAAGTTTTGCAAAGGCGGCACCTCAAGTCCGACAACTTGGTAATTTCTTCAAAGCTTGTCAGTCCTGGTACCAATGTGAAGGGCTAACCAAGTGCACACTGGTTTTTGATCATGACTCAATTCGGTTGTCCAACGCCCCGCAAGCCCATTCAATTTGTTTAGGGCCGTGTAATCCGGTTTGGCCACCAGTGGAGCACAGAAACGGAAGCCCTGCGATAGCGGCCACAAGAATGCCAGCCAAGCATCGGAGTATAGAACTCCCAGTGACACTAACATCAAGTTGAGAGTCGTAGAAGTGGGCGTTTCGGGGCTTCCCCAGAACCGTAGTCTTCCAACCAAATGAGACGGAGACCAAACCTCCCGCTCCCTTGAAGTTGATTGCCAACTCGGGGCACATATATTGACTGACAATTTTGCCGCCAATGGAAGGGGACAAACCACCTAACTGGTGGCGTAATTTCGTCCATGGCTCCTCTCTGTCCAGCTCGTCCTCCTTTGCAGCAGCCTGGTATGTTTGCAGGTTGGCACCCAACTCGCTCCAAACTGGGACGTAGGTTGTCCCAATGGTTGTCCTTTAAACCCAACCAAAGGTGGGGGTTCTAGAAAAAAAACAACACCCTCAAGACATTGACCAATTCAGATTACTTTTACAAGCTGGTCCTTTTGCTGCTGTGTTGAAAATTGATGACAATCCTCTTGTTTGATACGACATTGCAGAGAGCTTTGCTTACCATCTCCGACGGCTTTGTCACGTCAACGTCCCACAAGTCGGCCGCTTCAGCAACGGCAAATGGGACAGGACAACAACACCAAGGGAGTTCCCGAAGGGCAACGGCAAAGCCAACATGAACAATATTCAAAGTACGCCGGAAATTTAGCAAGCCGCCAGGAGTGTTACCTAATTTAGTGATGACTTACGCCGGCCGACCAAACCAGGTGCTTCCAAATGCGCGTGCCACCCAACGGCTAAAACTCGTAGTTCTTCGAGGGCCACAAGATCGAGAAGGACATCCGCCTTGCAAGAATCTTAAGAATACCAAGCCCGGCGTATTTTTTGCAGGCGAAGCCGCCTCAACTTGGTATGGGCGTGTCCTTTCTTTTGAGTTGGAATGGCTCAAAAGGGAAACACAACTCGCTGGTGAATGAGGAAATGACCCCTATAAACCATCCCCTATGGTTTCCTTTAAGGGGATCCCCAGGTTCATTCCCTCATTCCCTACCTATCGCAGCAGCAAGACAAGGAAAACCGCTGTCGCTATGTTGAGGCACCCAGAAAACTCTGAGAGTCTGCTGAGTGCCGACTCGGAGAGTTCGCGCCTCCGTAGACTTTCTGCCTGAGGGGGTGTTTCTCAAGAAATGATGTGGGTGTTTCTCAAAAACAGGGACCCCTCCAGCTGGTTGGTCTCCTTTTGGCTTCCCTATACTCCACCGTTTTGAGAAACGGGTCATTTCGAGCGCCACCACTTTACCAAAAGGACCAATGGACACTAACCGAACCGCAAATTTGGGATGTGCGTCTCAAAACGCTGCTCAAGCTGCTGTTGGACCTATGCTGAGGTAACCGAGCTGCTCCCTTGTGCTGCCACAGTGGTTTTCTGACGGTTGCCTTTTTGCCTTTTTGGTTGGTCACCAGGGAAAACATCAGAGAAGTCAACATTTTAGGGGTCTCCCTATTTGACACGTAAAGTTGCTGATTCCAATGCTACTTTATCACTCAGGGAATTCCTGGGCAACTGACAGAAAGTGGCAATCTAAAAGCCGATCTTCCGCAAACGTGAAACAACACATCACCTGAAGTGATGATATGGCAATAGGCCACCAATTGAGCAACACATGTTTGAGTCCCCTCCCCTTCAAATTGACATCTCCCCTTCAAATTGACATGAAACCCAAACGGAGGGTCACAATGGAGGACCCCCATACAAAAAAGATGGTGATAGAATTCAGGCCAATATGCTGGGAGTACTTGCCATAAGTTGCGACGAAGTGACCTTTCTCACAGCGGATTCCTCCGGAAGTTGTGGTTCTGGACGTGTCTCAGCTTTGCATGCAACCTTTTTGCTCTGTGCTGTTCATGTCTAGGTAGCTGGACCGATTCAAAGGGTCAGGGAGACTCCAGGTATCCCCAGCAACCCCTGGGACAGGCAGGAACAAACCTCTCCGTTTAGGGAGTAACATGTAAAGCGCGTTCGACAAACATCTCCATTGTTAACGTAGTGTTGGTCCATTGGTGTGGCTCTGTCAATTTTACAAAAGCTTGAGATAAGCCTGTAACATTGCTTGCCCAACGGCCGCTTGGTACCACCTCTCTTGTACCTCTGCATTGCCACATTCATAGGCTGGGTTTGAATTGAGGATGTGCTGGGAAAGACATGTGTCGTCCAACTAAAGCACTTAACATGGACTTCTAACAGGTCCTCAAAAAAGTCAAGGATCGAAGTCCCAAATGGATCTCTCAACACGAACCCTGATGGGTTTGGAACAAGCCTCCAACGAAAACCCTGTCCACTCTCGTCAAAATAATAATGCCATGTGGGCAAATTATCATTCCGAAACCGATTCTCCAAAGAACAAGGGAACCTCCAACAACGGATTTTCATCAGCTCTTGAATCGTCAGATGAGTCACACAACCAAAACTAAGAATATACTGTCTTACAATGGTCTACCCAAAGCCATGCACAGAATCCAAAGGCCAGGTTGATTTCTTGTTGGGACCGTGCCCTACCTTCACTTATCCGGTGTTTGGTCGCGTCGCAATGCGCCATCTCCAGCGGGTTCTCAAACAGGAACCCCTAAAAATGGTTGGCCTCAAGCCATCCTTCCCTTTTGGATTCCTTTCAAACCGGCCGAAAGGGGGGCGGGGATCCCCCATTTTGCAACCCCAGGTCTGAGTCTGCCGGCCACAAAGGCCGCCTTTCGCCTTGCAGTCGTGGCCGCAGATTTCGAGGCATGGGGAAGAAACGGACCCCGAGAACATCTACAAAGGGTGCGTAGGAGCTAACATGGAGTTGGAGCTTTTGGCCGACTTCCTGAGTGGAGCTGAAAAAATGAACCGAACTTCTTGTTACCAGTAACATGGTCTTCCCAAAAGGATATAAAGTCCAAGAACTCAAGAAGTGAGTTGGTGAACAGGACATTGAAAGAAATGGGAAGTGCGGATTGAAAATGAGAACTTGGCCTGATTGATCATGCCTGAACTCTGGTTGGGTAGGAAGTTGCCTTGGTGTAGAGGCTGAGGTAGTGCAGTTTGCACAAGTCTTTGCATTGCACCGCCCCCCGGCACAACAAAAAAACAGCCCCCGCAACAGATTAGCTTCACAATGCCCGTGTTTTTTGTTTTTCTTTTTCGAAACCACCTGAGAGGACATAATAAGGGCACCTGAGTCTCACAGCTCAACACAGCTCGGCATGGCTGATCGGCACTGCTGAGCATGATCCCGAAAAAAGTTGTGGCTTCGAGCTTTGGGACCTCAAGTCTCCAGCCGGTCCGAAATTGGGTTGTCCCGACCGTGCTCGGCGTGCTCTTATGGTTGCTGTTTGTCGGACCCCATCGGCCAGGCACGGCTAACCTTTCTAGTGGACCAAAAAAAGGGGGAACTGAATGGTCAAAAGGTTTTGTCTTCGGGCAGGTGAGATATTGTCAAGGGATTTGGACCAAACAGCTGTTGTACCTTTTGGCCTTGGTTTACTGCAGCAAAAGGAGCAACCCCTGTGCTGACACGCCATACCCAAACACAGCCGCCTCTACACGCACGCATGTGGGAAGAGACATGAGCACTCCTTGGCAAACGAAACACAACAATTGCTTTAAAGCAGTGATGCAACTGTTGTAACTGTACCATTCGATAAGTCGCTAACAGAACAAGATTTCACTCTAAGTTCCTACAACCGAACCATGGCGTCACCTGAAGCCCTTCCTCGTACGTAGCCATCAAACCCTCGGATCGCGCCTTAGGCTTGGCCTTCTGAAAGGCCATGTCCTGGCGGAGTTTTGAGCTACACCACCAGCACCACCACCACCCCCCCCCCCAAAAAAAAACACAACAAACACTGGTCCGGATTGCTTCTGAAAGGGGACACTCTTCCCCCCCCAAAAAAAAACAAAAACGAGTAAATGGAACAAGCTGCCATGTGGCCGCCAATTAGAACGACACCCAAAAGGGTACCAACCCGCCAAATGGACACACCGGAAAACCAAAAGGAAAACCAAAGTTATTTTGGAGGGTCCCTACGAAAAGACGAGCCGCCCACTTAGATTTATGACCTTGGAGCACGTCACGGGCGGGCAAGCCCCGGGAGTGCAAAGCCAGGGTGGGTGGCAGGCATCCTTGATTGCCCCTTCACGTTGCGACGCTTTGAAGAGCTCCAGCTCCAACTAGAAATCCCAACGGGTATCTCAACTTTTTATGGCATTCTGATCGGGTCAATACTTGTTTCTTGATTACTTGCTCGGCCGCTCATGCTCTCATAGCCCCAGTCGGAGGTGTGCGCTTCAAGCAGCCTAACGCAGGATGCCGATGCGCCTCTGACAGAACATGCAGTTCACTGCAGCTCAGTTGATGCCTTAAATCCTGAGTACCTCTGCAGCTGCCTAAAATGCAGCTTTGGTGATACGAACTTGGGCGCTGCTCCCAAGACCCCCCCCCCCCACTGTGCTCTCCCCGTGCCTCCGGCGCGTCCTCGCAACTCAGTGAATCAACGCCCATCCAGATTGAAACGACCCCCCCCCCCCCGCTCTCAAGAAACAAAAGGAAACACAGGCACCGTTGGAGGTCTGGGCCCCTGGGCCATGGCGGGACGCTCATAGCACATTGCCGAGCATGAACTTCTCAGATAGACAGGCAGACTGACAAACAAGAAAACAAGAAAACAAACAAAGCAAACAAACAACGAAACAAAGACAGAGACAAAGACAGAGACAAAGACAGAGACAAACAGACAAACAAACGAACAAACACGCAAATAAACAAGCAAGCAAGCAAGCAAGCAAGCAAGCAAGCAAGCAAGCAAGCAAGCAAGCAAGCAAGCAAGCAAGCAAGCAAGCAAGCAAGCAAGCAAGCAAGCAAGCAAGCAAGCAAGCAAGCAAAGAAACACACAAATCAATCACGCAAACAACCAGTCAAGCAACCAAACCATCAAACAAGCAATCAAGCAAGCAACATATGTTGCATACAAAACGCGAAACAGACAAACCAGCAAACAAACACAGTTGCAAATAAAATGACACTAAGAAAACACACATGCGCTCTGTGTCTTACTTGGCTAGAGGAAAGCAGCCCTCACGCAGGTCATGGCGTATGCACTAGGGCTGAAACTGTGACAGTCTCTGGAAGAGGCAAACGGGTCTGTCTGCAAGTAGTTCCCCCCCGACAACTGCTTCTTCCCGTGTCGAAAATCTCAAGTACTGCCCACAGAGCAGTGGTTGGGGTGCTGGTGTGTCTGCTGTGCTGATCTATGTCTACCAGCTGCACTCAGCCTGGATGTTTGGTCATGCTGCCAATTTGATTGCAAGTAGCTCATGACCGCCTTCCTGTGTCTAGTCGTCACTTACGCGCTCGCCTAGCGCACTATGAGCTTGTCTGGGCTATCTAATTATTTTACCGTAGCCACCCCAAGTGCTAAGTAGGAAAACACTCCCAGTCGCTGCCTCTGACAAGACCAAGAGACAAGAAACAAGTCAACAGCAATCATGACCCTAGTTTATCCCGGGAGCTTTTCCAGAACTTGTGCTCTGCATCCAAGCCAACCGGCGCTGGACATAAACCTTTAAAAGAAGTCGAACGAAGAAGGGGATGGCTTTTTTCGTAATCAAACAATGACACCAACAAGACACTCGGCCACTCTCTATGGTAGCACAACACACATACATTTTAGCGACCCGTCTCGTGGCAAGCTTGTACCAGGGCTTTCAAACGTGTGAGTTACCGACAATACGACCAGAAACCCATAGGAGCCACCAAAAACCGATACCCCATGTCTCCTTTGGCGCCTTGCCGCAAAGGCCACCCTTGCGTGCCTGCAAAGCCAAACTGCCCATGGACGAAATCCGTGCAAGGCAGCAGTTGGAAGATCGTCGTATCCCATCTGGTGCAGGACAATGTCCACAGTATTGCACAGTTGATCAATTCAAAGCAAGGTTTCAATAGACGGATTGTTTCAACTTCGAGCCACAAACAAAATGAACAAGACACCATTCAGACATGTTTGATGAGTGACTTTAAGCACTCATAAACGACCAACTGACATCTGCGGACACAGCCCCTACAGGCAGCCTTCTGAGTGACTTTGGGCACATCCCACATCCTTCACTGTGGGTCCTGAGCGCACCAGCCTTAGCTGATTATCATTGCCTCCCAGTAGCTCTTCGTATGAATGAATTCTTCCGACTGTTCAGGCAATGTCAACATCTTGTGCTTTTCACACGTCAGCTGTGGTGCGTAACACGTCTTTGACTAATCCATGGAGTGGGGGTCGCATATTGTTTCCTTCGGTGTCACAACCCAGCTGAACAAGTGAACACTGCACTCTCAGTATGGGCTATGAGCATGGGCGCAGCATCACGGTTCTCAGGGGTATGGGCTCGCAAATTCCAAGGGAGTTGAGCAGAGAAAGCTTGACACATGTTGAGTTGCCGCCATCGCCGTGCCTTTTCGTCTGAAACCGATTCAGGCGTGTGTATATCTCCGTGCTGCTTGGTTCAGACTTTGGAAGACTCCGCACAATGAAGTCACAGCTTGGTAACCGATTTGCGCTGGTCTACAGGGAATCAAAAGGAAAACCCGCAATCTGTGGGGTTCCCCCCTCTTTTGTTGGAAAGCCTGGCCATTTGCGGAGTCCAAATCTCTATTTGAAATCACATACCCATTTTTAGTCGGCCCATCGCCGCTTGGTAACCGATTTGCGCTGGTCTACAGGGAAATCAAAAGGAAAATCCGCAATCTGTGGGGTTCACCCTCTTGCGTTGGAAAGCCTGGCCACTTGCGGAGTCCAAAGCTCTATTTGAAGTCATATACCCATTTTTGGTCGGCCCAAAACTCCCACATTCTTCATGGTCAAAATTATCTTGTTCGTTCTCCAAGAGAACATGGGACAGTAAGGCTTTGCTTTTATGACCCAAGCCGCAGTGCTGAGTGGGGCCCTCAAATTTCATATGTCTCTCTTCGCCTTTCCAAATAACATTCCAGAGGTGACCCCTCCCCGAATTCCTGAACGTAACACGGAAATGTGTCCTTGGGTATGACACTATGCTCTTCACTGGGCAAGAGGTTTGTCGCGATGGAGCCATATGGCCATGGGTCAAAATCCCGTACCCCAAGTGAACATCCCGATCCCCCCTAAAATAGGCTCTAAAATGGGTAATACACCTACCCCCAAATGGGATCCCATTGGTTTTGACCCACGGCCATATCCATTTTCAGATTTTTCTTGCTCCTCTCTGGCCAAAAACCACCAGCCATGGGACATCCACAAGAGGCCTGGCCCGTCTCTGCCACCTTGCTCGCGGTGCTGGACCTGGCCCCAAAACCCGCTGCTGGACAAGGGACCCTCTAAACCAGTTGGTTAAAAACAAAACACACATTCCAGGTCCTCCAGATTTAAGAGGTTAGAACAAGTTGGCACCCTATTTTTTTCTGGACGTCTCTTTTAGTAGGGGAATCCTCCCCCAAAAAAAGGGAGAGAAGGGCAGTAACCTTTTCGGGGTGGTTTTCAGAAACCCAAAGGGAGAGCCACAATTTGTTGGGTCCGCTAAAACACACACCCACATTGTTGCGCGAAACAACCCTTTCTGCGATACCCAAGTGTTATTGGCATCCTTACGCCTTGTCACTTTAATGGAGGTTCCCTTGGCATCACAGAAAGTTGGCCGACAGCTGGATTTCTCCACACAGACAAGTCGATGGCACAACTGAGACCAGCGGAACCCAGTTATGTAACGGAAAAGGACACCCACTCGTCAACATGACGCGGTTTGGAATTGTCACGGCCAACTTGGTGACATCTATCCGGTCTGCAGCATTCATGTGCGTTCAAGCCAGTGGTTTGGGGCCTTCGAGTTCACAACATAACATTGTGTGAAGTCCTTCCACACTTGAGAGCCATTGCTTGATTGTAAACGGGGATATAAACCTCCTACTGTAAATAACCCCGTTTATAAGCAAAGCAAAGGCGGCCAAGCAAAGACCATGGAAGACTCTAACACCCTCCGAAAACAGGCACGGAGCGGCTGTTTGCAGACTTCCCCAAGTCCCGAACTGGCGGTCGGGTCCTCGCGAGACGCAAAGAAGCTGCAAAGCAAGCCCAGACGTCAATACAAACAAAAGGGGCTTTCGGTAGAGCCTTGTTGGGCACAAATGGCACATTGCCATCATTTAGTGAAGATTATGGGTGAATTGCGGGCAATTCCAGCCAGCCCTCGTACCCTGGCTCAAACACTTTCGGGAAATGTATACACATTCATTTGTTTGCGGTCAATCTGAGTTTGTCCACTCCAGTGATTGTCTCTGACAACTATGTGGCCGTGTCTTTGTTTGAAGATTCTTTGGGTTCTTCTCAAAATTGCACAGCCACCCCCTCCAACAAATGCTTTTTGGGCAGTACTTGGGATTTCGGAAAATCGGTGAAAGCAATTGTTGAAGGAACCACCGTCTTGGGGCAGGGGTTCAGTTCCGTTCTTTGAAGACGACCCCATGTGGCTGTGGCTCAAAAAAAAACAAAATTCCAACATGGGTTGCCCACCCATCATGTGCTCCCCTCTCTCTCCTTTGGAGACGGCGGGGCTGGCGGCTCCTCGAGGAATTCCGCCTGTGAGCCGCGAAAGGATGGCCACTGGGCCCAGAAAAGCGGAGTACGCAGAAGCGAACTTTGATTCGGTTTCATGTTCAGTCAAACCTAAATATTCAGCATGCCGATGGACGGCATCCTGCACCAAGTTGAACCACACCAAGCCATTGTTTGTTGGTATTTACAGGGGAATCATCATTCCAGGGCTTCTTAGGTGCTGCAGGATGATTCTGTTGCGTATTCAGTCAACCCGAATATACAACATAGCTTTGGAGAAGAGCCAAGACTGCGTGTCTCCTGAAAGAAAAAGGAGAGAAAACACAGGCAAGCAAGCGACTTTCAACGTGCGGGGATGGTGCCACAAAGTTGGTGCTGGAACGATGACATGCTTCTGAAAGAAGTGGGCAATGTGTTTTTCCTGGCAAAGGGAAGGCATGACACACAGAAGTCCTGGAGTATGACTGCACATGCTCACGAAGCCAAACGACTGCATAAAGGTTTACCACCTGAGTGGACTGGCCCAAACATGTCACCTAACTGCTTGGTTACCACCTGAAAAATGGTCTTCCCCAAAAAGTGACTAAAGTCCCAAAACTCATCGCGTGCGACTAGAGCTACATGTCGCTCTGACTTCGCAACGAAGTCAGGCTCCTCGAACCAATGGATAATCGGTTGCACAAGAAATGGTCCGTTCGCTTAGGTTGAAAATCCAGTCAAACACATTACGCAATGTTGTCCTCCATTTGGGCGTTGGTCGAAATTAGTTTGTCTTTTTTTTTGGCCTTCCGGCGCCCTTTCGCGAAACTTACGCTTTCTTTCGCGCCCACAGTGGGGCGCACATGGTCGACAACCCTGCGTCGACAACACCACTAAAGCCATGCGTCAAAAGCCTGCTTTGGGAACCAACAACCCAGCCCGAATGTTATTTTCCAAGCCTAAAACAGGCTTTGGGGGCGCTAGTCTGTGTATTCTCAAGGAAAGACTCATTTGAACACGTTTGGACACTTTTGGCTCCTGCAAACCAACCCAACACCTGCGCAAATGTTATTTTCCAGTGCCCAAAACAGGTTTTGGAGGTGCCTGGTCGGAAAAGACTCGTTTGGACACTTTCGGCCCCTTGGCCTGCAAACCAACCCGGAACCTGCCCAAATGTCATTTTCCAGCCCAAAACAGGTTTTGGGGGGGGGGGCGCTGGTCTGTATTCTCACGGAAAAGACCCCTTGGCCTGCAAACCAACCCAACACCTGCCCAAATATTATTTTCCAGTGCCCAAAACAGGTTTTGGGGGGTCTCACGGAAAAGACTAATTTGAGACACCTGCAAACCAACCCGGAACCTGCCCAAATGTTATTTTCCAGCGCCAAAACAAGTTTTGGTGGCACCCTCAAGGAAAAGACACATTTGAGCACTTTCCGCCCCTGCCCTGCTGCAAACCAACCCAGAACCTGCCCAAATGTTATTTTCCAGTACCGAAAACAGGGTTTGGGGACTCCCTATTCTGTACCCTCAAGGAAAAGACTGATTTGGACAACTTTCCGCTGCTTGGCCTGCAAACCAACCCAAAACCTGCCCAAATGTTATTTTCCAGTGCCCAAAACAGGTTTTGGCGCCTTCTCAAAGAAAAGACTCATTTGGACACGCTCGGCCCTTTTGCCTGCAAGCCAACACCTGCCCAAATGTTTTTTTGCAGCGCCCAAAACTGCACCCTCAAGGAAAAGACTCATTTGGACACTTTCGACCCCTTGGCCTGCAAACCAACCAAAACCTGCCCAAATGTTATTTTCCAGTGCCCAAAACAGGTTTTGGCGCCTTCTCAAAGAAAAGACTCATTTGGACACGCTCGGCCCTTTTGCCTGCAAGCCAACACCTGCCCAAATGTTTTTTTGCAGCGCCCAAAACTGCACCCTCAAGGAAAAGACTCATTTGGACACTTTCGGCCCCTTGGCCTGCAAACCAACCCAGAACCTGCCCAAATGTTTTTTCCAGTGCCGAAAACAGGTTTTGGGGGTGCCCTGGTCTGCATTCTCAAGGAAAGACTAACCTGCCCAAATGTTATTTTCCAATGCCAAAAACCAGGTTTTGGGGGTGCCCTGGTTTGCATCTTGTGGACCAACCCCAAAACAGGCCCAAATGTTATTTGGCCTTGGCCGAAATAGCTTTTGGGCAACCCCCAACAACGGCATACCAACATCGCACATATGGCATAAACAACAGTCCAAAAGCTATTTACACCATTCAGAGTGCTAAATCAGCATCCTGAACCATCATTGTGGCCAGCCCTTTCGCCAAACCTTCCGGCGCCCACTCGCGACCTTTCGCGCGCGCAGCGCCAGAACACATGAATATGCTCCTTACTAAACTTTTACAAATGGGTTTTTGACCGTCGCCCATTTACTTAAGCCATGTGGAAAAATAGAGGTCCAGTAGTGATAGACTCCCTTCAAAACCACCAGAAGAAAATAAACAATATTCTTAGGCAAATGGAAGTTGTCCTGGGTCAGCTGGGCAAGTACCGAGGTGTCATTTAACCGCACACCTTGATAAATAATTGACTTTGGCGGGACTCCTAGTTTTTATCCTGGCGGTGCCAGCTCTGTCATGCACGTTTGTTAAAACTCGTCTGTGTGAGCGAGTGTGTGTGTGTGGGTGGTGTATGTGGGTGTGCTTGTGGTTGTGTGGGTGTGTGCGAGCGCGGACGCATGGGCCTTTTTGCATACCTGCTGGCATGCTGGTTTGCGTACAACATGTTCTTAAATGGGTTACTTGTCTGGCTTGGTGTGGTGTTGTGTAACAAGGTATTGCACACGCACGCACGCACGCACGCACGCACGCACGCACGCACGCACGCACACACACACACAAACACACAGTGGATGAAATATTTATCGTTTGCCATGAGCAGTCGCAAGTTTGGGAGTGCGTGAAAGAATTCGAAGGCAAGGGAGAGGTAAGAAACTCAGGCCTGCTATCCACGGAACCAGTTGCCCCTTGCCACAAAATAAAAAGTGATCACCTTTTGGGGCCACCAAAAATGGGTCCCAAAAAAGTGTTCTTCGGAAAAAAAAAAGGTCAGATGGGGTCGTCGATTCGGTTTGGGCATAGGCGGGCGGACTCTCAAAGAGACTCAAAACGCCTGCCTCAGGCTCTGGGTCTGAGTCGTCCCCGGCAAAGTCCTGAAGAGTCGCCAGAATTGGTTCAGGAGATCCGCCCGTTCATCATCTTTATTCGGCTTTGGGCAAACAGAGCTCCTGGAAATGATACATCTAACAACCACCTGTGATACGCGGGAATTCCCCAAGTAAGGCTGGTCAATGTGATATCCGATCCCCAAATGTAGCCTTTAAGGGATTCTCGACCACTTTAGTACTGGGTTTTGATGGTGACTCAAAACTCAAGCGTACCAGGGTGTGTCTTCTATGAGGGGACCTTCCAAAAAATGGTGATGTTCCCTTTGACAGTCCTTCAAACTCAGCTTCAAACAAATGGTACCCTCAAACATTACACCCCCCCCCCCCGCATGAGTCAGGTGTAACAGCGCTGACATGGCCCTGGTGCCCAGTCTTTATGGGGACAAAACGGGGGTTAAGACTAGTAACCGTTTCTCGTAAACCAGGGTAGCATCTAGAAATATACACGTTGTCCCATTGCCGAAGTGTACTCCGCATTCCTTTCATGATTATGTGGCTCAGGCTACCCCAGCTGATGGCTTGGTAAGATACAAATCTAACATGAAGCCTGCAAGGGGGGTCCCCTAAAGAAATGATGGATATGTTGATTCCATGCTAATCTGCAAAGAATCTTGAACAGCCCTAGCTATGTTCCAACGGGGCTATGGTATCCCAACACGTTCATAAGGAGCGAATGAAGAGTAGAGTTCCCTTCAATTCCATTCCAACACACATGAAACCTAACAAAGCCTAATTGAAGACGACAGCCCCTATGAAAAGGCCATCCAGTAAGGAGGTACGTAGAGTCCCTAAACATTGCACATGAAGTTACCATATCCAACCAGGTAAATTGCAATGGCTTGCAGGGGTTTCCCTAGTGCATTCCGACATTCGTACTGTTCAATCCCCCCCTTCCAAAAGTCCCTTGTAACTTGTACGAAGCGAAAATGTATGGGTAAGGGTCCCTTCGGGGTAAGGCCCCCCTTCCATAATCTTAGCTTTGGATTAATCCGCAAACTGTGCTGATGAGAGGTGGTTCCTGGTTTTTGAAGGGTCCTCCGCATTAATCCGAAGTTAACAGTACATCCATGGCTGTGGAAAATAATCCTGTCCGTGACTTTGGGTCATTCCCGTGACATACTTGATCACTCGGATGGGCATTCCCCTTTACGTAAGCTCCAATCTCCCACAACCTTGATTGCCATTGCATTCTGGGTGATAAGCTGGCAACAAATGCTTTGGTTTGCCTTCTTAAACTCATCCCTTTATGGTTTCCCGTTGGGTAAATCATAAATCCAACAAATTGTGGGCTGGTTCGCACCGTTCGCATCTCTCCCGCCTGCATCGCCTGCTTTGCCAGTCTCTGCACTTCCGCCTTGCGCTTCCGCATGTCCAGGCGCCGGAAGTCCTGATGTGACCGTACAGGTTCTATCGGCAGTGGCCCCTTCGAAACCCAGACACCCGGGACCCAGAAACAAAAAGGTCAACCTTTTGGGGGCCATGACTAAGAATGGACCAAGAAGAGCAAACTGAGGTCAACAGGGCGATTATCGGGCGATTTGCTTGGGGCAAGTGAGGTCACCCTATGAAGGGGCTGCCTTTAAGGGACACTGGCTGAATCTTGCCCGCACGCAAAAGGACAGAATATCCGAATCTGAGACAAGTGTAGCAAACTCACAAGTTGGACATCTGGAATCCCCAACTAAGGAGCCTTTGATCATGAATAGGCTCGGTTTAGAGTAAGCTCGTGATAATTTGCCTTGCCCAGCCATGCCCTACGAAAATGCTTCAAACGATCGCTCGAGTTGACAGGCGTTCGACAAGCACAACAAAATAGACTTCCACAAGCGAGGCTTACCCAGAGCCCAATGAAAGCCACAAATTACATCATCGATGACATATATGACAATACAGCTCAAGTTAGCCACCTCAAGGCAGGCAAATAAACAATTCGCAATGGTACTTTAGTGAGTGTGGCACATGGCATTCCCATTTATATGACGGAAAAGTATTTAATGTTGCTCATTTTGGGGCTTGATCAAAAGGTCCTTTACAAGGCATGACCAAAAATAATTGACTTCCCCTCACCGAACGAAACTTTGATACATGCAAATGAGAGTGTGTGTGTGTGTGTGTCTTGGTGTCCCTTTATCTTTTAACACCGACCAAAAATAGTCTCTCCCAATTAACATGGAACCCGACGTTCGAAAAGTCCGGGTTCAAGTTCCTTTCAAAGGGACCGGGCCCCGAACCTCGAACGGTTCCGTGCAAAAACGGGAGGGTAACGTCCGAAAAGACGAGCCACCCAACTCCAGCTTGAGGGTCTTCACAGCAGATTTGAGCAGAGGCGCCTTGGCGTCCGCTTCCGGCAAAGAGGCAAGCTGCAGGAAGGCATCCTGAGCCGAATTTAGCTCTGGCAGTGGCTGCTCGGAGGCACATACCCCAGTAGTTTTCCGTTCTGAGTGGGTGCACTTGAAAGAATAGATGCAAGCACTAAACGTGGGTCCAGTAAAGCCGCTAGCAAATCATGTGTATAGGAATCGTCTTGGGCTTCAATGTCACGCGGGCTTAGTGCAATAACTTGAAACTCCTAGGGGTAACTGCGCAAGACCTCCCAAAGGTTACGCCCGTTTCGTCCGCTGACTCGTGGTTCTACTGGAATGGCTATAAGGGTTTATCTTGGCTTTACTGGACTCCCGACAAACAAATGGCACAAAGTGGTGGAACCACTTACCAAAATTAGCTTTGCCGATTGGAATTGGTGTTGGGCACTTGTAATGTCTGTCATGCGTGCGCACCGAGCCTGCCAAGCAAATGCAACATCTGCCCTCATTCAGTTGAGCATACAAGCACGAAATGTACGTTTCGCACGTCGAGCTTGGCTTGTGCACAAATCTATTGGCCCAATTCGCAATCATCCAATCGCCGGCCGCCTCCAGTACTGGGACCACTGTGCGGGAGAGAGTGCATGGCTTTTTCAAGCCGACAGCACGTTGTGCATACAGGGTCCCAAAAATGGGGCCCCGTTTTTAGGATCCTGAGGCGCAAGGCGTGGCCAAACAGTCAGGGAGTCAGACATCGCCTGACACATGGGCTATGAACAGGACGGGCACATCGTGGAAAGACGGCTCCATCAAATCAGGTGCTTGGCCACCACACTACAAATCACATAGAGAGGCTCGTGTCCCACTGCTAGTTTCAGCGTCATTTCGGAGGTTTGTGAAACATGAAACGCGGCCCGTTGTGAATCCCCCCCAAACCGGCGGAAAGCTTTGGCCCCAAACCGGGCCCCAAAATTTTGGCCCGGTGGCGATGCCGGCTTCCAGGTCCGCCTGCCCGATCCGGTCGTCCCCATCCGCATCGAAGACGCCTCAAGCGAAGACGCCCCGTGGATGGACGCGCAATCACACAAAAAAAAAAAAAAACACTTAAGGAACCCTGGAATGATACGATTCCCCGGGAAAATACCAACAAACCATGGTTTCCCATGATTTCAGTATGATGATTCCCCTGGTAAATACCAACAAACCATGGTTTCCCATGATTTCAGTATGATGATTCCCCTCAACAAACCATGGTTGCCCATGATGCAGGATTTCGGGCACTGTAGGACACTCCCTTTGGGTTGGCAGGCGAAGGGAAGCCAGGAGCAAACCAGCGTGGACCACTATTTTGAGAAACACCCAAAGCAGATAGTGGATGACACGATTCCCCAGCAGTTTGCGCAAGTAAAGGGGATGACTAAACTCAAACGGGGATTAACCCTGACATCTTTCATCTGTCTCTGCCCAGGCTCTGGTGTGGTTTGGGGCAGCTTTCAGGGCTCCAGAGATTTCGACTTCTTTTGTGGTGTTACAATGTTCGTTCGGGGTGCAATTTGAGGCATTGTATCACAGTGAGGCACCATGTTTCTCCAAATTCCACTTCTTGCCTCCAGACCATCCCTGGTCCCTGGCCCTTCTTTAGAAAAGGGTGCTCTCGACCATCAAATGAGTGGATCCCCCGTCCGGTTCACTCCCAAAACTCGTGTTCCTTCCCTACGAGTCACACGAGAAGTCGCTCCTTCAGTTCCTGAAACAATGGGAACCTCGGATTAATAACCCCATCCTAATAGTAGGGTGTCACCACAAAAAACAAGGAGTCCCAAATCCCCAGTAGGGGCCATAGAGGAAAATAGGGTTCCTTTTTGGGCGCCTGTCTTGTGGGTCCTCTTTTTGTGGGCCCCTCAAAAGAGGATTCAACCAGCGACCCCGGCTCCCTTTCTTCTCTCAACCAGGACTTTGTTCGGGCGTTCCAGTAGGGACACCGTCTTTACAAAATCAAGTCGGAATCCAGAAAATTCGGCCAGGTAGTTCAGATAAGATTCCTTTTACGGATCCAGCCATGGGGAACCCCCACCCCCACCCCCCACCCCTTCCCCCACCCCCCCCAACCACACCCCCCCCCCTCCCCCCCCAAAAAACACAGGTCCGGTCCGCTTCGCACACGTCGAGCCGCAGAAGAGCAGCTCCAGAAGCTCCGCCGAGCTGCCGCTGCGCAGCAGCCCCGCCAGAGCCAGCACCTCATAGCCTCGCGCCAGCCGATGGCCCCATGGCCGGAGGGGACCACGGGACCCGTCGTTTAGGGGGAAACACCACCCGGTGGCGTTGAAGGGCAAAAACAAGAGGGTTCTCCTCTGCTTGAGGCAGGGAAACCAAAGTGAACTCAAAGGGACATGGGAATGGCCGATGTGTTGGCTACTTTCCTGATGAATGGACGATGCGAATGCTGCACCGCATGGGTGTCTAGCAACATAGAAGCCCAGTGAAAAGGCACCAGGGGGACAAATCTGGGGATCAGTCCCCACCGCACGCCCAAATAACCTCTTCAACTCAAGGGGCAAAGGAACATAAAGCACATGAACCACATCAAGGTAGTGATCGGCGCAATTTGCGAGTCAAGTGCCCAGGGAAATTGGTGTGTGTACTTGGTGGTGATTGTCTATTGCCTGTGACTAAACTCAGGTCTTGGGTGGACATGGGCCCCAAGTGCCAAAGGATCCTGGTCGACTTAGATACACATTGACTTCTACAACCAGTTCCCTGTAATTCGAACCCTGTTAAGAAACTCCCCTGACCCAGGCATAAAAGGTTAACCTTCGGAGCCATGGCAAAGAAGGGACCAACAAGGGGAGACTAAAAGGTCCAGCGGTCGATTCGCTTCGGGCAAGTGTGTAAAACTCCACAACAGCGAAGCATGGAGGGTGATCTCAAGGTCCCATAAACATGGGATGACCATTGGGGAAAACCACTAAACAAATGATGGTTCAACCACATGAGAAAAGTTGCCCTTGGCGATTTGGAAGCCGAAAGGGAATATTGATTAACCCACATATGTGGACTCTTAAGCAGCTGCTATGCTTGCCCTCATTTCACAAACGGAGTGTATTCCATCACAGCATGTGGCCAAACTCCACGAGGTTCCTGGTGGTTCTCCTAGTAAGCCTCACACGGGTTGTCTAAAACGCGACTTAAGGGTTCATGCCCCATTCCTACCAACCACAAAAGGGTTCACTTTCACCGCCACGGTCCTGGTCCCCTAGCAACCCTTCTGGTGGACATGATCCAACGATCTTCACGACCGTCCCTGCAATCGAAGATGGATTCCACTGCCCCCAAATCATTACTCCCACGCAGGGAAAAAAAACACCTGAGTGGCTGCATAGTGGTTGTGAATCCCATTAAACCCCCAGAAATCATGGTTGCAAGATACTTAGATACCCAAGGGTGTTTGCAAATGCAGGCAACCCGTAGTGGTTTTGACTGCCTGGTGGTGTTCCGTGGCGGGTTTCCCATTTACCCCAAACCACCAGTTTTGGGGGCCTGAATACGGGGGGGCGGGGGGTACTGTGAGACTAAATCAAGAATGACCATGAGGAAATAATGTTAGTGTTCAGCCCCTTATACCTTATACTCCCCTTATGGGGGTTTGCGGAGTGATATCTGGAAGCTGACAGCAGCTTTCCTTTTGGGGAACCCCTCCACTGCCATGTTTGTTGGAAAGAGAGTACCTGACCTCTGTCTGACTTCCTGAGTGGACTGGTCAAAAAAAGTTTCCAAGCCTTTTGTTTACCAGCTAAAATTGAACAATCTCAAGCAGTGGCTCAATGGCTAAAGTCCAGGCATTTCTTTTTTGATGGTTGACCACCCAAAATACGTGCCGCCAGGGTTCCATTTGAGGGTCACTCGATGATCGACCCACGCCCAAATGTTGCCAACTACATAGGTGTCCTTTTGGGGGAAATAGATGGCGCTAGATGCTTAAACCACTAGATAGACCAGGGCCATCCATGTTTCTACTGAAACAACCAAAGAGACAGGATGGTACCCACGCGTGCCTAGTTCGGTTCCCACGCTAACTTTTAGCAGGTTCCGCGCCAGAAAAATATGTTACCCAAGAGCTGTCGTGGTTGTCACGGCGACTGACATGTCTGACAACGGCCAAAAACAACCAAAAACGAACAACCAAAAACAAGCTATGGCCAAACCAGCCCCCAAAAAACAAACAAACACAACCTATGGCCAAACCAGCCCAAAACAACCAACCAACCACAACCTATGGCCAAACCAGCCCAAAACAAACAACCAAAAACAACCTATGCCCAAACCAGCCCAAAACAACCAACCAAACACAACCTACGGCGCCAAAATCACCAACAACAATTAACCAAGCCCAAAAACAACAAAACAAACACAACCTATGGCCAAAACAACCAGAAAACCACCAACCTGTTTCTCGCCCAAAACCAACCAAAGAGGCCACCTACGGCCAACGAGCGCGAGGCTTTGCCGCGGCGCAGGTGAGCTGCGCCCGTCGGGGCTCCACTAGGCCCAGCTGCGCCTGCGCCACCCGGTAGAGCCGCCTGGCTCTGGAGAAGCTCAATCCATATGTGCACAGGCCTAATACCATGTATATAGTATATATATATAGTCACAGACTCACCCCCCCCAGTGCCCACCTTTTCACTTGTGCAGCCTGTAAATATATAATATACATATATATATATATATATTGGTTTTATATCAGGAACAACATAATTGTGTGTAGATATAATGTGTTTGTTACCGGACGGGGTGTGTGACACCATGAGTTATTGATCAAATGTCCCTTAGTTGCCAGTTCATGCGTCGGTCCTGTGTTGTCGAGGTTTCTGTCCCATTGGAGAATATGGTTAACAACACATCTATGAAGAGCCAGGAGCTTTCAGTCTCTAGCACGGTGCGACTATGAGCTTCCTCCAGTAGCACTAAGTTGATGCAATTTATGAGGACACCATCAGTCATACATTAGCTAAATTTAAGAACTCGTAATTGTATAATTCTCAAAAACGCGCGAGGTGGGGCGTACGGGGTGTTTTTGAAGCAACGAGCGCGTGCACGGACGAGTGGACGAGTAGACGGACGAGTGCACGGACGAGTGGACGGACGAGTGGGCGGATGGACGGACGGACGGACGGACGGACGGACGGACGGACGGACGGACGGACGGACGGACGGACGGACGGACGCACACGCACGCACGCACGCGCGCACGCACGCACGCACGCACGCACGCACGCACGCGCGCACGCACCATTCCGTACAGAAATAAGGGCAGAAATAAGACCATTTTATGGTCTTAAAAAAGGTCTTATTTCTGAACGGACGGGTGCGTGCGTGCGTGCGTGCGTGCGTGCGCGCGCGTCCGTGCGTGCGTCCGTCCGTGCGTCCGTCCAACCGCGCACTCGTCCGTCCACTCGTCCGTCTACTCGCGCGTGCGCTCGCACACTCGTACGTTCACCCGTTCGCTCGCCCGCACGTTTCCCTCGCGCGCCACTTGCCCAGGTTTTCTGGAATTTGCCGTTAACGACCTCTCGAATACAGCTAAGTCATACATGTAAAAAAAAACAAACTTGAGGGTGTGTACCATCCAAGGTTCTTGTCCTTCCTGCACATTCTAGAAAGCATGCCTAGCATAGATTCAATCTATGCTAGGCATCTGAACTGCCTGGAACAAATCCTCATGTTCAATGTATCAGCGTCTCGCAAGTGCAATCAAACGAGCTGTCTGCTTACTCTAGTTCGAAGCAACATGTGTACCAGGCACTTGACACATGTGGCCCAACATCGCAACTTCTATAGCATACATCTAAGCAATTTATGACATGCCACAAATTGGAAATATTGACACCCAAGTAAAGGACTTTATAACTTGGGCTTCCCCCTCGTCTTACACCTGATTTGGTGAGCTCGTTGCCTTTTTAATTGGCCCAAATACATCCAACTGTATCTCTAAGTCAACCGCCGCCCCGCCTTACGAATCGAGGCATTCCGTTTTCCCAACCATGTACAGTATCAACATCTACAAAGGCATTAACGTCCAAATCCAGCACATACGAATTTCGCGTTGCCAACTGTTGCACTTCATCCCACCTTTCAACACCAAGAAAGACTTGCTATACATGCTTACTCAAAATGAGCTACCGAAAGGGAACCCTCCATGAAGCTGCCCCAAACCGCCCCAAAGCTGATTCGGGCAGAGACCCCATAGCTTTCAGCGGTTGCGGAAAAAAACAACGCTATTCCAGGGGTTGATTCCCCATTCTGTTCCACCATCGTTCTTTTCAAAAACCAACCATGTTCCCTGGGTTTTTTGGTGGTTTTCTAGAAAGAAGGCTCCCTGGAAAGAATGGGGAAGGTATCCCTAGAGCCACGAGCTGAGCAAGGCCTTGACCGAGAATCATCTCGCCTGGAAATGGGTGCCGCCTCTGGCAGCTGCAAGCGCAAGGTCTCCAGGGCGTTGGGTCGAAGGAAGCCCTCGTCCTTCGCTTGAAAATTTCCCCTGAAATGGTCGGGCTTCCCTTTGGTTTCCCGTTCACCCAACGGCACGACCAGAAAACAAAAAGGCAATGTGGGAACATGGTTCAAAAGGAACCAGCATGAAGCCACTGTCCTTTTCAGGAGTCCAATATTGATGCAGCTACGACCCTTGGAGGTTTGGATTAGTGTCTGGAAGCCTGGTTTGCATCGGACGCCACATGAACTTTCATTTGGATTCAAGAAGAACTGGGGTTCAAATCCCATGGGACATACACCTTTCTGTGATAGCAAGTGGGCCATCCATGTGCTTACTTTGTCATCGTGAAGGGGATTCCTTTGGCCTGTTCCGCAAGGATGCCTGTCTCTGGCAATTGAGTTGGCGGAACCAATCGATATTTGAGGGGGAAAACCAAAGGAACCCTTTGCCAGTTCTCCCTCACGTGGTTTGGTCATATTGAGCAGCGTCGCCAAGTGGGTCCCTTAAGTGTGGTTGCATTTTGAGAGGTTCTCAGCATGACTTGTGGCCAATGGTATCCCTTCAAACTGCTTGGAGGGAGTCTTGGCCAAGGTCTCCAGCCATTGAAAGGACATTGCACCCCCAATAAGCAGACTTACTAGCGTGATTCTTCTCAGCTTCGTGCAGCCTCTCATCCTGCCTTTCACCACGTGCAAATAATATAGAAAGCGTTTAGTGAGTCCGCCATGCCCCACCAGCAATGTTGACTGAACCTCACATGCCCACATGGCTGGTGTTCAATGGAAACTCGAGCCATCGCTCAAAAAATCGGAGCAGAGATCCTTCTGAACTTGCCGTGAAAATCCGAGCCCACGGTGGCTGTAAAGACCATACGGCTACTGACTTGCAAACAAAAGGACCTGGAAGTAAAACGTTAAGCTTTTGGGGCTTATGAGTAAAAGTAGATCAAAGAGGGGAAGCCAAAAGATCAAAAGGTCGATTCGCTTTGGGCTAAGGCTATCCATCCAAGCCGCATGGTCACGATGAATGGCCTGGCGCGAACTGTTTGAAGCCAAGCGGCTGACTACTTGGCCGGAGCAAGCGACAGATTTTGTTTGTCGGAGGTCTCCTACTGGGCATGGGAACTTTGCTCACTGGACACCTTCACTGCCAACCAGCGGAAGGTAAACCCTAGGGACACCCTTGCGACAACCTGAATTGCCCAAAGAACACTGCGACCATCCATCATCGCGGAAGGCGCCCAATTACCTCAAGCCACCATCACGAGCTGGTTCTGCCGCAGCTGCCGTGAATGCAACAATCATCACGTGACGTCGAAATTTTCAGATCAGGTTGCAGCTGAAGATCCAGGCGCACAGATTCACCGGGCTGCGACTGTCACTGGGCATTCTCGGAAACACCCAGACCCCCTTTGTTGATCTCAAAAGACCAAAGACAACATGAAAACAGTGAAAGCTGGCAACTCTCAACGAGACCTGTAACAAGAGTGGGGAACCATGCCAACATGGCAACCGACAGCGAGTTGAAAATGCTCCCGCTTGGAAAAGGAATCAGGCCACAAAAAAGGCCACGGAAAGGGTTGAATATTGAACTGCCAGGGTCGAATGACAGGGCAACTTCTCAAAAAGGGAAGACACCCAAAAAAAGAGAGGCGCCAAGCAATGATCCATTTGCTTTTATCCCACTGGGATCCAACCCTTCCTTGTCAGGTAGGCTCCCGACCCACAAAGTGGACACAATTCCTGCCATGAGACCTCGCTGCGCATGCTGAAGACCATTTGAGTCACAAACTCTAAAACCTGGTACTCAAGGGGTCTGACAGTCTGCCCAAAGCGCCACAAATGGAAAAAACGCAAATTCGTACAGACTTTTCGTGTCTCTTTTTGAGGGTACCCCTTCTTTATGGTTTTTGCGGAAAACCGGGGCCCTCTGAAAGAAAACGTGCCTCCACTCCCGCCGTCATCTACCCTGAGATTTTAGTTGCTCACGAAGCCAAAGAAGGCGCACCCAATTGTGCCCTGCACTCGGAGCCCTTCCCCCCACTTGCGTCATTTTTTCAGGTAACGTGGTGATGGATTCTCTTTAAACCAGGGAACCCAAAAAAAGGCATTTCAACCAACGGAAGCTTCCCGAAAGGAAAAAAGGAGGGGTGGAGCACACTGAGCGCCCCGTTCTCCGCACCTCCAAGTTCAGCCGCAAGCTCTGCGCATCGATTCCCAGGCGTTGGAAGACCAAATCCTCGTCCTGACGAGTGAAACTCATCTGGCGCAGGTTCTTCTTCTTTTTTTGAGGGTACTATCATGGCCATGGATCAAAACCCGTTCCCCCAGTGAACATCCCGACCAAAATGCAGGTGCACCTACCCCAAAATGGTACCGTTGGTGTTGACCCACAGCCACATGGCACCTGACAGAGAGGTTCATTGAAGCGGAAATTGAGCTTCCAGGTACCCCCTCCCCAACAAATGCTACGTTAGTGGGAGGAAGGGTAACCCAAATGAATATGGAACCCCAACAATTCCTGATTCCCACAAAACCAACCCCTTCTTGGTGTTCCATGTTGTTGTTTTCATACAATGCGTTGGGAGAAAGATCGGCCTTGACCAGGATCGGCCTTGACCAGGCCAACGAAACAACCATTGCCTCACAACGTAGACATGGAACAGCAGGCTGGCAACATCGCTGAGATTGCGCAAATCATGTGGCATTCTTGTCAACCAGTGATACTGACACCTTGATGTTCCAACGTTGCTTCGAATTGAATGATCAATATACCTTGACAGTGCTGTTGCAAGGTCAAGTCAGTTTGTTCTGGGCGTCACACGTGAATGCTTTGAATATCGTTGAGCATATCCTGGCCAAACAAATGGAATTTAACCAACGGCTACCTTTACAACATCGTGGTCTTGCAAAGACCTCCAGTCAGGCTCCATGCTTCTTCTGGGTTGAATCTTGTTCTGAAGGAATCCTGTTTGGTGGGTTCAAAGGCAAACCAAGGGCACACCACCATTTTTTGAGTTACACACCTTAACACACCCATATGATTGTTCGTCCAAGGGACTCCGCGACACACACCAGACCCGGCACGGAAGAATCACTTGCTGCACACAGTGTATGCGTAAGTCCAGCCATGGTTGCGGGAAATGACCTTTGTGACAGCAAAGTTTGTCTCCTACTTCACTTTGAACGGGGGTTCAACTTGGTAAGAATCTGGCAACTTGAAACCCCATTTTCTACAAGCTCAGCTGAACAGGGAAAATGAAACATTCTGCGCCGATGGGCTGTTGTCTACGCTCATCCCGGGAGTACAACACCAAGTGCATGCAAGTGCTTCTGAAAAGCTCATGCCACCCTGCGGTCATAGCCATTTGGGTGTGGTCTTGTTTCAAAGTACCCGCAAAAACAACCACGAATCAAACTCCTAACCATTCCTCGCCGTACTCCTTTGCTTTCCACCTAACCCACCCAACAAAAAGGGTGCCGAGACTCAAAACCACACCCGAATGGGTATGTTTTCTTTTTGAGGACCCCCAAAATGGCGGTTTCCCTTTTGGTTTCCCTCTATTTCCAACCAACAGACAGGCTACCTCAAAAACAACGACACGCCCAAAACGAGCCGTCGAACCCTTCCTCGCCCCAACCCCGCCTGAGCCTCAGCACGGAACTGCGAACGTGGCGGCACTGACTCAAAGGGCCTCGAGATTGGAACATGCTCAGGGCGGGAGCTGTGCTCAACATGGGATGTGTACAAATATCTATATAAGAAAACTAGAATGGTGAAAGGCAGGCCCCCAAATGAGGGGTGGGACATATACATACATATATATATATATATATATATGCGTTTCCCAGCGTCTCCGAATGTAATTGGCAGACACAGGCAAACCTGTCTGTATTCGTTTGCTGGCTGCTGAGCAAGCAGCTCAACCTAGGCCTTGGGTCAAACATGGTTTGCGTGAAGCAACCACTGCGAAGCAAGGGTACTTGATCAGTGCATGTGCAACACAATGGTCGGAAGTTGCTGGTCCAGGCACTGGCTCGTACAGACTAAAAATAGAGGTGAAGAGAACTTCTCCAGGGCAGAACCACAATGCTCAAAACATCCGAAGTTGAAGTTCCGCGTAAAAAAGTCCTAACCTATGAGTTCCACCCCGCCGAAATCCCTAGTAAAACGCCACAAAGTTTACCAGTGTCATCCTGCCAGGATCAGTTTTGAACCCAGCCCACCACTGCTTCTTGGACACGGATTTTGGACATGGTTGAAAAAGCCGTCAAGTTGGACCCCCGGCCCCCTTCCATTTTTTCAAGCACCGCCTCAGCACCGGCAGGTCTCTCCGCCGGAGCTCCAGCTGCGCCCGTCCGGCACGGCTTATTCGCATGGCGGCCATCCGCGAAGCCTCCCGGAGCCCCGGCGAAACCCGGCGGAGCTCTGGGTGGATCACGGAGACCCACCACTGCAGCGGAAGCAAACCCTCCACCTCCAGCACGTGAGGTGTCAGCTTCAGCAAATGCTGGTGCAGCTCCAGCTGAGTTAAAGACTTGTATCCCAGATCCTGGTCGCAGAAGGAGCTCAACAGAGACATGTAGATGATGACGTTGGGAGACTCTTGCTTCTCGAATAGGTGCAGTGCCCTTGTCCACTGCGCCGCCTTGGCGCACGCATTCAGGGCCGACGCCGAGCTCACAGCATCCATGAGTTGTGCTGAGTGCATGAGGTGCAAGGCATGTTCCCATTGCAGGGCCTTCTCGCAGGCACTGATGGCCGCGTTGAGAACGATGCTGTCGGGACGGATCGTGGACTCCATGGATGTAAAGAGACGCAAGGCCAGCTGCCACTGAGCGCCCTTCTCACATGCGGTGATGGCGGCACTGAAGCTTACCAGGTCTGGCTGGATGGATGCCTGGCGCATGGAACTGAACATGTGCAAAGCCGCTGGCCAGTGAAGGCCTTTCTCGCAGCAGCTGATGGATGCATTCCAGGTGACAAGATTTGGGCAACACTGCGCCTCCGGCATTTGCTCAAAGAAGTTCAGCGCCACTTCCCACTCCCCGCCCTTCTCACAGGAGCTGATCAGCGCTGTGAAGCTGACCACATCTGGCCGAACTTCTGTGGCCTCGAAGGGTCCGCCCATCCCTTTGGTAAATGTGAAACTTTCCTTGAGGCTCCATTGTATGTCCTTGCAGGGAAACCGGCTTTGTTTGGCTTAACCGACCTTTTTGATCTAAACCAACTTTCTGTGTTTGTTTCAACAACCTCCTGGTGAATTTCCCGTTGAAGGGGACCTGGGTCTCATTGCTTAAGCAAACTTTACCCAATGCCTCGAAGATATGCACCGCCCATTGCCACTGCGCGGACTTCTCGAAGGCGCTGATGAGCGCGTTCAAGCTAATGACATCCGGCTGGAGCGCAATTTCCGGCATTGACTGGTACAATGCCAGGGATTGCCTGCGGAGAAACTAGGTGCTCGTGCTTGTACGCTTGCAAAGCCGGACGAATCATTAAATCTCAGTCTTACGATGCCATGTCAATATCCAAACTATTCGGCCAAGTCATCCTGTGCTTTGTCGGGTGTTGAATAGTGGTTTTATTGAAACATACTCGGCCCCCCTTCGTTTTCGACGTTTCACGCTCGTCGATGTAACGCACTGTTCGGATGGCAAGTTGCTGCCACTGAGCGGCCTTCTCACAGGAGCTCAGTACTGCATTGCAGCTGATCACGTCTGGTTGAAGCAAAATTTGTGGGATGGATCGGAAGAGGCCTTGGCAAAAGCACCCGGGAATGATGCTTTGGGTTTTGGTTTAGTTTGATGCGAAGGCTACCCTTAGGTAAGTTCCAAGGGAAACCAAAAGAAAACCTGGAACCCGTTCTGTTCTTCCACTCATCATGGCTTTCATCCAGTGCTCAGCTTTGGCTTGCGACAATGAAGTATGGAAATACGGTGCTGAAGGACCGTGATTGAATGCTTTCGTTTGCCACAATTTCACCCGGCGAAGGGAGGGGAGGGGAGAGAGAGCCCAAGTTCGCTATTCACAAGGCCTGCTTTGGGCTCCCTCCCTCACCTCCCCTGCGGCCCTGGAAGCCTTTTCCGGAACCGATACCATTAATGCCAACCCGAGTGGCAGACTGCTTGCATCCACTGCGCGCCCTTCTCACACGAGGTGATGGCTGCATTGTAGCTCACCAAGCTTGGCTGAGCTGAAAAAGCTGGCATGGCATTGAAGAGGTGCAGCGCATGTTGCCACTGCCGTGCCTCTCATTATGAAAGTTTCTCAAAACGGAACCCCTTTCGGTTGGATTTTAAAACGGCAACCAGAAGGAAACCAATATATGTTGTATTGCAAGATAAATATAGTTTATATTTCAAACGAAAGCAACGGCAAACAAACATGGTTCGTATTTCAAATGAAACCAAAAGGAAATAGGGATCCTTGCATTATACACCTGAACATTGCCTTGTCAATGGTGGTTTCCCTGTATTTTGGTGGAACATGCCATGATTTCAACAGGGCAACATGTATCTTTTAAGGAGCCCTGGGAAACCAACCAGGTTCCCTCTCTTTGCGTAACCAAGCCTTCTCGCAGGAGCTGATGGTTGCCTCACTCAAAGCAACCGGCCGTTGCGAATGTTGCAGATTGTGCCAAATCCGCCATGAGCAGAACTACACTCCCTGGACTGACATGGAAGTTCCCACTCTGTAAACGGAGCCAAGTCTTCCAAAGGGGTCCTTGGAGGTTCCGTGCTCATTAACCTGGGGGAGGGTACCAAATCAAATATTCCAATCATAACATCCATTCTAGGTAGTCCCAGTATGATAACCATAGTCCTGCTAAAGGATGGGCTAGGACTGGCCGAGGATGTGCAAATCATCAAATCAACAAAGTACACCAGTCAAGGCTATCTGACCACCCAGACGCTCTCAATCAATTTAGGGCCCTCAGACAGCCAAGGTTTGAGACCCCCAAACACCTCCAGGTGTCTACTGGAGAGTCGGGTCTTCCATTGAAAGCCCCAAGAACCTCTGATCATCGCAAAATGAACAATCGCAAACGGAATACATACCCTCCCCACGAACCTGGAGGCCCACAGAACCTTCCGAAAACCATGTACTCCAAAGAGTCCGTGCAATCACATGTATCTTGGAACGGGATTTTGCGCCACATCCAATATCAACGTACAAGAAAACTCGTCCATGGGCAACCAAAAGCTGATCAACACCACTCTTTGGGGAAAGGTCTCAATGGTGTTTTCCCGGTTTCACTGGGTTTCACTTTAAAACCACCCCCCTTTTGGGTGGATACGTAGAGAGCCCTGTCAGAACCAGGTGGCATTGAAGGAAATGGCGCTGGGCTGAAGCTTCCTGGTTGGCAAGGACTGGAATGTGCTCAAGGCTTGCTGCCACTGGGCACCCTTCTCAAAGGCGCTGATGGCCTTGGCAAAGGCACATGTGTTTCTCAAAATGGTGGATCCCTTCTACTTAGTTTGGGGTCCGTTTACATGTACACCAACATATCATTTTGAGAAAGAAAAAAAACACTTCTTCTTTTTTGTTGTGTGTGTGCGCGTGCCGTTGCATGTGATCGCTTTTCGGGGTGCCCACTTTTCGGGCTGGGGTCAATGGAAACCAAAGGGAAACACACAGGACACCAGCAAAGCTGCGGGGCTCCCCTCTCCACGCAACGGAACCTGAAGGGTCTTGGCTTGGACCGTGCTCCCTCAAAAGGGACCATTTCTCTGGTGGCAATGTGGATGGAAGGTAGATGCGTGTGTGTGTGTCGAAGGGGGCCCCAAAATGGAGCTCGACTTTCCCGTTAAATGACGAAAAGGCTGCCCTCCAAAGACTCCAAAACACGCACACCCACGTCGGCTTCACTCTGTCGACTCCAAACAAACTAAACGCGCGCGGCAACGGTTCTCTTGGCATCTTAAAAGAAAAAAGCAGTGAACACCTGCTGGTCTCCCAGCCAAACCATCGCCTTGTGCAACATGTCTTGTTTGGAACTTCTGTGTTGCATTCAAACGTTCAGCGAAACAGCAACCATGAACTCACTCGAGAAGAAGCAGCAAAAAACAGGTTCACCTTTTTGGGGCCTTGACAAAAACATGAAAGGGGAAACCAAAAAGTCTCTGGTCGACTTGCTAGCAAGTGGAACATCCGCTGCCCTTGTGGACACTGAATCCATGTCTGGGGGCCTGCAATCAGCGGGTAGCCCACCGAAAGAGGGAGGTCTTCTTCGTGGGGTGCAACAATGAACTAGAAACACCTAAACCCGGATTTATACGGAAACGCGTTTTAGTGGGGGACCCTTTGGTGGATAATCTTTTTTTTAGAGGATTTATGTTCACCCACTTGAGAGGTGGTTCCGGTTGCGAGTCTTAAAGTTCATTATGTCATAGCCTTGCCAGGTGGCAGCATTCAAGCAAATCAGGTCCGGCCGAACTTTCATGGACCCAAAAAGCCAGCATGCTTCTCGCCACCTCCTAGACCGTGCGCAACTGGAAATCCCGATGGTGTAGTGTCGGGCTCCTAGCTTGGACCCGTCCTTAGTCTGTCACGGGCTTGTTTGAAAGCAATTGTGTCAGAATCAACACCTGGCATCAAAGTGGTCTACCCGAACACACGCAAAGAACTTCGAGTGTCTTACACGCGCACAAACTGGGCTGTGGTACTTGGAAGGTCTTTGTTTTACAGATATGGACGGCACTGACGGTGCATACGAAACTGCACAGGTATTTCCACGTACACCTTGCCCTCCCCATACTGGGCTCCTTTTCAGCAAACATGCAAAACAACTTAAGCAACCACATGGCTGCAGTTGCGAGGCTTTTTAAACAAACATATTCGTTCCTGCACCGTCTTCAAGGCCCGGACGCTCTGGCTGAACACGTGCGATCTGCGAGACCTCTCATTTTCTCATTCTGCCAGGCATCTTCCTGCAGAACTTGCAAAGCGTCAAAGAGCAAGTCCGCCCTCTTTGCCGCCAAAGCTTTCAAGATCTTTTCCGGTGGGCGTCGCGAAATGGGCGCCAGCAGTGCACGGATAGCCTGCGATCCAGGTGATCTGCCCAGCGCGAGGAGTGCTGCGATGGCAGCAGTCATATCCGACGGAATCCAAGCCGAAGCTGCGCAATGAAGGCTCTCCCCTACTCAGTTACCCCTGAGGGACCCCCAAAAATAAGATTCACCTTCTGGGGCCATGACGAAAAATGGACCAACAAGTGGACACCAAAAGGTCAGATCCCGTCGATTCGCTGGCAAGTGAGTCAAACCGAAGGCTACAGGAGGGCTGGCGAGGTAACACATGAGGCAAAAGAGTCTGCTTCAGATGGGTCTGTCTTTTTGGAGTTGGTTCCCAGTTTGTTGTGGTTTCAAAGGGAACATACACCACCAGGGACCGCAGGTTTTAGTCCTTCTTTTCATTTGGCAGGGTTCTATGGTGGTTGCCTATTTTTGACCCACACCCACATGGGACAAAGTTCGCCATCGTCATTTGGGGGCCGAAGGGAAGATTGATCAACCCTCTTTCTTGGCCCAACCTTGGAAGAAACCTGAACTGTTTGCTTGCCAAAATGGTCTTCCCCCAAAAAGTACAACCATGAACGCAGTGAGACTTGGAAAAAGCGAAGACGTGGAATGTCAACAAAAGATGTCTAGATCAGTGAACACTGTAGAGGGAACTGAGTGTGAAGATATCAGTCCGACGTGGACACGTGGACCACATCAGCATTGAACATGAGTACCCAGGCCACGTTCTCCAAAAATGCAGGTCGCGTTCCAAAGCCCTGTTCATATGAGCATGGAACCCCAGCCAAGAGACATGGGCGCCTCCCAACATAGGGACCTTCATTAGGTGACCTCGTCACCCCCCCCCCCTCCCGAAAACCCTCACAACAAGCATAGTCTATATGTGCAAACCCTGTAGAATCATTGGGCGGTCAAAACTGGGATTTGGAATGAAGCCACCCTTTCAGTACCAGCTCTTTGAGTCAGGTTGGTTTAAAGGGAGACAAAGGGCTCCCCACAAAACACCCGTTTTGAGTTCTCCTGCTGGGGAACCAGCAGCATTTTTTTTGGTGTTGTGCTTCTTCTTGTGAAACCCACCCAACAAAGGTACCGAGCCTCAAAAGTTACCACGCCAAAAGCAGGGGGGCCCTGTCTGCCTAGTTTGAAAGACACACCAAGCGGCCAAATCCGAGGCCACCCGTTTTGAGCCCTTCCCCACCTCCCCGCTCCTCCCGCTTCTCGTTTCCCCGGGCCCAAGGGCCCCGCCTTGTCTCTTGGGACCCAAAGAGAAGCCGTCTGCGCCGCTGCAGGGAAGCCTTCGCTGCCTCCTGGGAGGCCTAGGCGATCGATCGATTCCTCCCACGCTAAGTCCTCTGGGTGTCCTTGTGGAGTTTGAGTATATGGCTTAGTGGCATCTTCTGAAAGGCTCCTGTTTTTGGAGTGCTATGATTTAGGTAGGCTGAGTTGTGTGGCTGTCGTTTTGGAGTCCTTGTTGAGGTGCGTCGTGACTTGTATCAGGGTATCTTTTGGGAGTTGGACTTTAGCTCTGCCCTGTCACAAAGCTACTTTTAGCGCCAGACGCAACCAGGCCCCGATTTTGGAGGTTCTGTTTAGAGACAAACCTGCACCTTTTGCCAGAGAACGGTCTCGCCATGCAAATAAATGCACACGAAGAATACTCTGGCCAAGTGCCGGATTGGATCCGTATCGAACTCTTGCACCCCTTGCATTCAAGGTCATTTTTTCTTCTTCTGACAGGCGAGGTATTGGACTACGAAAGCAGTTTCCTCCGCAGAAAGCGCATATACAGTAGGACTGATCATCAGAGCCCCCACCCCCAGAACCCTTCAGTCAGAACCCGAACCCCTTCCAAGCAGGGTACCTTTGGTTGCTTCCTTAGAACAGCAACAAATTGGCAACATATATCTTATGGTGAGGCCTCACAATGGCATGTGCAGCTGCATCACAACACATTGTAGCTGGTTGGGCTTGATCTAGCTAGCAGTCCTTGTGTGTAATTATATTATATAAGGGGCCAAGTTCATAAACATCATTATCCTATGGTCCTGACTCAACTTGGTTAAATACTCCACAACCCCATGCAATGTCTTGGGCCATTGTAGCACAGGAGAGGTTTACCCCTGGAAGCTTCCACACACGCGAGGCCCGCAATTTCATGTGCTAGCCATCCAGCACGCACTTGAGTGACCCTTCTTGAACAGGTGGACCGTTTTCGGGATTGATTCCATTCGTTGGAGCAGGAACCGAAAGCGGATGGCTCGAAATCCACTGGCTCGGGAAAATTTGCCCCAAAAAAAACACGGCTCGCAAGTGGACATGACCCTTGTGAAATTAAGTGGGATTTCCACCCCTCTGACCATTTTGAAACTTTGAAGCATGTCGCCTTGGCATCTCGGAATCCCTGGAGAAAAAACAAAGCAAGCTAAAAAAACCAAGTTGCCAAACTGAAGCCGCTGGAACCAATCGATGTTCAACCAAACTGAAAAGGGACGCACCTGTGTCGGTTTCTCAAAAAAAAGAAAAACAAGGCGCCAGCACACTCGATATCGAGCCTTGGCAGCCTGCTTTGAAGCGCCGCCGCCCATGGCCCGCTCTCTCAGGATGTTTCAAAGGGCTGGAGTGGGCCCCCGTGGCTTGTTGCCAGCCCAAGGCCGCGAGTGTTGGCCAGACAAGTCGGCACTTGACAAACAGCTTGACTAACAGCTGCACTCGAGGCACTCGAGGAGTGAGTTGCTGGATGAAAGGAAAAATGAAGGAAGATCAAGGCAAACCATCGAAAAAACAAGCTGAGTCTAGTGTCTTGACGTCTGAAGCATCTGTGCTGGGCTTGTTGTGCCGCGTTTCGGCAAGCAAAGAAGCAAAGGACCATATGCTGCACATCCAGCCCATGCCCACCCGCTACTCATGAACTCTGGTTTGCTTTGCCAGGCGAAATAAGTCAAGGCTTTCGGCAATATGCCGCAGTAGGCGTGAAATCCCGCCTCAACTTGGGCGCTGTTTTGATTTGAGCCTCATGGCCACCGTCCTTGGCTCTTGGATATCCCCTTGCTCAATCTGTTGGCCATCAGCAAACGGGTTGGATATTGCTCATTTGTCTTCCCTGCCCTTTGCATGGTATGTCATTTGCTTTCTTGTACATCTAGTTGGCAAAGTCCAGAGTTGCGTTAGAATGTGCATTTCTCGAATTGTGCAGGTTCGACGTCATACCCAACTATCAACGTGAGCCACCTTGACTCGGTGACTATGACGTTCCATCAGCTTCTTCACTGAGACACTTCAACGGGGAAAACAGGGCCAGCTTTGACAGCGTTTCTGTTGTAGACTCTTAGCACAAGCAATGAGCATGACTCTGAACTTTCTCTCTCTCTCTTTCTCTGTCTCTCTGTCTCAGCGCACTCCTGTCAAGGAGGAAACTGAGCGGTGGGAAAAGCGTCGGGCAAGATAAAGAAAGCTTCAGAGATATCCTCAAGCCACATGAGCCACGCTCAACATATTCCCTCCAGAGGACAGGAAACAATTAGAGAGCAAGAATGGATTGAGTGCAATATGAAGTTGTGTGTTTAGAACGGAGTTGAGGGATACTTTGAACACCAACTTATTCTGTCATAGACAGAATGAGCACTTGGAATATGGGTCTGTCTTTTCTTGCGGATAGCCTAGGAGTGGTTTCCTTCAACAGAAATCAAAGAGAAAGCTAGCGTTTTGGGGAGTTCACTGGTTCACCGTTTTGAGATACTATGGGTGCGTCTGCAAATGAGGGAAGCCCCCAATAGGTGGTGTCCCTTTGCATTCGATCTAAACCTCAAAAGAGGCACTATGGTATGGGATGTTTGGTTTCCTTTGGGTTGCCTTTGCAACGGGCAAAAAGAAGGTCCCCATCTGACGACATGGCATAGTGTCGAAGGATTTGTCACCAGCCATTCAGCTTCCCTCTGGTTAGTGGGTTGGAGCCAGGTGGTTTAGTTTGGCGTTCCGGGAGTGGTTGCTCATCTTCCCTCTAGAAGGTGTTCAAATCCAAATCCAAACCACCAATTTGGGCTTATGCCTGATGTTCAAGGGGATGGTGGCGAGAAAAAACAACTGGTTCACCACAAATAGCACCGGATGGTTTCCATGTTGGTTTCCCTTTACCTTGCTGGTTTCCCTTGATGGTTCACAGGTTCCACTTGGTCTCCCTTTACCTGAGCCAAGGCTCCCTAAAACTTCCGGGCGTTCGAAGCAAGGCCTCGCTGCGCTTGAGGCGCTCGCTACCCGCCTGAAGGTGGGGGCTCACTTTTCTTGAGGCGTGGTGCGCGGTGTTTGGGATCGGTTTGAAGGAAAATCACAGTGAGAGGACGTGAAATGTTCAAAAGAGCAACATGGAGCCGATGCATCAATACTTATGCATTTGCCATGCATACTATCATTGGTAGACAAAAACAAACACAATCCATTTGAGGGGTCCAACAAAAACTAGAAAATAAAGTACCATGTGCCATTCGTGACACGACTTTGAAAGGATTCCCTTTACAGAAGCTGGCAACCTGAAACAATTATCCACTATGGACAGTACAGGTGGAAAAACGGCAGGAAAAACCGCCAAAAGCGAACCCCAAACAAGCCTTCTGGCTGAGAGTAGGGCAAATGGCGTGGCTTGCAGTCCCCGGCTGAAGTCCCCATCGAAATCTGCGAACGCACCATGACCACTAAAGTGATATCTTAGGCTGTCCTCAGATTCCCTGCTATATTTAAGTTTGAACTTTTGTTGGGTTGAATGGAAACTACCACTAAACCTTGAATAGCTTCCCTGTAAATGATGGATCCAAGTTGGACACCACCCCCAAGCATTTGGAGGGCCCTAAACATATTCACGAAAAGGGGTCCAGGCATAGTGCTTGGCGACAGCTGAGTCACGTTGAATACCGAATCTATCCCCGTGAACTTCTTCTCTAGGACATTCCCTCGGTGTCATGGAAACTGGCAAGCTAAACCCCTCAGCTTTCCACATGACCGTTGGGTCAGCTGCTTAAGATATGTCCGATATCCCATGAATTGGGCCAAGGCCCTGGCCATGTAGAATTCATCGCCGCTAGTAGATGGCGGCCATCTACTCTCACCCAATTCAGATGTACATAGACGCACCAACAGTGCACGTAACAACATTGACACAATAGTGGTCATGCTTGTCAGCTGTCATAGCTTGGTACCATCTATCAAAATTTGACTTTGACTTGACCAACGCAAAGAGAGCAGATTTGAGGTGCAGGCCAAATCCACAAAGCTCAGCTTGCCGTAATTGCGCAGTCGTCCTGGCGAAGGGAGTTTGTTTCAAGCAGGGCTTTCAAACTGAAATAGGGCAATCGGGAAATCCGACACACTATCAAACTGTGCCGCAAAATAAGCCGTTCAAGCTGCGCGTGTTGTGACCTCCAACAATGATCCACATGCACTCTGCGCGTCCCTCCTGCCGAGTAATTACAGATGGCTTCAAACACCACAGCAAGAATTGCTAATCATCCCAGAGTGAACACTAATTCATTTGACCACCTACCGAGTTGCACGCTTCGATAACATGGATCTGTAGAACCTAGGATCTGTCTGGCTCAAACACCTGCCAATCCGATGTGCTGCGGAGCACCACCAAATGACAGGAATCCTTCACCCGAGGCAAAACCTGGCACGGGTAAGCAACAGATCTCCAGCTAATTTCCTCTACATCAAGACGGGGGGAACTCATTTCCCGTGGCCAAAGTGATATAGCTTCCCTTCAACACCAACCAAAACGGGATAATTACCCTGTTTGGATACATCCCCACAGAGAGCAAGCAAGCAAGCAAGCAAGCAAGCAAGCAAGCAAGCAAGCAAGCAAGCAAGCAAGCAAGCAAGCAAGCAAGCAAGCAAGCAAGCAAGCAAGCAAGCAAGCAAGCAAGCAAGCAAGCAAGCAAGCAAGCAAGCAAGCAAGCCTGTGCTGACATCCCAGCTGCCCAGAAAGAGCATCATCACGAGGTGCGATCGCGACGACCTGTCATGTGAAGGCCAGCCCTCAGGGTGGCTTGAAGGGAAGCCAAAAGGAATACCACCATTTTGGGGAGCTTCCAGATGCATCTGCGGATAAATCCCAAGGTGAAGTAAATGGCACGATTTTCCGGTAGATGCGGTTGAGTAAAGGGTACGACGAAACTGACATTAGTTGCAATGATGCCTCTTACTTTCTCCCAACTTTGAATCAACACTTCCGAGGTTCGTGGATTCATTCCGGGGAGCTTTCCGCCCTGGCTCGACAGCAGGTTTCTCCATACTTATTCGCCCCTTTTGCAAGCACTGCAAGTCAAAGTATTGCTTACTCACTGCAAACCCAAGGACAAGCTATCTACCAGCAACCGCGGAGAAACGTCTGCAAAAAAAAATAAGACGCCAGTCGCCTATCCACAAGAACAACACAGCAGCCACTAAAACAAACACATCTTGCTGCAAGTCGCGTGCACCATGAGCAAAACCAGACACATGTTGCCGCAGGTACCATGGAGCGCATGTGTATGTTTCCCGAGCGCATTCCACCCCTAACTCCGTGGCTGCAGCTTCGGAGTCCATTTCCCAAATTCTCTTCCAAAACCTTTGGTCGGTCTATTTTATCTTTATTTTACATGGGAAACCGGATACATTTCGGAAGACCCCCTCAAGATTGGCGGTCTCAGGGAAGCCCGCTCTGGGAAGCGATCTATTCCGTGACGCCAAACTGGGTCATTCCCTTGACTGCCCACCGCTGGGTCTGTCGGACGCCCCGAATCTGTGGATTTTCTTCCTGGTGGTTTCCCTTTGAACCCCAAACAAGGAGGATCAACCCGGAAAAACAACAACACACCCACAGAAAAAAAGGAAGAGAAAGGTACCTGGGCGAATGCCCTGGAGTTGGTTTTTGGGGTTTCCTGTGGTTTCCCCTCCACCCAAGCTATCGCTTGAAAAGAGTCTTGCCTTTATTTTGTGTGGGGGGGGAATGGTAACAAGGGAAACCTAAAGAAAACCGATGTGCGGAGTATCCCCCCTGTTTGGCTTTTAGTCCTAATGCGCAGTCTCAAAACATAAGGTGGTCCAAAAACAGTCATACACCTTGTTTGGACACCCCATATGAGAGTATCTGAATCTAAGGAAAGCCAATTTGAGACCGACCGTTGGGGTCCCTATTCTGAGACAAACCCTCTCCACGAAAAGGACAAAAGAAAGCAAGCCACTCTCACCTCAGCAACTCAGCCACGATTGATTGGTCTGAAAAAAAGCATTTACTTCAACCGAACTTCTAGCTTATCTTATGGACATAAGTTCTCTGCTTGCCCACCCACTTCTTCCGCCGGGCGCTCAGAGCGCGCCGCTTTTTCCGCGCGCTTTGGGCGCCGCGCTTTGCTCTTCTCGAGTCTTTCGAAAGACGCGGAGGAAGTGCAGGGCGGATTGCCAGAGGGTGGCCTTCTCACAGGCGCTGATCACTGCCACGAAGCTGAAGGTCTCGGGTGTCGATCAAATCCAAGGGTTTGAACCCCAAACCGGGGTGGGTGGAAGTGGCATGTTGTTCAAGGATAGAGGATTCTCTTTAAGGGGTGGGTGAAAGGGGAACGAGGAAAACCGAAGCCATGCATGTCGGGGTCCCCCTGTTGACACGAACGGGGTTGCTGCGAAGTTACCCGTAAATGGTTCATTTGGGACTCACCAAACTTTTGTTCGATGTGAGCAGCAACCACCCATGGTCCAATGGTGCTACGGTTGTCAAGGCTGACAAATTCATTTGTCCAGGTAGGCCACCTACTCAAATGGCAGATAGGAATTGGTTTTAGGCATTGCTCAGCCAGGTCCCAAACCATCTCCTGAGTGGAAGTCGGCCACACGCCCATTGTTGCCTTCCCATGGTGCTAAGTCACAACGCGCGTGAAGTCACATTGCATGATTCCATGGCAATCGCACTGGGACCGGGGGATATGTTGTTTTCCCCCCAACAACAGCAAGGGCTGAACCAGCCTCATAGAGTGTCTCAAACTCAAGGTTCCTTACTTTTATGTTTCATTTAAGTATCACCCCCACCAAAAGGTGATGAATGCTATGCCATGTGCAAACTCATAAAAACTCACTTCCTTAGTAGATTGGCCAAAACAAGTCCCCAAACTTGTTGCTTACCACCAACATGTGTCTCCACAGAAGTGACCAAAGTCCAGTGAGAAAAAGACCCACCCCGCCAGCCATCATCCCCGTCTCTCGCTCTGAGCCCAGCTGCGTCAGGCAGAGGGATGGCCCTAAAGAGGCTTAGAGCGCTCTGCCACTGGCTCAGCTTCTCGCAGGCGCTGATGGCTGCGTTGTAGACCACCAGACCTTCAAGTCCCAGTCTGTCTTTGTTTGGGGGACCCCCCGAGATGTCTTCGGTCTTCCTCGTGGTTTCCAATTTTGAAACAACCAATGGGGATGCCCCAAGAAAAGACATACCCAAAAAGGGAAACCCCAAAATGGAAGTGGCTTCCTTTTGGTTCCCTGGAACAACAAAAACCAGAGGGCCCAAGAGTTTGGGTTCGAGCATGGTCAATCGGAGTGAGAATTGAACCCCCAGGGAAAGGACCTGAATCATAGCGAGCTCGTTGGTCAATATCTAATATGAGCCCTAATTACTATAATTTTGATCCGGGGCCACTTACTAGACTGGGCAGAGCGTTTGGGTAGGGCTTGAAACGGACCATGCACCCATATTATCTCACATGTGAGTGGCCAACATGTTGGTAGGCACGTATATGCGACTGAAGGCTGCCAAACGTCAAGAAGTCCAGGGCGAAGGTTGGCAAAGGTTCCTTGAGAATGACAAAGATAATTACTCCAAAAGGGGGGCTCATAGGATATGAGGCCTGCTTTCGAAAACTCAGTGACTCTCAATTCCTGAACACACCTCTCAGCACTTGAGATGGGATTGATTTGACCTCTGTTTGCCAGATCACGACCTTCGTCCCAGCAGACCACTCAGTATTCATGCTATTCGAATCTCCGGAAGTTACAACAAGCTGAAACGCATTCCTTGCGGGATGGTCTAACCGGAGTGGGGCGTGTCTGGGCATAAGGTGGCATAATCCTTACAGTGCCTTGCAGCAACTTTGCCCTTGGCGCCCAGCCCTGCCACCCAAGACTACGCTGATACGGATCAATGAACAACCGCTCGAACCCTGATTCCTTTTCAGCATGGACTCTTGAGTATCCTTAGGCACCTTAGCCCCGTTGCTCATCACCAGCCAGTATCACACACATGGTCAAACTCGTGCGGGCCGTGGTCACGGCTCCCTCAATAAGAAGCCTTACTCCTATGGTCGTCTGGGCCCCCCAACGGGCCCCCCAAGGCTAATAGCGACGAATAAGGCCATACCAAGGGGCACATACGGTTGGGGCACGCGCCTGAAGGCACCCAATGGGCTGCCCTTGACAAAGGGGAGTCCGTATTTTTCGGAACGCCCATATGGTATGGAACATCTAATCACCTGGACCCTTTCTCAATTTGTAGGCGCGTCAAACACACCAAAGTGGCTTTTGTGCGAGGATCCCTCAAAATCCGACGAGGACGTCAGAAGTTCCCACTTCACCCAAGCATGCTCCAGAATTTCCTTTAACAACCCGATTTATTTCAAGTATTACAATTCCTTTTAACCTCAAGTAAGGGTTAACTAGATCTGCACAAATTACAATAATTCTCAAAAACCTGCAGTAAGGCTGCCCAAGTAAAGGGCCTACATCTTAGGCTTGACCGCGATTCCTACCGCATAGGCTGATTCCGATCTCAGCGCTCGGAAAGTTGGCTTCTGCCAGTGTCACTGTTCTAGTAGGTGTCCAAGGAGCACCATCATTTACAAACTCAAGTTGGAACACTCAAAATTATTATTCTTCCCTGGGCTTCTTAACCAGGGCAAACAAACTCGAGTCGGAGTTCGTCCCCAACCTATGGCCGCGATCAAAAATGCCTCACAAAACCCTCTGGAATCCGCCTGGTCGCAGCTGCTTTCGGCCCATCTGTCGCAGCAGCGCCAAGGCGCTTTGCCACTGCCCACCCTTCTCGCAGGCGCTGATGCCTGCCCCGAAGCCTCGGGCCAGGGCACGAAGCAACGGGTCCGGATCGCGCAAGCGCGGGAGAATTAGGTCACATCCAACAGGTTAACTTGTTTATTCCGAAGTGTCACATCCAGAAAGAAATTGTTGGAACCCAAAGATGCAACTATTTGGGTGACCCGTTGAATGCGTGCTAACAAAGGGGATGCTTTTGGATGCTGCACTCATCATCCTGTGCAAGCACAGACAAACTGAAATGGGATAGAACAAATGAAAAGATGTGAAGGATGGAAAGGGGTGTTCCGCTACAGATTAATATGCAACCCCAAACACCACAATTGGTAGAGGAAACTCCTTTTGGGGAAACCTATTCTGGGTTCTATTATTAGTTTGCAGGGGGGAAAAAGAAGAGAAAGGATGGGAAGGTTAGAACGGTGGGAAAGGATAAGGGCCTCACTTCCTGAGTGGAGTGTCCAAACTTATTGTTTACCACTAAAATGGTCTACCCAAAAAGTTTAAAGTCCAGGAACTCAGGAAGTGAGGGCGATTCCAGCACATCTGCGCCGAGGCCAAACAGATCCTGTGAAGAGTGAACACGAAGATGTGCGACCCCGCTTGCCTGAGAAGGAATCACAGGATCTTCGGTGCCCATGGAAAACGTCAACTTTCCATCTGGAGGCACGATTGTGCAGCATGTGCCGAACGCGAACTGCCAATATGAACGGTGAAGCCGTCCTGCAGACCGGTTTCCGCCAACATGCATACTGTTCGAAAAGTCGCAAATGCATTGCCCCTAAATAGATTTCGGGAAGCCAACATGTGGGGCAGTTCTTCCCGAAGTAGGGACCCGTACAGTTGTCAACATTCCTGGCGCCCATGACCAACCCTGGCCCAAAACAGCGTGTTTTGACTATGGGACATGTATCAGCCGCGTAAGCTCGCCGCCCTTCTCCCCGGGTCCCTTAGATTCGTCAGGCATATTCTTTCCAACAATCATAAATCGGGAATCATATTTCCTCTCAGATAGTCATGTCAGCGGACAAATCCCGCAAATCCCCAGGTTTGCGGAATCGCTTGGTGCTGACAAGCTCAATGGGGTGTCTCAACATATGCTATGGACCCCGCTGCTTTTTTGTCTGGGGGTGCCCAAAAGAAAAGACACACCATCCGTTCCTTTTTGGTTTGACAGGGGCTCCGGTCATGGTTCCCCAGCAAGGTGTCCAGGACCATACGATCGAAGCCCTAGATGTGGCAAGTGCGAAGCACAACAGATTGCACGGTCTACCAAAAAAACACCATGACACGACATCTGCAGCCCCACTCCCCTAATACAGTGTTGGACTTGCAATAGATTTTGGGCCTGGGAAGAAGGGTTACGCGATTGGCTTCAACATTGTAGCTGGGGAGAGGGGTTCGCACGCAGTGAGCGGTGCCAAAGAATCAGTGTCCATATCCCAGGTGGCGGAACTTGCAATATTTATGGCTTCCACAGTACCATGCCCCCAGGTGGCTTTTTGCCAAGGCAACACAACCACCTTTCAAGGATATCCAAAACCACCTGCTGAAGTAATTGGGATTCTCTAATAATTCCAACTGGTACAGTTGTTTGTTTTCCAAGCCCAAGAGTGTCCTTTGAGGGGCCCGATTTGGGTCTCTTTTTTTTCAGGTCACCCTTTTAAACTTGGCCTTGCATTGAAGGGTATCCAAACGGAGAAACCACTTCTTCTTTCTTTCTTTGTCTTGCGGGAAATTCTCCCAACAAAATGACACCCATGTATTGCCCACTACTCGCATGCCGAGACGCTGATCTCATTGGGCTTCTCATGGAGACTGAAGCAGTGCATGGCCAGCTGCCACCTGAATGGAGCGACCCATGCATGGGGCTCCATCACATGCTACATGATGGTCCTCAAGCGATCGAAACCTGTTCATGAGAACTGGCCCATCTAGTTCGGGTCCGGAAAGGAGAGTCCACCCACCATGTCATGTAAAGAATCCAGGCGGATATCCGCACCAACACAACCCCCCCGAGCGACCGACCGGGCGGTCCCGAGTCTCGATCGCTGTTCCGGTTGCAGAGACGGCCAAACACGCTGCGGAAGTCCAAACATCACCCCCGCACACTGCGCCTGAAACCAGGACCTTCCAAGGGCTGCCCATGGTTACCCAAAATCCAAATGAGCCGCCCCTGGTAGGGGTTGGAAACCAGTGTCCAAGCCAAGACCCGAAGTGACAACGCTTTTGGTGCCCGTTTGGTGCTCGCACGAGCCGCCAAGCCACTGCGTGCCCTTCTCAAAGGCGTCGATGGCGGCGTTGTAGCTTATGACATCCGGCCGCACGCTCCTTGGTTTCGACGCATCTGTCTGAACCCCGGTCCTGACTCGAGTCTCCGAAGAAAGCATAAACCAAGCATCCAGCCCAGCCAATGAGAGTTGTCCGTCACCAAACAAAAACAGCACAAGAAGAACCTGCAAGCCAGTGGTTGCAAGACCCACCTGCCCCCCCACCTGTTCAGGTCCCAGCCGCTGAGAACGGCGAAGGTTCCGCTGCGTCATGGCTATGGGTTTCTAGGGGACATTTTTGTGGGTTTGATTAAACTGGGAAACCGAGAGGACACCACAATTTTGAGGCTCCGCCCATCTTGACAATATATTCATTTAGTTGCGGGTGAGTGAACCATTCAGGTCCACTGCCACGATCTGTGTCATGCGCCAGAGCCGTAACATAAGGGAAGCAAAACTCATTGTGTAAATGGCAACTTTCATACTCTGATTAACCTGCAAGTCCCACAACCCCAAGGGGGGCACTCTCCTTGACATGGAGCCCAACATCTGTGTTTGGTTTGCTTTTCGGCTTCCGTTGAATCGAAGCCGACCGTTAAAGAAATACCAAAGAAGCGCAAACCCGGGAATTATTTTTTTGAGGGTGCTGTTTGTTTGTGTGTTTAAAGCGAAACCAGAACGGAATCCACCATCTTTCTTTGGGAAGGTTCCCTAATGTTGACCCCTTTTTGGTCAACCGCGGCTTCTTCATAGGGGGGTTCCCTCCAAAAGTGGTCTGATTCCCCGCTAAACCCAGAAATGGACACTCCCCTATTCATAAACTGAGGTTGGTTCATGTGGGGTCAACATTAAACAGATGCACCCAGGGCCATATCCTGGCCATGGGTCCAATCCCCGAAAAGCAGCAGCGCGGAGTGCTGCCACCGTGCCGCGCGGCCCAAGGCGGTCAGCGTGGCATTGTGACAGGTGAGGTCCTGCGAAAGTCGGCGCGGCTCGCGAAATGGGTGTGGGTCAAAATTAAACAGCTGTGCGTTACGCAAGTTCTAGTAATTAAACCTTTCCATTTTCCAGGGATCCGTTTTGGGTACCTACTGTTGAGCCACACCCAAATGTCTCCTCTTCAACCATCAGAAAACGCTTGGTTGGTGGGTTGGGGTGGTGGTTTGGCTTCGGATTTGAAGCCCTGGTAGAGGGCAACTGGGAAACCACTCAACAAATCTAAACCACCAATCAAGAGAAGCTGACACCAACTCGGTACACCGCCCGTAGTAGCCCGCGTAATATTTTGCTTTTTGCTTCGGGGCAACCTGTCCAAGCTGCAATTACAGGGCGGGAAAGGAGAGCACTGTCGGTCCCTCATGTGAAACGCGGCGAGCCACTGAGAATTGCTTGCGTTCCCGAATCCTAGTGGCACCCTGCTTTCAAAAGCTCATTTTTTCAGCCCCCAACTATCGTCTGTCAAGCATTCTGCCATGTTCAAGACTGCATATTGCCTGGGAACTGCATGATGAATTCTCTTTTCAAAAGCTGACGGGGAGGGGTCCTTAATCTGTTGTTCACCCAAAAGTTAATTCCCCAAATATTTGTCGGTTTTTGGTTGCAGGCAACACACAGGCTCTTGAGGAGCCAGCGTCGCCTGTCAAGCATTTTGCTATGTTCAAGACCGCATGTTGCCTGGGAACCGCATGATGAATTCTCTTTTCAAGTCCTCAATCGGTTGTTCACCCAAAAGTTGATTCTCCAAATCTTTGTCGGTTAAAAAGAACCCCACACACACCACAAACACAGGAAATAATGAAGTTCTTGTCGAGCAAACTCGAAGAAGTGACGTAATCATCCCCCCCCCACCCCTCCCCCCCCCACCCAACAAAAAAGCAATCAAGCACAAAAAGCACTCAAAAGTGGAGCTCGTCCCACCAGCGGCTGTGGGCGGTGGTCCAAATACAAAAAGAGTACCGGCCGTCCAAAACAGACCCGGCCCTTGGCGGGGTGGGTGGTGGGTTTGTGCTTTGAGGGCAATTGGTCGAATAATAACGGGGGGGAAGGGAAGGAGATGAGGGGAAACACCAACACACAAACACCCATGTAGTAGATATGCGCTACAATAAGTGGCCAAAGAATTAGAACGTGCTTGTAAGTAGGGTTCTTAAAGCCCAAAGCAAGTCAGGATCATGAGCATAATGTGTGCAATTGATATTCGAGGCAACTTCTTTTTGGGGACCGCTTTCCAATGGAAGCAAATGGGGTTCAAAACACATCCTCTTGAAAATGCCACTTCTATGATCTTGGATACATATGGCCATGGGTCATAACCTATGCCTCCATTTTGGGGCGGATGAACCCCCATGTAGCACCTATTTTGACATTCACCAGGAGTACAGGGTTTTGACCCACAGCCATATACCGGCACTGACGTTTACCCTTTTTCCCACAAACATAGCTCCTGCGGAGGGTACTTGGAAAATCCAATTATTTTTGAAACATTCAATTTCAAACCTCAACGGACAGCGTCCCATTGCTGCATCAACCACCGAAAGCCAACCACCCCAGCAAACATATTGGGTTGCCCACATTCACCCCTTTCAACATTGCCCCAAACAAAGGAGACTTTCTCTGAAAGGGCCCCAACAAAAGTGGGGTACATCCACCAAATAGGAAAACGTACAGAACTCTTGACGCTTCTTCGTAAAGATTTGCTGGAAATCAACACATAGATTGAAGACCAGTTCCCAAGAGAGGGCAATCTATGGCAAGGAGGAAACCTCTGCTTTGTCCCATAGAAAAGTTGGTGTGTCAAAATCGCGGTGCAGAAATCGTGGCTTTTCTTTGCTTAGCTTTCCCTTTTCTCGGTAGCCTCAACAAAACACACGCCTAAATGATCCTTGAATGCAACAAACTGTTAGAAATAAAGAATTGTTTTCGCTGCTGCACGTGAATCATGGTTGTGTAAATAAGCCGAGCTTGCCAGTTTCCGGAAAACCAAGAAGAGAGTCCTTTGTCTGTTGCGTGCGGCAATCCAGTTCTTTCTTTTTAACGAACCATCCTGCCTAGGCCATTGCAGGTAAAGGCCAAGGCACCTAAGGCACTCAGACCTCCATTAGATTCCGCTCAGAATAAGGCACCCTTGCTTTAAAGCCAAACCCCTATCCCCGTCCGAAAAAAAGGAAGGGGGGAAAACGGGGGGGGGGACAACACCTCTGGAGGCCTGAAATAAAATGAGCAAAGACGCAGCCGGGCCGCGGGCACATCCATGTGAACCAGAAGCTTCAGAGCAGTCCTCAAATTCGTCGCACGGTCTTGACGTCGTGACTCGATGTGGGTATGGCTCAAAATTGAAGAGCCAGGGTTACGCAGGCTTTAGTCTTTGGCTCCATTTACCAAGGTGCCAAATTTGGGTACATGTCTTTGAGCCATTCCCATGCCTGTTTTCTTGAAATCCAAGAAGCATAGGTCAAATGCTTTCAGGCGCTGCTGCGTGCTGAGCTGGGTTGCCAGAAGTTGGGGAAAAAACATAGTTGCCCTTCAAGCCCAGACTGGGATGAAGCAAAGATCCTCTCAGCAAGTAACTGCGTAACTGTTCCCGCTGCTTTCTCGGAAATGCTTTGGCTTATAGATGAACTTGGTGTGCCATGCAGCACACACTGTGACAGACCTTCAGGGGCGACAGGGTCGGACGTCGCCAACTGGCACAAAGGTGCCATAGCCTGTAGCGAAAAGGAATGTCCCTCGCCTCACACAAACAATTCGAGATAATGCTAAGCATATTGCCCCACACATGCACTGCGCAAGCAACAGTGACTACTAAGCGTCTCCTCGCTTTTAATCGACCTTCAGTCGAAGCACCATATTCAGTTTTTACAGGGATAGGCTTTGCCAAGCAAACACTTTCATGCATGCACTGGGCGCGATCAAACATAGCTTCGGCTCGAAACAGTCCCACCAGACGCCACACAAATATCCGCTGATGTGTTTCGTCGCGCCTTGATCATGCCGGCCCAACTGCCAAACCCATGCTTGCCAAGCAGGCTTTCCACAAAATACTGTAAAACACAAGGGTGAAGCACGGATTTCGTCAGCAAGCCTGTCCATGCAACAATTGGCACATGCTCAAACGGCACAGTCAGAAAAGAGTGCGGTACCAACCCAAAAAGTGAATGGGGTTGTGGCCCTGTTCTAAAAAAAAGGTGGTTAGAGGTTCCTCACTTGGCGGCCTTTGTTTGGTTGTCCAATGGTTCAATTATAGATCCAGCAAGCACCGCGAGGTGTACAACCGCATTTCTCACTTTTTGAGTGGATTGGCCAAAAAAAGTCCAAACTTGTCGTTTGCTAAACTGGGTCCAAACCCAAATCGTTTAGTCCAGGAACTCAGGAAGAGAGAAATTTAGACCCAAATTCCCTTCGGCCAAGTTTAAAACAAAAACCGCCGGCTTCATTCAAGGTGCCGCCACGCGGAGCTCGAGCAGCGCGAGATCAGGGTGGAGATGGTGAAGCGGTCAGGCGCTAGGCGGTAGAGAGGCAGTTGGGCGAAGGTCTGCAGAGCCTCGGAGCGTGCGCCTCGCGCCCGAGCAGAGCAAATATGTTACGCTTTGTGCTTTTGGGGAGGTCTGGGTAGGGGATGAAACAAAAGCCTTGAGGAAAATTGCGAAGATAGATTGCCCTCCCTGTTTAAGCAACCTGTGGGTTTCCCAAAAAGACCAGGGTGGAGGTCAGCTTGAAGGATACATCCAACAAAACCTGCTGATTCACAAGGAGTCGGACCCTCAAAATTGGCTGGTCAAGGAGTTTTTGTCTGGCTCACATGTATCATTTAAGTAAATCACCCTGGTTTGCGATTCTACGTTTTGGTTGGTCTCAAAAGGCTTTTTCATTCCCCTGGTGGTGATCGACAAGCTGGAAATCACAAGGTTGTTTGATCTCCCCTTCACCAAAGGCTTGACTTAGAGCGCACCTGAAAAACAGAAAGCGATTCATCGCCTTAAGGGGGAGGAAGGGCTTGATTTGTTCCTGACGGAAATATGTTTAGGCTCGGGCCCATCCTAATGCACTACAGTTGCAAAGGGCTCACTCTTTGAAGTTTGTTGCCAAAACGCAACGCCAAGAGGGTTGGGTTCGTTTCGGGCGGGTTGGGGGTGGCTAGCTGGGTGCTTAGTTGGGGTGGGCTGTTGGCGGGTTTTAGTGTTGGTTTAGGGTGGATTTTGGGTGGGTTCAATGTGGGTTTCGGGGCTTCAGGGTGGAAAGTTCATGGTGCATGCCAGGCAACATCCACCCAGTGCTGCGATGCCAGCAGCGCATTGAAGCCTCGCGCAAAAAGTTTTGCCATCGAGAGACACCCCTCTTTCCACAGTTGATTGAGGGCCAATGCACTTGCCAGGAGTGGGCAGGTGAGCTAACGGAAAGTTGTCAACTCCAAGGGTCTTGAGCTCTATCAACTCTTAGTCTGGGTGGAGACGGAACAAGTAACCAGACTTCTTGGCTACCACTCAAATGGTCTTGCCAAAGAGTCTACCGTTCACTGTCTTGAGAACTGAAAACATCAAATGGCTAAATCTTAATGGCCGACCCTGTGGACATTCTTTGGGTGAGGATCTATGTCCAACAACCATTTCGGAGCTGGCTCCCAATTGCATATTGGAGCCAAATATGGCTAGCCACATCGCAGCTTCCACTGAAGTTGATTGGTCAAAAACTGCCTGCTCTGAAGTGAATTCGCATCATCAGACGTGTTGTTCGCACTTGGCGAAGAAAAACCATTGTTCACACCTGCAGTTACCAGGTCTTGGCCAGTGCATCAGTGTCATTGAGGACTGAGGCGTCACTGTCCTCCAAATGGAACTAGACATCATCAATAGAGAAAACACTGCGCACGAAAAACAACTCACAACAAACAAGCGCTTGCTCCGCTCGGAGCTGCATCACATTGCCTGGCAGCCATATGGATTGGACATAAGCTTCTAAGTTATAAACCCAACAAACCCCATTTTGGAAGTGTTACAACCCCATGTACAACCAAACAAAGGCGTCTTCTTTGACCTCTTCGGACCGTTGCCCATGCTAAATTCTGAAAAACCTTCTTGCCCGCAAATGCAGCTGTGGGAACTCACCAGGTCAGGTCGTCCTTGTTTGGCCATATGTGCCCAGAGCTGGGAGGTCTGGGCGGGTGATGATTTGAGGGCGCTCAGTGTGGAGTTGTAGCTGATGAGGTCTGGTTCCACACTCCAGGCGCTCCTCAGATCTCTTCCCGTCAGTGGACCCGACATCAACGGACTGAACGAGACTCGGACTGCGCCTGGTACTTCAAGGTTCCGGGGCGTGCTACCCAATCAGTTATTACACCGTGTCAGTTCAACAGTTTGTCGTTGAATTGAAACTCGGAAACGACATGACTTCCCGAGCAGAGAAACTGTTCTGGTCATGTGGCCCTTGGCCTTTTCCGTGCATGGGTTGATCAGAATGTGGCAAGCTGAACCGCGGCACCGCTTTAATCAACACCCGATGTTTTCAACAACCAGTGATGGCTTTTCAATCAGGCAACGCTGGCCCCATCCCCAACGGTTTCGGGACGGAAATAACACTCCCAGGGAAACAGACTGGCCACAACGGGAAAAAAGCAGACCGTGCAAGCTTTCCTTGTGTGAAACCATCCAAAAGGGAGGTGCGTGAGAAGATCAAGATAACCCCTCGAAGTGACACAACGAAACATGAAAGGACCTCTACAAGCAACAAGCTGAGAATCGCACGGGATGTTCTCTATCAATGGAACGCAAGCTGCTTCATGTTCCTGTCAACTGTGCATGTTCTGTGCATGTTGCAAGGCAAATGCAATCCATTGCCATCATATGCAAAGCGATACAATACAAAGACTACAACGCGACAATGGGGTGGTACTTTGAAACCAATGATCCGAGCACCTGTCACCTTTGAGCACAAATCAGCTCGTCAAACCCGGGGAGAGGAACTGGATGTATAGCTGGATTGCACTTCTCTCCCCTCAGACTCACTTTGAAAACTGTCCTAGGTGATGTCCCCTGAAAGGACTTGCTGGTGCGCGCAGGGAATGAGGGAATCACCCGCAAGAGGAATCTATGACCTGAGCTGGTCATGGCTGGAAGACTCTGCTGGTTGGTTCCCCAGCCCCGGAAACCCTCACCCGGTCCGAACCACCCCAAAGCCGGAAAAAACAAAAAAAACTCAGGTGGACCCGCCCCTCTTAACCCCCCCCAACCTTGAAGCGCGGGGGGTCCCTCCCCCCAAAGGCCGCGTTCTGGTCCTATAGGGGAAACACGCGAACCTGGCTTGAGATCTCCAGTCGTTCGGCCCCTCCAAACCACCTCCAAGGATCGCCGCATCAATTCCATGACTTCCATTTGCGAATACGTCTTAAGTCCCCAACAGGACACATCAAACAGATGTCTTCAAGAACCAGCAAATCGAGGGGATCATCCAATCTGGAATGCTCGAGTCAAACATCGAAACCACGTTTCCTTTCAGCAACTGCAGGATCAAATCGGGTCTCAAAGCGAGGCGCATGTCCCAGAAAAGCTGCAGCGCTCTTTGCCACTCCTCGGTTGCGTTTTGCTCCCCTGCCAAAAGTTCAACTTTTAGTGTGTTAATGGAAAAACTAACATCCAAGCAAAATGTGAAGTTGTAAAAACCTGTTTTTTTGTTGGCAACAAAAATAGAGTCCTAACATCCCTCTGCAAAATGCAACAAAGGCTCCTCCGCTTTGCCGCAGGCGCCGATCGCAGCGTTGACGCTGGACGTGGAAGCTCCGAGGCTTCGGCTTCGGAGCTCCGCGAAGAGGCCCAGGGCGTCTGGCGACGAAACGCCGCTTTGGGGTTCCAACGCCGCGGGGAAAACTGGTGAAAAACCCAAGGAGGGGTTGCAACAAACCAACCAAAGGGAAGACCGGAGAAGAAAAAAAAAAACGGGGGCCGAAGAAAACATATGCGTATGTTTGGCATGTTCTTGAATTCACGCCAACCATGGCAAGACTCGGGATAACAAGAAGCCCATTAATTTGTAACCCCTACAACCAAACAAAGGCAGTCAAGCACAGTGGATTGGAAAAGTGGGTGGACAACGCACATGGGCTAGGAAAAGCGCATAGGAAAAGGTTCTGCCCGCCCGATGTGCTTTGTTTATAGTTTTATTTCTCCCCCTAGCACAACTTCTACACTGGCAGAAGTTAAGCCAAATATATATATATATATTGACAATCCTGACCAAAAGTTGTTGACCAGCGACTTTTGGGGAGTTCGGACTTCGACAATATATATATATATATGTATATATATATTATATACACACACTCTAGAGGTTGAGAGACTCAGGCTACACTCGGTGTCATGCTTCACCGAGCTTCAGCAAACAACATCACCATCAAGTATGCGGGCAGCACTGTGAGAACAGGGAGAATCTCAGTACTCTGCACACCAAAACCCATCTATGGTAAAGCCCGTGCACGTCACTCGGCCACGACACCTATTGATCTTCATGCCCTACTGGCCCAGATCAACAACATGGAGTTCTGGGGTACATGGCTTTTTCAAACAAAGAGTGATTCATGATCTGGGAAGATATGTATGTCGAATCACCCTCCTGCAGATTGACATGGAACACAAACAACTGCCACTTATAGAGGAAACTCCTTTTGCGGAGCCCCCTTTTGGCTTGTTCATTTGCAGGGGAGTATTCGCCGCTTTATGTACGGGTTTGTCTCAAACTGCGGAAAACCAAGAATGGGCGGCTTCATTTTCCCTTTCAACCAAATCCCAACAAGGGTCTCCTTACAAAATAAGCCAAGGTGCGGTATCCCCAACTGCCCCCTGGAACCCTGACAGCTGCCCCAAAACCTCCCTCGAGCTTCTTTGGGCCTGTTGACCCCAAAGCTGCCAGCTGCTCAGTAGGGAATGACCTTCCCGGTCTGGGGAAAAAAGCGTTTCGGGATTCCCAAATAAAGGAAACCAACAAACGGGCATGTGTTTTTCTTTTTTTGCGGGGTCATGCCATTTCTCATTCCCTGCCTATCGCAAGACCCTTAAAATAAAGCATAGGGCCATAGCAGATGGTTTTTTGCAGGGTCAACTCCCCTGCCTATAAAGAACCAGCAAGTCTTGTGTTGTCTTCTTGTTGGCTGTTTTGAGGTAACCTTGAAATGGGAAACCACCTAACCACCAACAAACGAATCCAAACCACCAAATAGAGGGAACAAAGCTATGAACCCCCAAACCACGTGCTCAACGCTTCGCTGCGTTTCGATAATTCTCGCCTTGCCAGGCGATGGCGCTCGAACAGGCGCGCATGGCGGCGTTGTAGCTGACCTGGTCCCAACTTGGCACGGCGTGGAACAAGGCCAGCGACAGCTGCCACCGACCTGGACATGACGGGAGGATTTTGTGGCCAAAGCCGGTTTAGCGCGTGGTGTCACTATGCAACTCCTTGGCCAAAGTCCAAACTCTTTGCCACTAGGGTGCAGCTCAGGGAGTGAGTAAGCCCACCAAAGTGATATCAAAGTAAGATTCCCATCCCTGTGACTACTTACTACTTGGTCACTTCAAAGGAGTGAAACTACTACTCAGTACACATTACGGCATCTAGAAGCTTGGAACCAATCGAAACGTAAGACGATTATCATGTTCATGTTGGCGCCTTGTCATCATCATGTGACATGATTCCGATGGGGTGCATTCATGAGTGATTATGATCACCGAAACCCACATGAATAACAAGAGTGCCGGGCGAAGGGTCTGAAAACTCCAATGACAATTACTATTTCTCCCCTTACAAGCAACACGTCCAAACGGACTTGCACAATCAGTCTGCATTGGCCACTGCAGACAACCAGGCAGCCAGGATTACCACAACTTGGCGGTTCGGATTACCACCCTTTTGTCCTGAACCCGGGGTTCAACCCCCTACCAATCCAAACCAGCAAGGGTTATTTGATTTGGGCATGCGTCATTGCTTTGTTGGCTGGTTTCCCTTTTAACCGGCCCCCAAATGGGATTCATGGTTCCCTAACAAAGAGAGACCCCCATATCGATACAAAGCCCAACCCACCCCCAAACCAACCCCACCCACCCGACCCCCTGACCTCCTCTGGTACATGCGCTGATGGTGGAGTTGTAGCTAATCACATCAGGTTGAAGCCGGCGGCACGCAATGAGGTCAAAGAAAGCCTCAGACTTGCTGCAGACAAACACTTGGGGCGCCAAGTTCCTCTGGTTGATCATAACCAGGGGTCACTGCTGCAATTTACTGAAGGTGTCACTGCCACGTTCGGAGGTTCCAAGAAAGGGACATGGAGGAAACCCTGTTAAAGGGAAGAAACCAAAAAACCTAAAAACGTGAAAACCAGTTGCCACTGGGAAGCAATGGCCTCTTGCCAGCGAGCGCTCTGACTCAGAGTGCTGATGACCTGAGTCGACTAGTCGACTCGGCGAGTGAGTGGGATGGGCCATTTCTTGAATGCAAGTTTCTGACCGGTTCATGGTTGCCGCACAAGAAAGACACGCTGACACACCAAGAGATCAGCTGCAGGACATTCAAGAAGCCGTTTCTTTCACAAATCATATTGCAGCTCCCGGAAATGTAACATATGATTGAAAGTCAATCAGAAGCTTGCAAAGGTTGCACATGCCAGCCCCGGTCCCTACTTGCAATCCTCCTTTCTCTCCGCTCAACATGTTGTTTCTAGGTGCTAAATAGGTGGTCTGGGCAAAAATAATTCCCCTGTTGGAAAGAGTAACATTTTTGGGCCATTTAGCACTCTGCGCCGAAAGAACTAGTCAAAGGCTCGAACCCAAAAGCAAACAGCATACTTGAGCAGCGCCCAAAACCCATTGACCTTTGGATCTACCGAAATTGTTCTAAAGGTCAATATAGCCCTTGCTAGGGATTCCTACTGAAAGAACCACCTACTACAATAAATGGCCATGTCTTTCTTTAGACCCACCACGTGGTTTGGGCTTTTCTTGTGGTATTTGTTCTTTTTAACCGCAAAAAAGGTGGTAACTCCAAAGAAAGACACCCCCAAAGTGGCTCTTAGGCTGTGGGGAGGGCTGCTCACTTCGGAGAGTCGCTGAGTTGAAGCTGACCAGCGTCCGGTGTTCCATGCTGCTGAAGATGGAGACGGCCCTCTGCCATTCCTCGAGTCCGGTGGCATAACAACTTGGTCCTAGGTTAGAATAAGTTGGTACCCGATCTTTTTGTTGTAGTCTATTTAGGGGAAGCCTCCCAACCCAAAAAAAAAAAGAAGGGCACTACTGGGGGACCTAGACAAGATGGGAAGCTCATGGACCTTTTCCTGCTGAATGGCCCCAGGGATCTTCGGCCAAGTTAGCATGTGGTTAGCCTAGGTTACCCACGAATGACTGGGTTAGCCCCCTTAATGAGGCTTACAAGTGGGTTAGAACCCAGGTTACTGACAACTCGCTAACTTGGCCGAACACCCAAGTAGTCGCTATGTGAACCTAGTCAGGCTTTTCGGCTTGTGCCTCTAAATCATGTTGCTGCGGGCAGGTATTTCACAATTATCATTCAACTCAAAGGATGTTTGCAACTGAGCGGTCAAATTTAATTGCTGTAAAGAGCATCAGCCCGACCGTGGACTGTGGGCCTACACGTATTTTGCTGTTTCACACAACCTCAATTGGCAATGAATTCACCCGTTGCCCATCAATATGTTGCCCCTTCCATGAAGTAGTCCGCAAAAGGAACATATGAAGCAGTAGAACGCTCTAGTCCAACAATGTCCAGCAACAAGATCGGCACTTCTGCTGCCGTGGCTCGAAAGGATGACTCCCTCACAGACAAGGGCTCCAGATTCGTATCCGAGGACTCTGTAGACTTAATTTTCAAACCTCACCCCATCAAAAAGACGCTAACTTGAAAGTTGGCCCAAAAGCCGATGCTTAAATTAAAACCCCACAAGAGAACATGTATAGGGAATCTATCTAAGAGACCCTGATTTTGAGAGTACCGGTCCCCGGGTCCCGGTGCGTGTTGTTTGGTTGCCTCTTCCAGCACAACTAACGCCCAGGGTTGAGCCTTTTTCGAGCCCGAGACAAAACAATTGGACTTGTCAAGCGGTTGGAATCCACTGGACCTTGAGTCCGCACCTTCCGGATGTGTAACCCATCACAAACAACCTTCGCTTTGGCACCGAAAGTGACCTTCGACTCTTTCCGGCGGAGTCAACAAAACATGCAGCCTCGGCGCTACAGCGCGCATCAAGACATTGCAGCTCACCACGTCGCCTTTTGCTGCACGGGCTGGCTGGTGCTGCTTTGGCACCTTGCAGAAGTGTCCTTGGCAAGTCATCAGTCACAGGATGCATGGAAGGGATGTGATGTGATGGTACCCTCCCTCCAAGAATCATGGAACTCAAACGAGTTCCACTTAAATGATGGTTGGAAGGAGGGTAGATTGCAATGGCTAAAGCAACAATGAAATACGAATAAAGAAATAAAACAATAATAACGACTACCGTCAATTTATCAACATAATCATAATGTCTATAATCATATCACTAAGAACAACAATAATAATAATAACAATCATCATGCCGTGTGTGTTTGTGTGCCTCGGGACCATTTGCTGGGTGACATGAAAGTTGTGCATTTTGCGGAAACCCACAATGTTGCGACATTCCCATGCACAGGCAATGCTCGGAATGAATGCCACCAGGCGGGGGGGGGCAAAGCAAAAAAACACTTGAGAGGGCTGAAGCTGCCTGTGAACAGAGCGATCCAAAATCAGCATCCGCTGAATTCTGCAAATATGACCGGCGAAACGCTTCAAACTGGCCAAAGACAGGCGGGATCAAAGAAGTGCTGTTGCAGTGCTTCTACTTCTTGACAAGCGTCTCGTGCACGTGCGGGCATAGATGTTCAAGTGCCTGAAATCACGTCAGGTGATGGAACCATATGCGCTGCAGTTCACCTTTATTGTCCCCCCGTCTGACATTCTAGTTTGGTAAGTGTCCCCCTTTGCCTGATGATATTTCCGTGAGTGTCCCCCTTGCCATCCCCTTTGCTTAGATGGCAGCAAATATTAACCGTTGCTCATGTCGTCAAAGCTGATTCAAATCGTAAACATGCCTTGGGTCAAAGGAAGCCTTTTCAACGGCTGTCGATCTCCAAAAGCAGTAAGTACCTGCCATTGCCTGCTGGTCAGGATTCGAATGCGTTGGCATCTTTTGGTATACCTAGTAAGCTGAAAGCGCATTTTGCCTGGGGCGTAGCCTTGATGCATCACAGATTGAACAGCAAGCGCGTCATTGTTCGTCGCGTTGAATGCTTCATGTTAGGCAGCGGACCCACGTCCACGCTTCTGGAAAGGCTACTTTGGAATGCCTTTCCTTTGCAGCTTAGTTTGCAGAAGAACGTGGCCAGCCATGCGATGCGCCTCAAACGTTTGAAGCCTCTAAGCGGTTTCCCCCTACCCTCAAACCGATACTGCCAGGGGAAATCAGGGGTATCAACCCTGCAATGGCTATCTATGGGTATATGATTGAAATTCGGGACCTGGGACCCTATGCCATCAAACACTTTTGAGGATGTTCCAACTCTTCGAATTCATAGCTTCATGTTGTTGGAACCGGAATTGTGGGTGTCATTGTCACCGGTGCTCGTTACAAACCAACATTGCTCCGGTCAAGTGTCGCATTGAAATTATAGTGCAGCTACAGCTGATGGTAAGGATCACACACTGTGACGGCAATGTCAAAAGGAGTGCACATCCTCACATTATGATCTTTGTGTAGAGGTCCATAGAAAGGCTTTGCACTCTCAGTTGGCCGCCAGCGCAGCTTGGCCCGGCAAGTCGTCACCTGGCGGTGTTTTCGGCTCCCTTTTGCCTATGTGCAACTGAGGCAAATGCTTAGGCAATCGAATCGCCCTCTAAACATGTCTAAACCACTGCTTAAAAAATCTCCGTTTGGCTCCCCAAGAAAACCAGGGCTTGTTACCAAACGTGCAACAAACCCTGCCAAGCACTGTCAAAAAACCCAGTGACAGGCTCGTTTTCCGGTGCCATCCTGTAGGAAGGGAAACCACCAGTTCGAGGGAAGCTGACTATTGGCCCAAACACGACATCCACATCTTTAAGGGCCACAGCTCAGGCACATCCCACGATCATCCCAAGCCGCCGACCTCGCCTGCGCCATGAAATCTCGCCATGGCACCGGGGAAAAATCGGAATCGTGTCCGAAAATGTCCAGCACCAGCCAGCACCCGGGTCCCAGCCATTGGGACAGGGGGGGGAGATCTTCTGGGGGATTCGGGCATTGAATAAGCAGTTGTTGGGGGTTTTGGAGAAACTCATCCAAACAAACTAATGGTTGGCTTAAATTTGGAAAATATAGAGACTCCTGCTGATTAACAAGGATGGGAACAACACGATGTGTGCTGGTTGCATAATATGTGCCTGGGCAACATTTGGCACATATGCGCTTTACCTGTGCTTGAGGTCAACAGCCTGCAGAATGGCTCAATGTGCACTTTTGGATGTGGCCTTGACAAATGTGGCAAGGCGCATCCAATGCGATTTGCACAAGCCCCTAATGTGGAGTCCCTCGGACATCCGACCGCATCTGAAAGTCAAAGCCCGATTGCGCCACTCAGCATCTGTCGGAGTATCTGCGGAATATGTCATGCTCAATCATGCTTTGATGTTTCACTTTGCAGTCCGCTGAACCAAAAAGCGCGTGGCCAATTTCCAGAAAGGCTGCTGATGCTAGCAACACACCTGTGCGCAAGAACTGGACATGCCAAATCTCCGTGCCACACATTGTTTTCCTGCCAGGCATCATTTGGAGCAAGAGCTTTGCCGTAAACCCACCAGGCGGCAAATCAACTTGAGCTTCTCCACAAAGCAACTTGTTCATACATCTTTGCAGAACAACTCATTGGTGCCAAAGACTTGCTTGCGCTCAGTTGGGAGTGACCCAGGGTGTTCACTCCGGGATTCCCTTAAAGAAAACCATAGGGTATGGGTTGCTAGGTCATTCCCTCATTCCCTGCTGAGAATCAGCAACTAATCCAGAACATCTGACCGGGGCACTAATAATGCCTTCCTGGCTCCCTTAAGAACACTGTCAGCAGCAAGGCCAGACGCTTGAACGCCACAGCACAGTCCCGATGGGGAAATTTGGGCGTCGAAGCCAGATTTCCCAATGGCGTTTTGGTGAGTGCCCCATGTCATCCCCTTGGCCCAACTCTGGGGGTATACCCAACATACTAAGCATCACAAGCTACCCTCGAACCTGCGGTTCAAAACCTTCGTCAAGCCTTCAAATGCAACGCCCTCTCTGAGGACGTGAGAATTCATCTGTATCTATGCAGGTTCAGGAACTCGCAATGTCACTTCAAGGCACCCGCGGCTGGCCGTTTTTCAGGATTTGGACCCATTCATGTGTTGTCCTTGGCTTTTCTGTGTAAACCAACCCCAAAGAGGGTACCCGCTCTCCCACAAACATGGGCACTTGTCAGAGAATACAAAGAGCAACTGATCTTCCAGATGCCCTCCAGGTGCTTTCTGTTGGTGGGAAGAGCCTCAAAACAAGAGACACACTGCAACCTGCAAAGTGTTTACCATGTGTTCAAAACCTGAAATAAGAATAAAGGATAGATCTTTACTAAATAGCTTTCGCTCGATTCACTATTCCGAGCCGGTAAAAAAATCGCTCGCCATCAACACATTCTGCACTCGTTTTACCACCTGATTGGTTTGCTTTTAAGTCCACCCCACTCATTTTTTTTTTTTCTAGGCCTTCTCCTCCCTCCCTCCCCCCCCACACAAATCGCTGCGTCGAACAAACACTGCGCACTATCGCAAAGGCAGCCCCACTGAGTGGGCATCCAACAACGCGTGTCGCCTCCAAAAAGCGCTGGCTCGCCCTGGGTTTCTCTTTCACAATCCCAATGCCGCGGCGATGCGCTCCGTCACGCGGCCAGGCTCCGCCTTGGACATGAGAAGCCGCACCTCAGAGGCGGTAACTCGGGAGCGAGCCGGGAGCGAGGGCTTCGGTGCAACTGCTTTGTTTTAGTGGAACTCACCTGAGATGAACGCAAAACAGCAAACCAATTTGTTGTTGACCACTAAAATGGCCCAAACACAAAAAGGTTTCAAATTGCACAGACTCAAGAGGTGAGTAGTGAAACTCACTTCAGTGGGTTGGCCAGAAGTAGCCAACGTTGCTTAATAGTTTAGGTTTATGATGGTCCAAACCCAAAAAGTGACCAAAGGAACTCAGAAAAAGGACATCCCTTTTGGGGGATAATAACCACTTTGGGGGAACAAACAGGGATTGATGGAATTCACAGAACCTGGGCCACTACAAGGTGGATGGAATACACAGCTGGGGCTCGGTGTCGCAGAAAAATAAGCCTGCAGGTGCTTGGTGTTCTGGCTTTCCCAATGCAACAAAGGTCCATTGATTTGTGACAAACCAATACAAGAACATGCTGAGAACATGAGGCTCGGAATGTGGAGCCCAGTACTCGTCTTAAGACTAGAATGGCAACCAGCACCGCCCCAAACAACTTTTTTTCTCGCACGTCCAAAAAAGCAGTGGTCCAGTCACCGAAAAAGGGGGGGAGGGGGGGAGGGGGGTGCGGGAACCTGCTTACTGATGGATTTGATGCCAAACCCATATTGGAACCCCACATGCTACCTGCTTACCCCCACAGCCGGGACATGACCATTCGAACAGAGACTGGCAGTCATAGAAAGCCTCGGCTCCAGTTGGAACTCGATACCGACCCTGCGAGGCTAGATGGCGCAACTTCAACTCATTTTGATTTAGTCCCCACGTTGAGAGTTCCCATCTACTTTCACCCGGGCCGAGTTAATGGGGGACCCCCAAAATCACACCCAATTGAAAAGGGTAGTGTGAATGACGCATGCCTTAAACACTACAAATCCACGGTGAAAACTACCAAACGGCTGCGCTTCTTCCTTTTTCACTTACATTCCTTGGGCATCCATCCTCCTTTTCACCATGTGGGTGTGGTTGTCAAAAATAGGGTAACCCGACAATGGGTTACCCTGGTAAATGGAAAGGGCTAAAACCTGATTTTATCCGATTCCTGGCTTCATTTTGACCCATCCCCATGTCATACAGTCTCCCCAGTTCCCTCCCAAACTGATCATTCCCCACTAAACTCAGAAAAATGGACCACCTTCCCCCCCTATAAATAAACTGGGGGTTGATGAATATGGAAACCAACCTTAGCCCCTTGTCACCCATGTCACCCCGGGTCAAACCTCCCCCCCCGAAGGCGCCCACGCGGCCGAGGGGCGGCGGGCTCCTGGCCCAACAGCTGCTGCCGCAGCTCTTGGCCCAGGGCGGAGCTGGGGTCGGAGGCCAAGGCGCCGATCAAGGACAAGGCCGGCACCTGGGGGACTTGGTGGTGGGCGGGGAGGGCTTGGGGCTTGGGGTGGGTGCGGCTTGGGGTTGGTGGGGCTTGGGGTTGGTGGGGCTTGGGGCTTGGGGTGGGGGGTGGAGGAGGGGCGGAGGTCCGGTCCTGTTTTTGTTTTTGGGCTGGGCTGTCCGGTTTTTTTTCGGATGTTGTTTCAACTTTTTAGTGGGTGAAGTTCGGAAAACCTACCACTACAGTCACTACAGCAAGCAAAAAGCTAAGAAAAGCTAAGGGACAGAATGGCTGGGAAACACCAAGTTATAGACTTTACTGGTGAGTTCTACTGAAACTGCCACTTTTGCGGGTCTAAAATAGGCCTCCCTAAGGGAAGATGACAGACCCCTGACAGAGCCCAAGCGCGAGATTGATGGCTGAAAGGCAAAAACGACACGAGAGCTGGAGGTGTTGAGAGCTTACAGCCAGAAGAGAGTTTGTACCGGGAATTGTGCCACCATGCAGCGAGTTGGACCATGGTTACCACTAGCATGTGGGTGCGGGGGTGTTTCAAGGGCGCCACTTCGTCTTGGCTAAACTCAAAGGCACCAAATTTGAACATATGTATGCATATATACAAATACACATGTATATTGCAGTTCTGTTGACTGCTTCTAGGGGTTATATAAAGTCAGAAACTGGAGTCATGCCCCTTTGACCTGCAAAAAAGGAGGTGAGGCCGGTTTGCAAGGTTAAACCGCTTTGGACATACTTGGCTTCACATTCAAAGAGGCCAGGGGTTGGTTCAAACAACATTTCCCATGGTTTCCGCGGAAAATATTTGGTTTCCAGGACAAAGATCATGGCCGAGAAGATCATTGTTGCAACGCATTCCTCCCATGGATTTTGGGTTTGCCTCAACAAACACATCAAACCAAGTGTACCATCATCAACAAGGCATAACCCTTCCGTTTTTTTACAGGCGCATGTTCGGAGTAACTATGTTCCAGTGGTGTCCTCCCTGTAACACCACCACAAAAAAAGTACCCTCAAACAACCACACACCCATATTCCTACAATATGAAATTCGCTTGGGAATCGGAGAGCCCAGCTCTCTGGAAGACCCTGGACGAATTTGAGGGCCTGGCCGGCTGACAGCTAGAGATGGAGGCGGCGCAACGGATCACATGGCCGTAGACTGGCACCTGGGAACCAAAAGGGCGGAACTCGGTTCCTTTCCTTGGGGGTTACTATAGGAACTCGGTTGCTTTCTGCTCTGCTAAAAGTGTAACTTTTAGTGGTTTAATGGACAACCCATTAGTTGGCAAAAAGGGTGAAGTCCTAACATCCAAGCAAAATGCAACAAGGGGAATATGGGTGTGCTGTTTTTTGATTCGGTACTCTTTTGTGTGGTGTTAAAGGGAGGAAACCCCGAAAAAGGCACACCCATATGCGCCATGGTGAAAAGGCCGGTTCCTTTTCTCGGGGTTAACAGGGATGGTCATCCACCTGGTAGGATCCTGAACCATGATCATGCTTCTATCTATCTTAGGGTAACATCCAGCACCCGGGTCCCAACCACCGCTTTTTGGAGCGTACTTGGGATTTTGGACGTGGGAAAGCCTGTTAGAGGTGCTGGAAGAAAACAACATGTGTGTGACTTGTGACTCTGTTCCATATCTAGTCTACCCTAACATGTGAAGCAGTTTTGGGATCAGAGACTCCGGAATAGGTTTTCCACGATACTTGAAAGGCTTGAATTGCACCCTATCTCACTCCCACCTGACAACAAAAGCTAACCCTTTTCCCATGGAGCTGGACAGGGTGCCTTCGCAAGAAGAAACCGGGAAGTATACCAATGAAGTTGCTACGCTCTGCCATGATTGTTTAAGGGGCCGCACTCAAAACCCCCTCAACCAACATGGCGCGATTTCGAGCACTTACATCTGTTTGCATGATCAGCGATGCCAAAGGCAAGGCCTCGTCCTCCCCAATGTCTGTCTTCTCGTTATGTGGGCCTTTGCCATGTTTGTTTTAGTAGCAATCCTTTTCATTGCTGCAAAAGATATCCATTAAAGGTTCCACAAGCATCCTTTGCAACCCCAAACACAGGGTCAGCTAGTCACCTGAGCAGCTATACAGGCTTCTTTGGGCCAACAAGTAGTCTCACAAACACGCGGTCGAACCACCAAAAAACATCTGCAGATCCACATGGCACCCACAAAACCCTGGGTTTTAGGAGCCCCCCCCCCCCCGTTTTTAGGCTTCGACCTGCAAAAAAAAAGAAGCGGCGCAGTCTTCGCCCAGGCGCCAGCTCCGCGGTGAGCGGCCAGGCATTCGCGCCGCAGGGGGCCACCGAGGCCTCGACAGCGCCCAGCGCCGCCTAGGCGACTCAGCCAGCGTCCCTCGCCGATAGCGAGGTAACTTACCCCGAGTTGGTGGTTTTGGCGAGCCCTGAGGCGCTTAGGGAGGTACCTTTGTCCTAGTTGGTGGTTCGGTTTTAGCGACCCGACGCTTAGGAAAAAGGTACCTCCCTAAGCGCCTCAGAAAACCGAACCACCAACTAGGAAAAAAGGTACCTCCCTAAGCGCTTCGGGGGTCGCCAAAACCGAACCACCAACTAGGTAAAAGATACCTCCCTAAGCGAGGGGTCGCCAAAACCGAACCACCAACTAGGACAAAGGTACCTCCCTAAGCGCCTCAGGGTCGCCAAAACCGAACCACCAACTGGGAAAAAGGTACCTCCCTAAGCGCCTCAGGGGTCGCCAAAACCAAACCACCAACTAGGAAAAAGGTACCTCCCTAGTTGGTGGTTCGGTTTTGGCGACCCCTGAGGCGCTTGCTACCTTTTTCCTAGTTGGACCTTTTTCCTAGTTGGTGGTTCGGTTTTGGCGACCCCCGAGGCGCTTAGGGAGGTACCTTCTTCCTAGTTGGTGGTTCGGTTTTGGCGACCCCTGAGGCGCTTAGTGAGGTACCTTTTTCCTAGTTGGTGGTTCGGTTTTGGCGACCCCTGAGGCGCTTAGTGAGATACCTTTTTCCTAGTTGGTGGTTCGGTTTTGGCCACCCCTGAGGCGCTTAGTGCGGTACCTTTTTCCTAGTTGGTGGTTCGGTGTTGGCGACCCCTGAGGCGCTTAGTGAGGTACATTTTTCCTAGTTGGTGGTTCGGTTTTGGCGACCCCTGAGGCGCTTGGGGAGGTAACTTACCCTTAGTTGGTGGTTTGGTTTTGGTGACCTGAGTACCTCCCCCATGCTTCACAGGGGTTCAAAAACCCAATCCTAACCGTTGCCTGATTCCCTCTGACTTGATGGTTTCGATTCTCAAAATCGGGCACCCATTCCTGGCTGTCTCCCGCTACCCATGCAAGCGTTCCTGCGAAAGAAGGCTACCTCCATTTGGGTACGTCTTTTTTGGGGTTTGTAAATGGAAACTCAAAGGACATTTTGGGGGTCCCCTAAAAACAGACCCCAAATTGGTTTGGCTTGGTGGTGGGATTTGAACCAAGCCCCCTTTTTTACTGGTGGGGGGGGGGGTAGATGAGAAGCTGGCCCCAGAACATCCCCAGACCAATCCGAGCCACCAAGAACGACGCTGATTACTTGATGGTTTGAATTGGTGCAGAGGTGTGGAGTTTGGGTGGCTTGCCTTTTACAGGGATATGCACATCAAGAAGCCCATTGGTCCGGCAGGAAACCAAGACTCTGAAAACAATACCGGTCTTATCAAGGTCGAAAAAAAACACACAAAACAACAAGAAATAAATTCAAATCGAGACACATGGAGCACACTCAGCACTGGCGTACTGCCTCGCTCAATTTGCTCGCTCACTCACTCACTCTCCAACCTAAGCACACACGCACACGCACCCACCCGCACACACATACACACGCAAACAAACAAACAAACAAACAAACAAACAAACAAACAGACAGACATACAGACAGACAGACAGACAGACAGACTGACTGACAGACAGACAGACAGACAGACAGACAGACAGACAGACAGACAGACAGACAGCCAAAAAAAACAAACAAGCAAACACACACACACACAACTCCCCACCTAATTAGCCACTCACGCACCCACGCACAGAGAGAGAGAGAGCGACGGCCCGCATGCAAGCACACGTGCATGCACTCAGTCAATCACTCTCACTCTCACTCACATTCTCCGCTGAGAAAATGGCAGCGCTTTCGGAGTGGCAGTCCCTGAAACAACCCCTGGTTCTCCCAACAGCGTGTACAAATGGCATGGATAAGCCATGACATGTCATACGCCGGTGCCTGATTCACAAAATGGTCGGGGGGGGGGGGGGCGGATGGATGGCAATGAGAGAAAGCTGTTGCCCTTAATTGTGACCTGACTGTTCTAAGGGGGTCTCAGCAATGAACAGTTGTTGTCCAACTGAACAACTCGTACTCGTCTTAAATTGGATAACAACTCTGCCAACCAGTCAGCCCAAAACACATTGGTGATACTGCCTGTCGTTTCTTGCTCCACAACATCACAAAACAACATAGACACAAAAACAAACACAGAAACGGTCAAACAGTCCGTCAAATCAAATGTAGCCAGAAGCCATTCTTCAACTCAAACTTCGAAGCAATATTCGCCAAACCTTTGTTCTCAGCCAAGGCCTGTCCTGAAAGTGGCAATATATATATATATATCTTATTCGTCCACAAATATTAGCTCCGTTGTAGTTAACAAGGTCAGTTCGCTGAATCATGGGCGAGCCACCCGCACATGCCTCACTGGCGCATAAGCCACCACAATATGACTTCTCCCCCTGCAGACTTGTGTTGTCCTTTGTGTTTTGTGGTGAAGTTCAGTGCTCTCGCTTGACTTGGCATCCGTGTTGGGGGTCTGAAGGGGGACCTCCAAGTGCAATCAAAACGCTGACGCTCATCTCCCCACTCAATTTGAAACCTCGAAGCAAAGAAACACTGTTTTGGTTTTGTTTTTGGTTTCCCCTGAAACCAACCTGCCAAGGGTACGAGCCATGGTAAAGCCGCCGAGCGACACTGACAACTTGGGGTGCCCAGCCGGAGGCATGTACCTCAGCACTTGGGAAGTGATTCGAGCAGGTTTTTTTGTTGGCTTCCGTTGAAAGGTGAAAAGGGGTACCCTCAAACAAAACAAGCACGCGCGCAGACACACACACACACACACACACACACACACACACACACACACACACACACACACACACACACACACACACACACACACACACACACACACACATGAATGCCAAACACACATGAATGCCAAACACCATGGAGGAATTTGCATGTTTCGAGCACAACAAACCGTGGGCATCCCCAACAGCAGCCACCGCAAGCACTCGTAACCCTGCGGAAACATCCGGAGCTCGGAACCCTGGCAGCCGCTGTATGGAACCCTTCCGGAGCAACTCCATGGAACCTTTACTTTGCGGAACCCGACAACCGCTCGAACCACAAGAGGAACCCTCTGGACTCTGGAGCTTTTCTGGCAGAGACTCCATAGCTTCCAGCTCGGGGAGAAAAGCTGCGACGTGGGTCAATATCTGACTTGAGGTTGATTTATTTACGAGGGAGACCTTCACTAAAGGCTCCCTCAAAACACACGCCCGTACAACCACCTGCCGTGGGGTTTGTAGGAATGCCTATGTACCTCTTCGACTTTTCATGGATTGGTTACCAAAGAAAGGCAAAGACACATTTGGGGGTCACCCATTTTGAAAGCCAAAATATGCCATCGAAACACCCCTTTACTTGGAGCTGGCATTCAGACAACCAGGAGTTTTAATTCAGGAAACCATCAAAATCGGATTTGACTTTCCCACCGTCCCTAAATGACCAAAACCACCCATTTTGCCATTTTGAGGCCGTGAACGTTGGTCAACTCCCACAAACCCCACATGGCCCCAGACGCTTTCGGCTCAGCTTCCAAGCTCTGTGCCAGCTGCAGGAGCGGCTGCTTCGCCACCGTAGAGCTGCGGGCAGAGGCCTGCCATCCGTTCAAGGCAAGGGCTGTGGGGTCGATTTGGATTGCGCTTTGAGGGTACCTGGAGTCTCCTGCTGACCCTTTAAACATGGTTGGAAAAAGGTGAGTTTTGTTTGTCGTGTGGCGTTCTCAAAATGGGGGACCCAACAATTGGCTGGTCTCTTTCTTGGTTCCCGATTCAAACACCTTCCAGCAAGTGATGGCCTATTTTGAGACAAACCCTTTTTGTGGTTGGTTACAGGGAAGCCAAAGAGAAACCAACCAAACTTGAAAGTTGTCCTATTTTGACGCGTACCCATCTTTCGAGTGGAATTGAACCCGTTGGGGAGGCTGGGCCTTGGGTTGCTTTGAAGGCGTTCTGTTTGGTGGGTGCGTTTTTTTCTGTTGCGGTTTTGGAGAAAGGGAACTCAGAGGAAACCCATTCGAGGATGAATGACATTTTGTGGGCATAAGCAGCGCATGATCGGATGCATGTCCGATCTTGCTTTTCAACCATTGAAATGGTTTCACAAGTGGAGCCGCCTTCACAACCTTTGGTATGGTTGCACAAAGCTTCATGTTGTGCAGCCCCTACAAAAATAACAGAACCATACACTGGCCAAACAACAAAAACACTTGCCAAGAAGAGTGCAGCCACCATGCGCCTGAACCAGTTGCTCCAAGGCAGCCACCATGTCCTCATCGCCCTCAGCACGGGGCCAAACCTCAGCCGGCTCTAGGCTGGTTAGGCGTAAGATTCGGCCGGACATGGGTAGGTGTTTTTGTGCGTTGTTTTTTTCCCGGTTGGCTTGAAGGGAAACCAAAGGTCCAAGGTTCAAACCCGAACCCAAAGCTGACATGCACAATGTTTTTGAGGGTGCGCCTTTCTTTGTGTGTTGTCTTCCGGTCGCCTTTCTGCGAAACCAAACGTCAACACGTAACCCAAATCTGACATGCACAAATTGATGCGGGCAAAGTAGTATTCCCAAATGGGAAATAAGGACACCCGTCCGTTTTCAGAGCACCTTTATGGGTCAGCTTGTTTACTCCCGAATCGTTGAGCTCCTTATGGTTTCATGTTCAAAATTGGTTTGCCGGCAACAACTGTGTCACGGTCAAAACCTCGTGCTTCCCAAGAGCCCCACGTCCCTCCCAAATGGACCATAGACAATCAGGATTTCGCGAAACCTCACCTGATTCCCACACATCAGAAGCAACATGAACAAAGCAAACCTCCTTCCCGGGCGCCGATGCCTCTTCTGCGATGAACAATCACACCTACGACGGTGGAATTTTGCACACACACACATCTGCCAATCTGGGTGCTAAATTGGGTCCGGCCAAATTATAAAACAGAACAACAATTTGTTTCGGTTCTCCTGTTATTTTAAGGATACATTTGGGCCAAGCAACACAATGACTCAAATACAAGCTGATTGAGAGGCGTTTCTTGCCACGCAGGTTTCGGATATGGGTGTGTCTTTTTGAGGGGGACCCCCCAAAAAGGTGGGTTTTCCATTTGGTTTCCCCTCAAAAAAGAGAACACGGGGTGCCCTCAAGAAAAGACGGGCGGATGTGTTGTGTCCTTCAAGGAACCCCAATTGGAGCACCCAGAGTACCCAGCCGAGCTGCCGCCTGCCAGATTTCGCAGGCAGGCCCAAGCAAAGGCCCAGAGACAGACGCGAAGTCCGCCACGCGGCAGGCGTAGTGCACCTTCACAAGGGATACATCCCGACACATGCTTTCCATAGCCGAGGTTGGCTGGTGTAGTCAAACCATGGCAAAAGCCTACGTAGGTTGAACATCCCAAAACCGCCTTACAATAACATCCTTGAAACTAGCTGAAGTTCTTGGCCCAAATGTAAAAAGCTTCTCCAGCTGAGCTATCAGCCTTTGGAATTTGGGTGTGGGGTGGACGCCCATGGGAGCTCCTGCTCATTTTGGAAGCTCCATATCCTATCTCATGAGAACTCGATGCTAGCGATCAGGACGCCAGGTTGCATGCTCCAAGAAGGACTTTCGTTGGTGGAAGGCTAACTGCGTAGTGGCCCTCGTCGGCTAGGAACCTTCCAATGGCAATGGCAGCCAATTGGAGCATCAAATCCGCGGATCCAAAAGCTGGAGTGACTCCAAGACATAAACATTTCGGGGTAGGGTTAGAACATACCATGTTGGGTTGCTTGCTGCTTCTGAGAAAGAATCCTTCAGATAATCCTGCTTAAGTTCACACGTGGCAGTATACAGGACGTTGCAGCTTGTGTGCAACTTATTTCTCCAACATCCCAACACACGTGAGCCACTTTAGACCCTATTTAACCTTTTGCCTTGCGGGAAACGTAAGTCATTAATTGCACACGGCTGAACGGTTGAAGGTCATGCCACAAAAACATGACTCATAGAGCCCTAAACCCATATTTAGAGCATAGCAGTGTCTAAAAACGCGACCATCAGGGGCCGTAACTAAGAACAATGGCCACAACCTTCCCATGGCTCCCCGAATTGGGGTAAAGCCTCCATTTGGGTTTGTCTCAAAGGAACCCTCCAAAAGGGCGGCTCTGCTTTTCTTCCTCCCCAAAACCCCAAAAAAGGGCACCCAAACCCCCATGTCGAGACCTTTCAAGTCGGAAGGCGGCCTGGTCTTCTGGCGGCAAATAGGCGAGGAGTTGTTGGCAATCCCGCCACCAGAGCTGGCACAGCTCGGGCCTCCCGAGTGACCAAGTGAGCGCAACTCGGAACCCGCAGGCGCAGCATAACACTCACCCCAAAGTCTTCAGGGAAGACCGAAACACCCCAAGCACGCAAGTCTGTGTGTGTGTGTGCATGGGCGTGCTCGTTGGTTTTGTTTGTTGGTGTTCTTTTTGTTGCCGGTGGGTGGGGGGGGTGGGGGGTGCTAGCAAGTTTGATAACCAAGTTTATCTGCAATGCTTTACAATAACTCCAAACACGCCAAGCAAAAGATCAACATCATGGTAATATTGCTTTATCCAAAGGTGAGCTCGTCATAAAATAAACTAATGATCAGCTAGCTATTCAGGTGCAATTGTATGCATGATCGTGGGTGTCTATTGCATATTCAGGTTTTTTTTTTTCACGGCTGTCTTATCAAATTGAGGCTGCATCCTGCAAGTCTTGCGTGGAAATCCATTGCACACCGCCCTCGTTGGCAAACGTGAGTATCTAACGGGCGCAACCTTGGTCCAGTGGCGATGTTAGCCATACATATAATATGATCATGGCGTCTTCATTGCACTTGTGGAAGTACATGTTTAAACAGCTTGCAGTGCTTCTGAACAGGTGAGCAAATTGTGACGACGTGCGACCAAGTGTGTCCGATCAGCGCGACATGGCTGGCTAGGTTGCACATCGTCGCACTGCGGCTCTGCGTTTTGCGTCGAAATGGGTCATGATGTTTGTGTACCCCGCCGCCTATTCCCATAAGCTAGGGCAGAGGCCTTGCTTGTAGCACCTTTCACCCAGGGCTCGCTCCAAGTCCACACATATGAACTGGATCTCCCCAACCAGCACCCAACTGATTGTTCCATGTCCCGATTCCCGTTGATATCTTGGTTGCTGTTGACCCCCCTGCAAAAAGTTTAAACATTGGGGGTTTTGTGGCAAACACCTTGATTTTCCAAAAAGCTAAAGTCTAAACATCAAACCCAATTGCAGTCAAGGTGCCGTCCAACAATAGCAAAGCTTTTTCGGGAAGTCGGGACGTCCAACTGGTGAGCTTGGCCTGATCATGCAGGACACCAGCGCCCTGGCCCGCGGCGGCAGCTGGGCTGGGCTGGCCTCACCGAACAAAAATCGGCGAAGCCCATGGGGACGAGTTGGACTTGGGGTGAGCAATTCGTTGGGAAACACCTTGGGTTCCCTGGAATTGGGGTGAGCAATGCGTTGAATGGGAAACATGTTGGGTTCTCTTTCGGATACAAAATTGTCCGGGCAGTCGGAACCCCCGTGGCCCCCTGAATGACCCAAACTGAACTCTTGTAATTTCCTAGCGATTTTTCGGTTCATTCCCAAAACCCTTGAAGTTCCATGATGTGAACGGCGAGTATTGGGCGCTATTGCTTATTGCTGGTTCAAAGTGAGGAAATTCCGTGGAACCAGGACATGCACCATAAAGTAGGTGAATGTCGGATGTCTAGATAACCGCACTTCCTGAGTGGATTGGCCAACCAAAGTCCAGACTTTGTTTTTTGTTACCACCAAAATGGTTTTCCCAAAAAGTGTCACCCCCAGGAGCTCGGGAAGTGAGTAACCCTTATCATCAGCTGGCTTCAACACAAAGTACGCTTCAGAACTTTGAACGCCTCGGGGGCGATTCTGTTTGGAGCTATCATTGCCGGAACTCCTGGTGCCGAGCACCGCCGTTGAACATGTTTTTTGCACACCTCCCTCAATCTACCCTGGAACAAAACAAGCTGGTAAAAGACACCCTAGGTCCTCCAGTAGAGAGGTTAGAATAAGGGTACCAACTTTTTTCTGTAATCTATTGAATCTATTTTAGTAGCTGAAGCCTCCCAACCAAAAAGGTTGGTAGAGAAGGGCACCTGGCTGGGGGACCTAGACAAGATGGGAAACTCATGGACCCTTTCCTCCTGAATGGCCCCAGGGATCTTCGGCCAAGTTAGCGTGTGGACAGCCTGGGTTACCCGCGCATGACTGGGTTAAGCCCCACGAATATGGTAAAAGACCCCCTAAGTTCGCGGGAACTTTCCCCCAAGTTTGGCCGGGCAGGGTCCAGAATCCCAAAGCCTCGGCGCACAGCCGCGCCCACTGCTGCGCCAAGGACCGCACATCCTGCCGGCCCAATGAGATCATCCTGGTGCCCAACGGGAGCCAATTGGTCTGGAAAAGTGAAACGTCACCCAACCAGCAGCCCCCAACTGACAGCTGTTTGGACACTCGTGAGGTTTGGACATGGGAAAAAAGCCCCCAACCGCTGCGTTTTGGACAACACTTGGGAGGTGTGGGAAAAAACAGTTGTTGGGGCGGTGCTGGTAAGGGTCCAAGTCCAAGTACCTCAACAATCATTCTGCGATACTTGCAAACCCTCCGGGTTACCCCTATCAGCTTGGCGTCCTTTTGACAAAATTTGGGGAACTCCCACAATATGGGTTGCTATGGGCTGTTTCGCACCCGACACAATCCAAGCAACCATGGGAGGCCTTTGAAGCACAAGCTGTCGCTGTTTGATGCTTACAAAGCGAATACCTTCCAACTTACCGGGTGAATGTTATTTCGCCAATCACCAGTGAACGGGGTCCAGTCGTCCAAGTACCCGTCGATCCATGCGTTCCAACAACAGCGGCCTGGATGCCTTGAGTGACACCCATCCATAACATAGTGCACAGTTGCCAAGAATCCGAGTGCACGAAGTCCTTACCTGCGCACTCCATGTGCTACCTGGAAATCAGCATGCGGACGCTATCAGCCTGCAGCATGCCCCTTGACCAGACAGCAAAAAACCGCCGGCGCTGCCCGCCACCCGCCACCCACCACCCACCACCCACCACCCACCACCCACCTTTTTTGGCTAGGTCCTCCAGTAGAGAGGATAGAATAAAGGTACCCTTTTTTCTGTAGTCTATGTTAGTAGGGGAACCCTCGCCCAAAAAAGAAACGGTAACAGGGCACCTAGCTGGGGGACCTAGTTGGCTTCCGCAACCCGCCCGAGTCCTGTGTGAGCTGCGCTGCGGCGGGCACCAACTCTACCTCGCCCTGCGGGGGAAGGCTGGACCGAAAAGGGGCTTCTTCCAGTTTCTCACTTCCCGACTGGGATGGGCCCAACAAAATGTTCATTTTTGTTGGTTGCCGCTAAAGTGGTCTTGCCAAAAGGTTCAAGTCCGCGACCTTTGGGAGCGAGGTTTGGTGGTTTTGGAGGGAAACCAACGAACCAAAAGGACTATTTGGAGAACCACCCATGCCATCAACATGGTCGCAACGTGAAGGACGCAATTGCAAACCTTCCGTCAGAAAACAGAGGCCCGCCCCTCTGGGTTTCTGCGGGCAATTTGTTGCTTCTGCTGCCCTTTGTTCAGGGGCTTTTGCCCAAAGAGCCAAACAGCTCAGGGGCTTTTGCGTGTTACCGCCTTTTTGTTTACCGAACGCTTGCCTGTTGGGTTTCCGTTGATTTCTGGCCAGCGAACTGATCGGGGCCCAGCGCCCGCCTCTAGCGCCCGGTGCTGCAGCTGCTGCGCCAAGCCTTCGTCCACGCCATGGCAGGCTGCGCAGGCCCTGAGCGCCTTCAGCACCTTCGGCGCCGACGTGCGCGAAGGCGTAGGCGCTGGCGAAGGCCGGGCCAGGAGCAGCGGCAAGGCCTGGAAAGAGGAGAAGTCCACATTTGGAACCGGGGCCCAATGGCTTTGTCCAGGTCGAACTTGTCCCGGTCCAAAAGGAATGAGGTGGGACCCGCTCAGCGCAAGAACGCTCTACGCAACTCTTTGGAACCGTCCGGAGTTCTCCCAAGCTGGGGTAGAGGTGTGTTCTTCCTAGGGCTGGCTATAGGGCTGGTTTTCCGCACGCAGGGCTGGCGGTTGCCTATTGGCTGTCATTGGGAGGCAGTTGGGAGTTGCTGGGGGCTGGTTTAAGTTAAGGGGGGGAGTTCGGCTGGCTTAGACTTTTATTCGGGTGGGTAACTCACGTAACCACATCCCAAAAGCAACCCTAAAGGTACTGCTTAGCAGCAGCGCACCCAACACAAATCATCTTCAAGCCAACCCCAACTCCACCCAAATTCAACCCTAAAGCGGCCCAACAGCAGCCTGGATCCCCAAACCACCACAAGACCCACCAGCCTAAACCCCCCCCTTAGCTTAAACTAGCCCCCAACACCTCCCAACTGCCTCCCGATCAGAGCGAATAGGCAACGCCCAGGCCATCCCAGGCCAATTGAAACCCCTTGATGTCGGGGATGCGGCAAGCCAGCCAGCCAGCCATCCAACCAACCAACCAGCCCAGCCCTGGCAAAAAAAAAAACCAGCCCTGGTGAAAAGAAAAGCACCGGATACCCCATGTTGGGAATGCGGCAAGCCAGCCAGCCAGCCAGCCAGCCAGCCAGCCAGCCAGCCAGCCAGCCAGCCAGCCAGCCAGCCAGCCACCCAACCAACCAACCCAGCCAGCCCCACTTAAAAAACCAGCCCTAGGAAATCTAAAGAAACAAACACCGGATCCCCCAAGCTGCCTGAAGCACAAAACAAAAAAAAACACGCTCGTTTAGGCCTATTGAGGGCAAAGCTTTCAGCCGGGGAGAAGCTCTCCTTGGGTCGGCTTCCACGTTTCACTTCAGCTCAGTGTGAATACATCTTCAGTGTTTGGACCGGCACCAGGAAAGCCTGCAAGCTTTGGCAAGTCTATGTCAACATGAACGATTCTTCTCGCAACAAAGCTCACGAAAATGAACACCTGCAGCGCCGGAGCGAGGTGATTGAACAAATGATGGCAATCCAAGCGAGTGCCATGGGGCCCCAAGGCCCTAAACCAAACATGCCTTGACCTGTAAAGACCGCATTCTGCGGTCTTGGGACACTAGGTCACTAGAGTATGTTCAACCAACCTGAGCTGCACTGATGACGGAAAAACGAAGGCTCGGCTTCCCTCCGAATTGGAGGAACAGAGAGGTGCTATCTGTGATTGTTGTCTGCTTGTTTTCATCAGTTTGCGACAAAGGAAAATTACCACGAGACCCACAGTCATCAAGTCACGCGCAAGAGGGAAATACAACACTGCCATGTAGACGGCTTGTGTTCGGATTGCGAAAGAACAAGACGCAAACCTGCGACAACAAATACATGAGCTCAATCTGCGCAGGAGCATATGGGGCGCAAACATGTAGAATGGAGTTGCGGGGTGCTTTAAGACCAGACTGAGCTTGGGCCCCTTGACTCAAGCTATAGAGTTGGCAATGATCCGACCGTGATTCCGCTTGAGCTGGCGATGGGCGAGGCAGGTTTGCATGTTCCCCCGATCCGCAATTGATCAAATATGAGCCGAGGGTCACCTGCAATGCATCGCAAGCCATGTCGTGCGGGATACAAAGCTGTTAGAGCTGCTGCTCCGCCTTTTCAACCATGGATTGACTATCTCCGCGATCCACAAATCCTTTGAAACGTGGCTTGAAACATCCCCTTTGAAGGACTCAACCATCTCAATTTTTTTTTTAAAAAAAAAGACCTTGTCTTGCTACTTAGTCGCCCAAAGGACCAAGAAATAAGAGGCTAACATAGGCTAACCTTTTGGGCCATGACTCAAAATTGACCAAAATGGGAAAAAACAAAAGACTACAAGCTTCGCTTTGGTCAACTGAGTTCATATACGAGCCTGACAACCCTACTTACCTGTTTCCGACAGGCTCCTAATTTTTGTGAGACATTTGAGTGTTTGTTGGCATGTGTCCAACCAGGTGAATACAACTTGTGGTTTTCCTTTTGGCTTCCCTTTGAGCCCTTGGGGGTGAAAACGAGCCGAGCTCGCGCCTCCTTGCAGGGGGCCGCAGCTAGAAGCTCACAGGCGGACTCCAGGAGCATTTCGTATCCGGAAGCGCCGCGTAGCTTCTCGAGGATCATCACTGCTGCCTGAGGCCCAAAGAAGCAGACCCTTTTCGCTTGGCGGAGCCCAAAAAATAAGGCGCGCGCCAAATGGATTCCACGTTTCCCGCCATTTGTTTCTTCAACTCAGCCCTTTTTCCCGGTTAAGGATCCAAATTGGGAAGCCACCGCATTCATGTTGCAAGGCCTACAATCGTCAACCGCAGTTGAGAAGAAGCAGGATTCGGGCAACAAGAACCCATGTAAGTATCCCATCACTAGCCCTCAAACAAGTTAGAAGGGATGGTCACAGACTCATGCATAGCTAGAAATCCAGGAGGGGCAAGGCCATGGGAAGAGGTGTGATCCAAAGTTGACCAGCTTTCGGGTGTTACGCCTCCATGCTGGTCAACAAGTATTGGATGATTTATGTTCATCCGAAATGGTGGCCGGCACTCAGTGAAAAATGGAGGGCCAGCTCCATGATGTTCGAAGCATGGCACCCTTGCTCGACGAGCAAGGGGAGCTGATGCGCACAGGCCTGAAACACTACAGGCGTAGTCTGCAGCACAACATGAAACGGGGGTGTGTTGCTTCAGGGAACCCCCAAAATTATGGCGTTCCTGACGGTTTCCCTTTGAAACGAACCAATAGGGAGTACCCGCAGCAAAAGACAAACCCAAAAAGCTTCGTGCCTGTCCGTATGCGCACGTGCAGGTGCCAATAGTTAATGGTTAATCGTCTGTGCTGTCTCATGTCACATGAGAAAGCTCATCTCCCTTACAATTACTAGCCAAATGTCATCCCGTGCTAAGCCTGTGACAAACTTTGATCTTGATCATTGTGGTTTCTCAGCTTAAGTGTCTCAGACGTCCGGAACACTGCCCTGCAGAATTGTCTAGCTGGTCATTCGGAACAACCCGGAATCACTGAAGATAGGAAAGCCCTACACAATCCCTGCCCAATGATCCATGTAACAAAAAGTTTCACACATGTTTTGGGCTGGTCCCTGGTTCGGCGCAACCTTGGACAACGAACATACTATCCGGCCAAAAGTCAAATTGGCAAGTGGACAATCAGTAGCAAAATGTCAACATCAAATCCCTGTTCATCTATTGGCTTCGTAATCGTAACAATTCTTTCAAAGAGCACCTTCAAAGTGACCAATTGATGCCCCACGCTGACAACCAACAAAAAGGCTTAGCTGGATATGTTTTTGTATCAGAATCTACTGTACACAGCCCACACTGTGCGCGGCCTACACTTCTGAAAGTCACGCTCCAAGTGGTAGGTCCAAGGGAAACAACCCAAGACAGGCAAAGTAATGACCCCTGACAAAATAGGCACAAAACATCAGCTTGCCTCTGACTGGTGTTCTGGATTGGCGGTTTGCAAGTTAAGAACCGGGGCTCCAACCATACACCAATCCGAACCACCAATCCAAACCACCAATTCAGCGTCCCCCTACTTGGTGGATTGGATTGGTGGTTTCGTGGTCTGGGGCGGCTTGCCATTTACACTCTGCAAGAACCAGGGGTTCAAATCCAAATCCAAACCACCAATCAGGGGAAGGGCTGAAATTAACTGGGCTGTCCTCAGATCCCCTGCTAAAAGTTTCACATTTCGGTTAAACTCGGAAACCCAACCACTAAACCAACCAAAAAGCTTTTAAAGAGCTAAGGGACCGGATGGCTGGGAGCCACCGAGTTCAACACAAGAAAGCCGTGCCTGCACTGCTGGCCGCAGCTCTCCGGCCGGCCTCCTCTTCGCATACCTCGTCGAACATCGCGCGGAAAGAACGAAGAACGCTCGGGGCATCAGAAGGGCACCTAGGTCCTCCAGTAGAGAGCTTAGAATACAGTAAGTTGGTACCAACTGAAGGGAAACAACTGAAGGGAAACAACTGAAAGGAAACAACAACTGAAGGGAAACAACTGAAGAGCTTAGTTTTTTTCTTCTTCAGTTGTTTCCCTTCAGTTCCCTTTTGAAACCACAACAATTGGGACACCCCCAAAACAAACTCCACTAGGTCCTCCAGTGGAGAGCTTGGAATAAGTTGGTACCCGATCTTTTTTCTGAAGTCTATTTTAGTAGGACCCTCCCCCCAAAAAAGGGGAGAGAAGGGCACTACTGGGGGACCTAGGCAAGCCACTGGCTGGGGCGGTGGGTCCCAAGTCTCGACATGGTTGAAGGGGTTCTCCATTGATGTCTGTTGGGTACCGATGGCTTCCATCAAGAACTACCATTTGTCGGATTTTTCTTAGGCAGCAGTAGTTGAATCTGCGAAAGCTTACAACCATCACGACACCATTCCAATGAGTGGCTCTAAATAATGACACACTCAAAACTGACCCCACCTCAGACTAAAGAAGCACCGCAATCGGCGCAACGGGGGACCCAGAAGTGTCCGCTATTTCTGTACCGAGCTGCTTGGCGAAGAGCCAAAGTGCCACCTCCACTTCACGCCAGTCCCCCTGCAGCTTCTGCTGGGCAGCTTCCTCCGGAGACAAAATGAGTTGAGTGCTTCCATGGATTCTCAAGAGGACTTGGGTGTGGCCTTTTTTTCAGGATTTGGATCCCCAAAAGGGGGGGGTCCTTTTCTCTTCTGCTGTAAAGCCACAAAAAGGGGGCTAGCCTCGACCCACTTGAGCCATGGTCCTTCATGTCTTGTTCCCACAAGGCGAGACTGGGCCCAGTTTTGCGGACATGTCTCGGGCTCTTCGCCCATGGCAAAAAACGTGAGCAACATGGCATGGGGCCCAGCCGGCAATTTGCTCCGCTGCCCATGGAGCCACCAAACAGCATTGCACCCGAAGGGGAAGCTCAAAAAGTCAAAACAAACATGCGGTGATGAACTTTGACTGGCTGGGCCCTGACGGAAATGTGTGGTGGGAGTTATCCAATGCAACCAATTAGTGAGGCTGTTCCAACCATGGACATTACCCCCTGTCGGGGGATCCTCTTGTCCACGTCCCACACAGACAGTCCCCTGGACGCAATCACTGTGGAAGGGGTAAGGCATGTTTACTTCCTGGGATGCAAGATATCGAAGACCTCAGAGCGCAACCGCCGATGTTCAGTAGGATCCCGGATGCTTGCGTACAAACCTCATCACCCTACAAACCTGACCTCGCCAAGGTTGCAAGCTGGAAGTCTGCCCAAAAACAAGACTACACCATATGCACAAACAGCTACATCGGACATATTGCGTCAAAACCACCATTAGTCCAAAGCATAAAGCAGGTTCCTGCCGACGCTGCTTTTCGCTCATGGCGTCATGGGAGTGTTTCGATAGATTCAGCTTCTGCTAAAGCGCACTGGTCTTAAATATCCCGTGCAAGCAACCTTGCCACTGCGAAAGGCACTCACAGAGCCTAATAAATCACAAACAGGCATGTGTGTGTGTGAGCTTCTGGTGAGGGCACCCTTTCTTAGGTTGGTTTCAAAGGAAACCAAAGGCAAGCCAGCCATTCATAAGTCTTGCCCTCCTACGAGGACATGGGACATTTAGGCTCTGGGTGTTGTGGGCCCTGCTGTATTTTTTCCATGGAATCTTCCCTTGGATTTGCCCCCCCCCCTCCCGCCCCCACCCCCCCTGCTCAAAAAATGAAAAGCACAATCGGTTGGTTGCTCGGTGTCTTCTTTTGGTGAAGCCCCTGTGTGGTGGGCTTTAAAGGAAAACTAACAGGGCAACCAAAGCCATTTTGCGGGGTCTTAGAAAAAGACGAGCCACCCGCATGGCTCCGATTGCGTCGCTCGATTTTTCTTCGGCGAGAGGCCAGCAGGGTGGGGCGCTCCGGCGTAAGCTGCCAGTTCTGAGCCAGGCTCCAGAGACCCTCCCGCAGCGCCTCCACATCTTCACTCGCGTCTTGGCGCGAGCGCTTGGAGGTCGTTTTTTCGGGAAAAGGGGGTGGTCTAAACCCATCCCCTTCTTCTTTGTTAGGACACGGGACATGGGGTGGGGAAAAAGAGAATATGACGAGGCAAAGTGGCTCTATTTTGAGACCAGCCCTCCGGATCTGCAAATTCCAAGCAGAGGATTCATAGACACATACAACAGGGTAACTTGTCCGACTATGCACTATGCCTTTGGTTCCCAATAACATTGGAAAATGAGGCTCCGTCCCCGGGATTTGTTGGGACATTTGGTGAGCATTCCGGATTTGTTGAACATTTAGAGCTCGAATCTCAACTGCAAATGATCAGCGTTCGTGAGTGAGCCTGACCGAATGTCTCAGGAAAAAAGACAACAAGGTGTCAGCAGGGTGAAAGAAACACTAAGTTAAGGCGGTTTCCCATAGGTACAATGCATGCTTCCGCAGTCGCACTAAATCTCAAAGCTCCGATCGTAAGGAACGATTCTGGCTCCCAGGTCTAACTAGACGGATTACAGGGTGAAAGTAGATGGCATTCCCAAAAACTTGGCTTAGGCCATCCCCTGTTACCATAAATATAGGGCCAAATAAAACAGCTTCGGCTACCCGGATTCTAGTCTTTATTTCCATGTACCAAGGTGGCATTTTGGGGATTCCCTTTCTTGAACCGTAGCAACACAAAGTGAATTGTGCCATCCACTTCCACCCGAAATCTTGCCAAACAAAAGCTGAGGCTCCAAAGCCTGGCCGTGGTCCAAACATGTCACTGGGCAAAACAACTTATTTGGGGAGGGTCATTGAGGTTGAGAAATCCACCCACTACTCCCTACAACTTTAACATGGAACCCGAAACAAGGTCCATTTCCCGAACGGACATTCCTCTACGTCTGGCTTGGTTCCATGCTAAGAAAACCATCCGGTTCCGGTGGTTGCTTGGGCTCCCTGTCCATTTGCCGAGAGGGACATCCGAGAGCCACTACGAGTCCAAGGCTTTGAGGCATAGCTCCAAACGGCACGGAGCTCAGCGGTTTCGAGCGGATTTGTACTCCCAAAAAAAGAAAGCAGCTCGGGTGTTCGTTTTTGGTGTCGCTTTAAAACGATGAAGCAAGGGGTGCCCTGAAAAAACAACCACACTGTCCAAAATGAAGCAAGACAACACACATGGGCATTCACCAAAGTTGGTTTGTCAACAAATCACACATCCCATGGCCGTTTGCGTTTACTCAAAACAACTCAGGTTTTGATTTTGAAATTGGCTAATCTTGGGATCTACTCACTATTTGGGTCGCTTTCTTGGGGGTAGCCCTTTGGGAGTTAGTTTTTTAAAGCGACAGCAAAAGGACACTCACTATTCATTTAGCTATATATTTACTTATATATTGATTTGTTTTTCCAGTTTTTGGCGGGGTCCCCTTGCTGATGCATGCAACTTGCGGCCACACGGAGAAACATTTCTTTGCCAAGGCGCCATCTTGCCAGAGCGCGCCCAGGAATACGCCTTTTCAGGCGACAGCGGCAAGGGATTCACGAGAGTCGCCAAGGAGTCAAAGAGAAACGTGTCCTGGGTATTGAATAGGGGCATAGCTTGCTGGTGCTCAGCAGGGAAGCAACTGGTGGTTTCCTTCAAGGGGACCCTTGGGTTCATTCCCTCATTCCCTACCGAGCACCAGCAAGATAGGGTCTCCTGGAAGAGTTGCACTTCCATGAAAGTGGATTGACCATTTCCTACTTGTCTTTAAGTCATTGCCCTTACCTCGCAATATAATGGGAATTGTGTCATCTAGCTGTCTCCTGGAGTAACAATTAGCCAACCCGTTTGGTTGTCTTTGGGAAGGACAACACACATATTATGAGCTAGTTAGCACCAGTACCATGGACGAACGCATTGTCATTCATAAGCCGCAATTATTTGACGACGCTCTTGCAGCTCGACATGAATGGGGTCTCCAGAAGTCGTAGACACAGGTCATCTCCATGGTCACTTTGTGGAACACATTTATTGAGATACATTGGGATGTACCCTCAATTCTGTGAGCGTCACCAATCAATCAGGTACGCTTGCCGACGTCCAATTGCCGCATGAATCAGACCCCAACGCAAAGCAGAACACGGGCAGCGAGACTCGCATGCCGATTATTACCTTTCAGGCAGCTATTCAAAGGTTCACTACACTACCCGTTTACAAGTTGACTTGCAATCCTGTTCAACAAGCCTGGTACATATGAACGCAGAAAGTCAGGTTGCATGATGAGACAAAATTAATCACACAACACCCTTCTGGGAATCAGAAGCATCGCCCCTTGTCTTATAGACATCTGCAATGTTCACCACAGCCGAAAAATAGGGGGCCCCAAGTAAAGGACCGCGACGCTTGTTGACGGGCCTGAGCAGATGCGGACCGGCCCATGACAGTGGAGTTACGAAACAGTCTGCCGGAGCAGGTGCCCGCGCAGGAAACCTAGCGAGAAGCAAGCCGCCAGGAGATCCAAACGGCCATGCGCCAAGGTTTGGAGCAGGTGGACGCTCCAGAGCAAACGGCGCAACCAGCCGACTCGAGCAGGCAAAGCCAGTCAGTAGTGCGCAGGCCTAACAAAAGGGGAGCCTCTGGCTGAAGGCGGCTCAAAGATTGGAACTCCGAGGCTGAATAATCAGCAGCACAGGACAGGAAGGCCATGCAATGCAACCACAGCCAGCAAACACAAAGGGCGCTACGGCCGACACAGTTGGCCAGCCTCACAGGTGGTTGCGGATGGCGCTGCTAGTGCAATCTAAACACCGCAAGCAGCTGCCACTAGCTCAAAAGATCAAAGAACGAAGTGCCAAATGAGAAGCTTGCCGAAGCCTCAGAAAAATGAAATCCTGTAGTGCAACTTCAGCCTGCAAGAGGACGACCATAGCCAAAGTGTATCCCACTAGCTTGGCAGAATCCACAGCCAGCAAACACAAAGGGCACAACGGCAGACACAGTTGGCCAGCCTCACAAGTGGTTGCGGATGGCGCTGCTAGTGCAATCTAAACACCGCAAGCAGCTGCCACTAGCACAACAGATCAGAGAACGAAGGGCCCAATGAGAAGCCAGCCGAAGCTGCCATAACAAAATGGCCAGAAAAGAAAGCAAACCTGCAGTGCAACTTCAGCGCAGTCCATTGGTCATCCAGGAGTGTTTCGTCAGCAACTCCAGCAGCCTGACTGCATGTAGCCAACCTGCAAATCCTCCACAGAACAGCACGATGACCGTGAAAGGAGGGCCAAATCCCTGCTGCGCAACCTTCAGGAAAGACCCTTCCAGTCCGATGCTCCAAAGATCACGGTCTGCACAAGGAAGACGGGGTTGACTAAAGCACCATTCAGTATTGAAGCCATCCAGCAATCCACGGCAAGGGGCAGGAAGTTCAGAACGAATCCGCTCACCAATCCCAAGGCTGGAGTCCGGTTCCGAACCAGGATGGCCCTATGAGAAATGGCACCACTGCACAGCTGCCCAAAAACAGAGGTCCACAGTGAAGGGGCCTTGGTCACGAAGAAGCATCCATGCTTGTCCACGAAGTCCCTGACTATGGATGTCATGGCACCTCCGCGAAGCAACCGCCCCGACAAGGTCTCTAGAGTTCTTTTGCCAAGTCAGCTGCCATAGTAGGTTTCACTCCCTGATTCATTTGGAACACAGCATGCTACCTGCACATTTGGAACTGCGGGTGTGTCTTTCTTCAAAAACGTATTTCCCTTTAAACCCAACCCAACAACAAGGTACCCCCAAAAGATGAGGTTCCCGTGTGTACTTGGCAATGCGGTCGCACACATACCCCGGTCGTCAGTTCCCGTTGTCTCTCATGCCGGGGGGCCGTCACTGAAGCGCGCGAAGGCGCTGCGCCGCTCGCCCGGCGCGGTGGCTTTCAGCTGCGACAAGAGCCGCGACCAAAGCTCCAGGGAGGCGAGCCGCGCAGCGACGTCCGCCGCACGCCTAAAATGAACTGCCTTGAATCATGGTTCTTGCCACATGGAAGTTGTTGAATTGCTGAATATTCGTGGGCGACAGAACCCCAACAACGGTTTTTGCATGTCCAAAACCTTCAGCACTGTCCGCAAAGCAATGGTTGGGGGGGGTGCTGGTCTGTATTTTGGAACCAAATTCACTCACGATCAGAGTAAATGTTGGTTATTGCTTAGCTCCCGAAAATACGGGGTACTGAAGCGCCATAGCCCTAGCACAAGGCATAGCGCCAGCGAAAGCAATTTGCAGCGTGTGGGATGGCTATGATCCGCCATCTGGTCAGGCTGCGTTTGACATCCAAGGCTGTGTTATGCGAGTCTCGGAGCATGGCCGGAGTCGGAGAAACCGAGAAACCTTGGATCTGCCGACGCTGCAAGTTCGCAACAGTCAAATGGCGATTGCTTGCTGGCTGGCTGGCTGGCTTGCTGCCTGGACAAATGCAGATTTGGGAACAATACTGCACCTTCCAGAAGTTCCGGAAGGGTTCCCGGGGATGCTGGTGGAGATACCACCTAGGCTGATTTTGCAATTCTTGAATTTGCTAAGCAGCTTCCCAGCCGACCAGCTGAAACTCACTGCTATAAACTTCCTGGTGAACTACTGTAGCTTGCCCTTGTTGGCTATTGGGGGCAACAAGCTGGGCGCAGGGCATCCAGTGGCCTTGGAACATGTAGCTTAGCAGAATGCATTGTCGTCAGTCACTTCTGCACGATACGCAGACCAACTCCACGCGTCCGTTGCTCTGCAATTGGCCTATGCCAGTGCCTGTGTTTGTGTCTCGGTTCGCATCTTCAAATCAATAGTTGACCTCGGGGACCTCGCTGATTAAGCTCACGATACAACCAGGCAATGAGTCGAATTTGCAAAGGACTCTGTGACAACAAAGAGTTGACTCGGTGGTTGAAGTTGAGAGCTGGAGATGCAACACAGCTTTGTCTCGGGGTCCCTTTGGTTCGTTGGAGAAGGATGCATTGAGTTCTGCAGAGCAAATGTGGCAAAGGAAATGGGTTTTGTAATCACCTGCAAGAAAATAGCTTGAAACAAATTCACGTAAATCCAACTTGCCGGTCGCTCACATACATGTCTGCCAAGTGCTCCTGACCTGTGAACGTGCACGACCGTGGCTGCGAAACACGGCCGGGCCATCATGCCTGCACCCACCCCAGCTGCAAAGGACATGTTTGCCTCTGAGAAAGCTCCCCAACAGATCACGCATGTTTCCGGCCAGTCCTGAGATGAACCAACTTTGAATCATCGGAACCGATGCAAGCCAACTGGGGAAAGCAACGCTAATCCAAAGCTAGGCTGAATTCGACTTGGCTTGAATGAGCACGCGTTCTCGTGCACATGCAAACACGGTCCACATCGAAGCCCAGAAGACAAAACGGAAGACCACAGCCGAGGAGCAAGAGAAAATCCGCTGCGTCCAACAAATCCAGTCCCGAGCTAGGCAGCTCCAACAGCATGCTGACCTGAGAGCGTTCCCCGTTCACTGCTGGTACGCATTGCATGGACCTCCGAAAGATGTCGAACCCGGATTGATCAACGAATCTTAAAGGATACACCCAAAACCACACCTCATTTGCAAGATAGTCCTCTAAATCAGCTGGCCTAATTAAATATGCCCCTTTCAGAGATCCTGTTCAAAGGCAACACACTCTCCAACCAATCAAACGCCAATCCTGGCTGTCTTCGACATACAAACATCGATGAGAAATGTAGTCCGCTGCTTCATCAGCCCCTCGAAAGCGCGCATGGCAACAAGTGCTGGACGGTCGGATATTGCCTTTCTTCAAAGCCACACGGCAAGCTGCAAATGCTCGCGCTCCCCAAACAAAACCAAAAATCCATTGTTTCGGTCTCCAAAGAAGACTGCGCTTTGGGGCTATGGTTTTTGCTTGAGGGCGCGTAATGCGCGACTCTGCTGCAGAGGTATGTCACGGGGGTCCTTGTTACTCCGGTGTGTTGCGGGAAAGCAGTGCTTGACAAGTATATTTCAATACACACAGTGCCACTCCCCGCTACCTGTTCCAACTTTTCTTCTAAATGGCAAGCCCTCTGCAAGTTGACTCTTCAGCAAAAGCATTCTCTGCAAAAGTTGTTACATAGGTATGTAACGGGGTATGGCGGCTCTGCCACAGACCCCCCAAGTGCCCAGGCTCAGCCAGAACTGACACATCTCCCAAGAGCCAAGCGCAAGCAATCAGAGCTTCAACGCGATCCACTGTTTCGCAAGGACTGGTCAGCGCCCCATGCCCAACCCATATCAAGCCAAAACGAGTCTTTGACGCTTACTTCGGATTCATCCGGAGGACCATACTCATCCGAGGAATCCCACAAAACATGGTTCAGTTCCTCACTGAAAGGGGAGCCAAGCCTTAGTGTGAAGTCGACATTATATGGGAGACCCCCCCCCACTTCAGAAGGCCAGCAAAATGGGGACAGAAAACCATGCGTGTGGGGCGCAGGCCTGGCCAAAGTCATGATCAAACCAACTGGCCCTTTTCTCCCGAACCCGTCTGCGCGCGAGCGTCGGCGCTTAAATGGCCCTTCTGCAAGGCTTCGAGCGCGCAGCCTCTCAACCGCAAGCCAGCGGCCTCAGCTTGTGGAGCTTTGGCCCCAGGAAAGTTTGGTTTGTTTTGCTTATACATTTATTTACTCCAGCGACACTCCGATGGCATTTAGAGGTCCCAACAAGCTGGACAGGGGAGGCTCAGAACTTAGGACCCCATTGGGCCGAGAGCCAGAACCACCACCTGTGCCCCGAGCAGCGAGTACACGGGGTGAACCTGTTGCAACCAGCCCGACATGTAGAACAAGAGGAACCATCTCTTGTTGGGGTTGACCATTTTTAGAGGAACACCCACCTGAAAAAAGCGAGGAAAAATGGGAACGCAAGGAATGTGCAGATTGACTCCCGAGTTCCCATCCTTCTGTTCAAGCGGCTAATCCCCCCGAGGTTTGAAGTCATCTTTTAAGGAACATCCCGGCAAAGGATCAAGTGAGCTGCTCGATTTGGCGATTTGGCTGTCCAACCCTAAGATTGCATCACTCAGCCATAATAAGCGCAGGTCCAATGAGTACCTTCCCCCAAACACTACTCGGTTGCTATCTGTTCCCCTGCTAACAGTTTAACTCTTCGTGGATTATGAAAACCCATTAGTTGGCAACAAATTCAAGTCCTAACATCCAAGCATAATGCACCAAAGACTAGACCTTGAGGCCTTATACCTCTTGGCGGCCCGGATGAGTTCCTCGCGACAGAGACCGGCCGCGCCAGCAAGGTCAGGCACTGGCAGACTATCCGTGACCTATCTTGAATGCCTCCAGAAAACAAGCACATGTCAGCGGACAAATTGCTATGTTTTGGACAAGACACGGGTCCCTTGTCAAGCAAAACAGCAAGCACAAGAAGCTCTACTAGTCAATACACCAGAATTCATCATGTGCGTCTCCTGACTTGTTGACTTGTGGCATAGCCACAACCAAGCAACCTCGGGTGAGTTTTTTGAAAACTGACAATCATCGGGGCCAATCATGGTACTTCACAAGCGTTCTTTCCACCTTGGCCAAGCCTCTGTCTCTGGTAGCCGCGCAACAAGCGGTGCTACCAGCACCAACTTTAATTCACGCACTGGAAAGGATTCCCATCCATTGCCAAAACTACTTTCAAGTCACTGAGGTTTCTGGCAGCAACTGTGATAGAACAGAAGGCCAGCCTGACTACCTTCTCACCTAAGGAGCGTCCCTTGGCCCACAGGAATTGGAGTGTCCCGGCTCTCGGAAACCAAGCTGCTGGAGGTAAATGCGTGCAGTCCAGTGCAAAGCCTGGCCAGTGAATTCCACCTAAGGTATTTGGATTTCCAAGGAAGAAGGACATCCCCTTCTTGCTGACCTAAGGAATCCCGCTAGAAGCAATGTAGCAACTTGAAGCAGCCAACTGGAGGCTTGGGACACTGTTGGTGTCCGCATCTTAGCATTTCTCGTGTTGCTAACCGGAAGTTCTGCCAAAGTTGTCGCCCGAGCGAAGTGAAAATAAATATGTGGTTCATCTCAAGAACTGCTAGGACATTCGGCAACATCCGTCAGCATAGCAGCAGGGCACCCGTCTGTGTGATGGATTCTGCTTGAGAAAAAAAACAACATCCTCTTTTTGCAGCTGTGCACGGATTGCATGATACAATATGAAGGACAGCAACCTTAACATCGTATTTGTCGCGTGCTGTCAGGATCCAGCTAACCGGCGATATCAACCCAAACAACATGACTGGTGGCAGAGGACCGTCTCAAAACAGGTGACACAAAAAAACTCCTAGAAACAAAGGCGCTGCATTCCCCTTCCGCAAGCCACTGTGTCAATCATCCAACGCGTGGTGCAGCATTCCTGCGGCTTTTCTGGATTTTGCTGGCGGTGCGCAGGCACTGCCTCCCTTACAGATTGCCCAAATTGTGTGGCGACTTGTCTAGCACGCCGAGCACGCGTTCAATGTCTCCAAGATACCTGAAGCACACCTTCAAAGCTTCTGTGCAGGGCTTGGACGCACAGCTCCAAGATGGTTTGCGTAGGCCTTGATTGAATCCGCTTCTAAAGCCAGGTATCCCCCCGCCCCACCACTAGAAGGTACCCGGTGGTTGCCGGTCCGCGTGTCTTTTAAGGATGTCTGTCCCGGCCTGCTACGCCGCTATCCTCAGCACTGCGCAAATGCCCGCCAAATGATAAGTGCGCCCGCTCAAGAGCACACGCTGAGCACTTCCACACGCCTACCAAATGATAAGCACACCCGCCGGAGAGCACAAGTTAAACACTGATGTTGTCTTCTAAACAATGTCCGGGGCGACGACATGTTAGGCACAATCTAGGAGCCATAACTGCCGAGGTTTAGCTGCATCTGATTCAAGCCATGCTTCCATTTGTGTGTCCAAGCCTCTGGAAGATCCGTTTTGCCACGCTGTCCACAAACTGCACTATCAACGGTACCCATTACTCAGTTTGCCGCTATCGAAAGACGAGGCCCTGGCCTCCTCGCACAGCTTGCTCCAAGCTGGGCCAAATGCCTTCGAGGCTTGCAGGGAACTTTGCCCCGCAGCGGAAGACGTCCTCGTCGCCTGCGTGGCATTCGAAGGTTTGGTTGGGGCTAACCTCCGTATGGGGCCTTTGTTTATAACCTCACTTCTTGCGTGGGTTGGCCAAAACAGTTCAAACTTTTTGGTGGGATCTTCCCAAACAGTGTAGTCCATACCCAGGGAGTGAGTTTTTGAGCCTAGGCAAACCATTCTGCAAGGCGCCAATCTCACTCACCAGGAAGCCACCGAGCTGTTGAACGGTGCAGGGGCATGGACAAACAGCGTCACTCGGCTTTGTATAGACCCAAAGGAAATGATGATCGCGTTCCTCTTGTGTGTCTGAGGCACACAAAGCTTTGGATCAAAGGCCCTTATTGAACAATAATCCAGCAAAGGATGGCATTGGTTTGTTGACATGAACACAAGTCATTATGTTTCATGAAACCCATGAGGTTTACACCATGCAGCAGGCAATGAAGTGAGTTGACTTCGACTGCTGCATCTCCCTATCTCAATCCCTCTATCTCGCATGAATTTCCATCGCAGGTCTGGATCATCTGAAGTGTCTGACGTTTGCGCGGCGAAGCTTCTCTCTGCAAAGACTTTGCCAACAGGTCAACGGCACAGGTGAAGGTCACGGGCATCTGATTCCACCAGAGGGTAGATAATGTGAGTCATCATCAAAACCTGGTACAAATATGGTGAAGTCAAAGCCATGTAAGAAGTTACCAAGGCGGCCGCACCTATTTGCGGTTGAGAGTAGCTCTTACTAACCTTCATTTACCGGGTTTTGATTGTGGCGCATGTGATGTCAAATTCAAATCATGAAAACAGAAACGGGTCAACGCCACTTGCCCGATCTTTTGCCGAAACAGCCAAAACATCATGAATGCCAAAAGGCTGCAAAACAGTCTGAACGATGTTCACCAACTCAAAGCCTCATCGAATGAGTCAATGATGTCAAAGCCCAATGCTCCACGCGGCTTGACAAAATGGGCTTAGGTGGGCTGGATCTTTGAGAACCGAAGGTTTGCCTCCAATGAAGGTGTTTCTTTGTCTGTTTAAATAAAGGCCCAAAAAAGTAGCTGGGGGTGCATGTCCACCAGCCACCTGAGGGTCTGTGAACGGAAAGTGGAACACCATAAACTTTGTCAGGGGACCGGTTCCCCAGTTTGAGAAGGCAAACCAAAGCAGAGAAGCCATCGATTTGGTGGGGCTTCGGAACCATGAAATCAGCTGAGTAGAACTACCTACTTCCTGCAGTTTAAAATAGAAGCCACACACCATCAAGAAAGTTCCGGCCCGGCCGCTCCGGTCACGCGGTTTCCGATCAAACATCCCCACTTCCATTTTCCAGTGTCGCCGACAAAAGGGAACATAATTGTACACAACTTCCAAACCCTGAAGTATGAAATGGATGCCCCAGTCAAACACGCTACATCATGGCTTCTGCTCGTTTTACCCCCGTCGCCGGAAAATAGGCCGCTACAAGGAATTCCAGGCATTTATTTCCCTGCCCAAATTGCATTTCAGAACAGGGGATTCTGGGCGGACATGATTTGAATAGGCGAAGAACTCACCAACCAACCAACCAACCAGCCAACCGACCGACCGACCGACCAACCGACCAACCGACCAACCGACCAGCTGACCAACCGACCAACCGACCAACTGACCAACCGACCTACCTGCCTACCTATCTACCTACCTACCAACATACCCCAAAATACCCAAAAAGACCCCACATACCGAAACATATAAAAAAATACCGACAAATACACAAAACATACCCAAGAATACTCAAAAATACCAAACAAATACCAAAAAAAACAAAACCACACACTCCCAGATTTCCCTTGGCGCCCTCTTTTTGGCTGAAAGTCCCAGCGGCGGCCACGGCCCAGCAGCTGGTGCAGCTGCAGCGGAACCTGCGGCCACTGCCCAGCAGGCCCGGCGTCTGGCAGCGCCAGCAGCAAATCCAGGGCCACCTCCCACGGCCCGCCGCTTTTGGTGGTCCATGTCCCCTTGTGGAACCAAACTTTTTTTGGGGGCGCGTTCAACAGAAACTGTCCATTTCCCTTTGGGAAATTTTCCTCCATTGGATATGGATATGGATGGTCACAGTAGGGCCCGCAGTGAAGGCAATGCTTCATCTGAAGGAACCATTTGCCTTTTTGGAACCATGTCCCATCTAAGGTGGCACTTTTCAATAGACAAAACCATGTTGGGAAATGGACCCCTCTGTTGAGAGAAACCCATTTGGGGATGCGTCAAAATGGAGGGGCCAAAAACTGGTTTCTTTACCTTGCCCCCAATTGGCGGTTTGATTTGGTGGTTTGGACGATAGGTTTGGCACCTTCCCATTTGGCTTCAAAGGAACTGGGGCTCAAATCCCCAAACCACCCAACACCGCTGAAGGGGTAGCTGACTTTTGGCTGGGCCCAAAAAACAGGTGGGTTGACAGTTGGTGGACCGACCAGATTCAGATGGACTTTTCTACCCGTGGCTGGTGTGAACCCCGGTCGATTGTGGACCCCCAGTTTCACCACAAGCCAAGCTCAAAAGGCCACCCTCAACGGAAACAAATCGCCGCGTGTTTATATGTCATAATGGCTTCACGCCCAAGACAAACACAAAGCCAGTTGAAGGTTCCGGAGCCCAACCGAAAGCGTTGAGCGAGTCATTGAATTAAAAAGGGGCCCAAAGCCGGGAGTCGCCCAAGGGGAACAGAACATGGCATTCGTCTTTCCTGGACCTCGTGTCCCGCCTTGCAGAACAACTAATTGAAATAAGACCAAACGGACAAGCAACAAAAGAACACAACAAGACAGGAGCAAAAGAAGCACCAAACATAACAACAACACCAAACAAACAAACAAACAAACAAACAAACAAACCAACAAACCAACAAACCAACAAACCAACAAACCAACAAACCAACAAACCAACAAACCAACAAACCAACAAACCAACAAACCAACAAACCAACCAACCAACCAACCAACCAACCAACCAACCAACCAACCAACCAACCAACCAACCAACCAACCAACCAACCAACCAACCAACCAACCAACCAACCAACCAACCAACCAACCAACCAACCAACCAACCAACCAACAAAAACGTCACCCAACAACTGGTCGACAAGCAAGACACGGTCTCTGCGCGCATGGCTCGTTCCGCAGCTTTTTTCTTTTCGCTGAAACTGCCGCAGGTCCTCCGAGGTCAACGTCACCTGGCCATGGGTCAAAATCCAAATCGTACCCCCAGTGAACAGCCCAATCCCCACTAAAATCGGCTCTAAAATGAATGGTGAATTTATTTACTACCTAAAATGGGATCCCAAAACGGTTTTGACAACGCCACCTCCAGGCGCCCCGGGTTGGGCAGGATCCGCGCGGGGAGCCGGAGCCGCCGCAGCAGCTCCAGGAGCGCCACCTGCGACACCAGAACCGCTGGCTAAGCCTCGGAACCTGAGACACCGCCCTTGACCCTCCCACCGTTTTTTTGTTGGTTATGTTTATTATTATTATTATTATTTTCATTATTATTTTGATTTTTATTATTATTATTATTATTATTTGTTTTTTGGTGTAAAGGGGTGATCTCCCATTTACCCTCAAGAAAGGGTTCAATCCACAAACCAACCCAAACCTCCAATTCAGGATTACCTTCCATTTGGTTAAGACCACTGGAAAAAAATATAGGTCCAGTAGGGATAAACTCTTTTTAAAACCACAAGGGAAAATAAACAAATATTCTTAAGCAAATGGAAGGCCATGCACCCTCCCACCGATTTTACATGGAACATAGGAAATGGGTTCTTTGGGAAACTACAATTGGCACATGATTCAGGTAGGTCTAATTGTTGTTTCGGATTGGTGAGGTTGTGTGACGGTGGGTTTAACGGGAAACCAGAAGGAAAACCAAAGTCGCTCAATGTCGACACATGCCCAAGGCTCAACACTGTCAGGGGTTCTCAAAATAACTTTTGGGCCACGGTGGGTTCTTCGCCATTTGGAGGGCAATCTTGAGGATGCCTAATTTAATAGGCCCAGCTCTTGGTGGGAGAGTAGATGAGCTCAACACCGTGTTAGTACTTGTTACTATATCAATCTCGGATGTTCCCTCCTTATGTCAAATATGGATCAGTCCAGCCGACAAACTGCAAAACAAAAAAAACACTGCTCACCCTTTGCTGGTTCAGGGCTCCCCGTATTTCCCCCTATGCCCTTAAACATCACGAAAACGGGACATATGGGCGTGTCCTTTGGTCCTTTGTCATGAACCCTTTTGGCTGGTCTTGAATTAAACCAAAACGACACAACCATTTTGGGGGCCCCTATTTTTGTTTGGAAAAACCCTCTATGGACGCTGGTGGTCGGTGAGAAGCATCCATTCTCCAAAAGTCACAAAGCCTGAAGGCGAAGCCCAGTTCGTCCAAATGAGTTGTCTCACGGCAAACCCCCACAATAAGTACTTGCCTATTGGTGTCCCCTTACGCGTTGGACTCCTCTTCAAGCCGCCCGACAAAGCTAAGGATGATTACCCTACAAAGCCTGGCTACCTTGTCTTGTGCAGCAACACTATTCCATCAAAGAAGCTGACACCAATGCTGTGGATGGACAAAATCCTGCACCACCTGAAACACATGGGAAACCATGCTTTGTTGGTATGTACAGGGGAATCGTATCATTCCAGGGTTTCTGAACGGTGGTGCCTAAGAGGATTTCGCAACCATCCACAGTATGAAGAGCCAGCATGCAATTAGGACATATGTTGAGGGTAGCAGATCTGCGTCCAGCTTCATCGCTCTACGACTGGGTCCATTTTAGCAAGAGATCCTCAAAACTACCCGCCGTTTTGCTGGTGGTAAAGGGAAGCCACCGCACCAGAACCCCAGACTGAACTGAGAACCCCTGATGTGGTGAGATTTAATTTGGGGTGATGCTAAATGGGTTCTAAGACATGGGTTCAAGAGATCGGAACCTGCTTGTTAGAAACCTGTTGACTGATTGAAGGGACCCAGTATGTTGGTTCTTAGACCCCCTTCGAAAGGCAACCTCGCGCTTGGTTGGGGAATAGTCTTTCTGTAAAAGGCGTGAAGGAATCAAGGTCGTACCAAAGGGAAGCCAAGATACAGGGCAAAAGTAGCTGGCACAGTTTCCTTTTTGTAGTGCGGATGAGCGCCCCAAATGGGAGATTTGTGCCACTTTTACCCACCCTTGCTCTCCCATTAACATGGAACCCAAAAAAGAAGGTCCACCCAACAGATCTCTCTAGACATGATGGCGTTGCGGGTTCCATATTCTCTTCACTCTCGAAGCCAATCTTGCTCGCCGCTGAAGATCTGGGGGGGGGGGCTGAAATGAAAGGCGGCTCAAAGCACCAGGACAATCCCCCCAAGATATCTAAACTGAAGACTACACCTGGCAGCAAAAGGGATAAATGCAAAGCATGGTATGCACTAGCGAGCAGACAAAAAAGTCTGCAAATGCACGAAAGGAAAGAAGCAAGCAAATCAAGAATGCCGTTCATCTCCAGAATGAAAATAATTCTATCCACTGCATCATAATTGATAATCTTGACACTCATGCAACCTCGCACATATGTGCTTCTGACGGCATATTGCATAGCCCGTCCTGAATGGTGCTCGTCTGAGTTGGTCGCGAATTGTTGCCCCTGGCATGGTGGCATCCCATATGCCCGGAACCGAGAACAACGTCCCGATGTCGCTTGTTTTGCAACTCTTCCAAATGCGTCGGTCATCAATGCCAGGCTAAGGTTCTGGGCAGTCTGTAGCCGTCCAACAATATCTTCCACGGCAAGGTGGGTTTGGCACAGTGCCAACATAAGTTTCACAGAATGCGAACCTTGGATTTACAGATACAACCGAGTACTGCCTCTCCTTTTCAGAATGCCAGACACAATTCTACGCTCCGGGCCTCCGGGACCGCGCCCTAGTTGGTTGCTACGGCACGCTTGGCTGCGGCTTGGAAACCCTTGAGGCAAATCCGATCTGTTTTGTTTCTTGCGAGGGCATCAAAGTCTGCGAGGGAATTGCTGTGTGCATTCCTGCCAACTGGAACCGTATTTACATTCCAGGGCAAAATGTACAGCTGAGAGTGTGTAAGTGTTTGTGAGTGTGTGTGTGTGTTTGTTTTGAGGGTACCCTTTGTTTGGCTGGTTTAAGGGGAAACCAAAAGGAAAACCACCTGTTGACACATATCCAGCTTGCTTGGAAGCCCGTCTTTGACTCTCTCTGCGTGCCTTCACAAGGCCCGCCTTGGAATTTATCATCGACCCTCCATGCGACACGTGCTTAGCTGTTGAGCACTCGAGTTCTTGCTCTTTGCCATGGTTCTGACAAGACGACTCGAGTGACTTCCATGAGATTGTTGCTCCTTTGCCACGTTCAAGGTGTTCCATCCTGCGGCTCTTTTGCTGAAGAAGGTTGGACACGCGATGATTCCGTAGACATCACCATACTACATCCTACCATTCCAGCTGCTCACTACAGGGAACATGACCGACACTGCACATGTCAAAAGCCATGAATGCAAAAACCCCAAAGGCAACTGACCGCCCGCTGCCTTTTGTTTAACCAGCAAGCTTGGACAACACAAGCATGCAATCCATAAAGGGGTAAAGGCATTGCTTCTACGTCGTAATATAAGGGCCTAAATACTTACAAGCGCCACCAGTAGATGGACTTGGTCCATCAACCGTACCCACGATCCACTGCTCCACCTTGACCCGATCTTGGTGGTTTGAAGAGAAACCATCCTACAAAGATCTACAAAGTAATTGTGACAATCCTGGCGGATGGTGGTTTGCAGGGAAATTTGTTCTAAGAGTAATTTTGAGAACCCCCACAAAATGCCACCTCTTGACGGGACCCAGAAAGGTGCCTGTTCAAAGCGCCCAACGGTGACAAAGGTCGCTTCACCACCAGGAGGAAACTCATCTAGTGGCAACCAATAGGCGATGTTGAAACAGGCAAAAACGGGAAAAGTGACAAGGGCCCTCCCTTACCAAGCTGAGAACCCTCGAAACAAACACTTCCATTTACCAAGGTGCCATTTTGGTACCACTTGCTTGAGCCACAGCCAATTAAGGATTGCCTGAACTTACGCACACACTTGAGTATAAGTCAAAATTAAACCACCAGGGGACCACAGGTTTTAGTCTATGTTTCCATTTTCCAGGGTTCTATTTTGGGTACCTATTTTTGACCATACCACTTGAAGTGACGCAGGCCCGCCTGCCCGTAATGAGGATGCCCCGTGTCTCCTTGGGCGGCAGCTTCTGCAGCCAGTGGAGCACTGCACAGCGCGCGGCGCCCACGGAGCAGTCGTGGAGGTCCAAAACGGTGTCGAACCTTGCGAAGAAACCAACAAATCTAGTGGTAATTACCAAAAACCACCAAAAACCAGAAAAACAAAAACATGTCCATAGAGATCCTTCTTTCTAGAAAACTACTAAAAACCCTGGGGAAATGGCTGGTTTTGGAAGAGAACGATGGCTGAAAAGAATGGGGAATCAAACAAACACAACAACTGGCTGTGGTTCTCAACACCCATGGGATCCCATTTTGGGGTAGGTGAATTCACCACCCAGTTTAGAACCTATTTTAGTGGGGATTGGGATGTTCACTGGGGGTATGGGATTTTGACCCGTGGCCAACTGCCGGCACCCCCAACAGCCCCAAAACACAACACTGATTCAGAGCCATGGCAAAAAAGAAGCATAAGCCCTTCTCCCTTTGGGCTCCTTGGAGAGCGACTCACGGAAAGTTAGCACGTCAAAACCATAGGTCGCCTTTCGGACAAATCGATGGCCCTAGTAAATGGAATAAAACCCATTTCAACCAGTGCCATTTATTTGTAGCCAAATTAATCTAAAAAAAAAACACCTAATGTCTAAATTATCAACGATTTAGAAACGTCAAACGAAAGCCCCAGCTAGAGAATCGGAAAAGGCCCGCAAATAGAACATGACATTTTAGCAGCTAGAACGTCGGAACCTCTGGTGGAAGCCCTGCAAATCTCCCTTTCACCAGTGCGGAGCTCGACTGTTGGAACATAGGCTTTTTAATGCCATAACTGAGGGGAAGCAACGGACCAGTAGAGCGCAATATCTTCCACCCTTTCGCTTGCTATGGCTTCAAATCAACATTGGATATTTAGAATGGCCCGGACATTGGATCTCGACATGTAGAATGGACAGGGGATAAGCGGACGCAGTGGCGGCACATGTCCCTTTCACCAGTGTGGGCCTTGACAGCTAGAACTTGCTAGGCCTTTTAGATACCATATTTGAAAGGGGGGGGGGGGCAAACGGATTACTAATTTTCATAGATTGCTCAGAATCAATTTTAATGTCAGAGATTTTGGTACATAATGATCAACTGGAAACCAGTCCCGACCAACATCCAATGCTGATTCCGAGCCATAGCAATATATGACAAATCGGATTCCAATCCCTCCCCATTTGTGGTATATAAAAGCCCCAGCATGTTCTAACTGCCAAGGCCCAAGCTGGGGAAAGGGGCATTTGCAGCTACTTGGTCCGCTTATGTGCTGTCTGTTCTACTTGTCAAAGCTTTGCATATATGGATCTTCACGAATCCAGTATTGGGGGCCAATGGATTCCTAACTTTCTGAAATTGCTATGGCTCAGAATCAGTAGTGCATTTGTGAGATGGTTGCGAATGGATCAATGTGTTCCAAAAACTCGGATATAGAATGGACAGCGCGTAAGACCAACAAGTGGTTGCAAACGGCCCGTTCACTTGTGTGGGCCTTGACAGTTAGAACATGCTCGAGCTTTTAGATACCATAATTTGGGAGGACGGATCACCATTTTTCACATTCTGATTCCCAGTCGTAGGCGGGGAAGCCATCGCAGCCCAGTAGTGACTACTAGCTCCTAGGAGGGGACACAAAAAGCTCCTTAGGAAGAATCTGCTTTCAGTTCTATTCAAAACATTATACCCGGATTGAAACCTTCTTTGCAAATAGCTCGAAGGATTTGTCTCATTATCCTATTCAAAAACGATGAGATTGAAGTTCCTTTCTTTTTGGCTTGGGAGCTGTTCCTGTTGAATTTGTCATTTAACAATGATGAGCTCAGCTCAAATTCCAGCCGGGAGTTTTGCTTCTTAAGCTTACATGTCTTATTCCAAAATGAGCTGCGTGTTTTTGTGTTTCTTGTTTTTTTTCTTCGGATTCTAGCTTGCATATGTCTCCTTTTGAATGTCCAAATGCAAAATGAGTTGGAAGTGTGTTCTTGACTTTCGTTGCTCGGAAGCTTCTCCTCTGAGATGTCCTATGCGTAATGGATGAATGTGACGCTGCTTCTTCGCTTTCTACCTTGCGAGCTTGTCCTTTTGAAGTCCTTACCAGTAGGGCTATCTATACGGTTTAGTTATCTATCCTTCCAGCTAGCAATCTATCCATCCATCCACCTACCTACCTCTGTAACTATCTATCCATGTATCTACTTGTTTATTAGTCTTTGTATATATCTATTTAGAGCTAGAATTAATCTGCTTGTCCACCTATATCTGTCCTTTCTATCTATGTATCTTCTAGTGTATGTACCTGTCCGTTTGTTAGCTTTCTATCCATCTGTCTAATCACTGTCTTTCCATTTAGCCATCTAATATTTTTCCTATCTATCTATCTATCTATCCATCCATCCATCTATGTATCCATCTCTATCTGTGTGCCTATCTCTTCTGAAAGCGGCGCTGCGACTGACACCAAATCCGTATCTGACCTTGCGACCCTGCTTACCAGGAGACCTGTGCCTGACTTTGCGAAAATGCCGCGACATCTGCTGCACGTCCGTAGCAGTGCGATTTGCCACACGTCCGTGCCGGCATTGCCAAACTGCTCCTTCTAAACATCTTTTAATTAACAAATACGGCTTTTCCTTTACAGTGCAGCTTTGGAGCTGCTCCTTTTGAATTTCCTGATTAAACATGATCCATCGCTTTTGAACAGCGGACCGGCAATTCAAACGCTTCGCACTCAGTGTGCTCGAACAGACAATTCAAAAGGCAAGCTCCCGTCCTAGACTTACCAGAAATTGAAGCAGCAGAGTTCAACTTATCAGATCTGCGTAAGAAACTTAAAAAGAAAAGCTCTCAAGATAGAATTTAAAGAAAAGGCTTCAAACCGATCAGTATTGAATAAGCATTCAAAAGGAAAGGCTCCTGAGCTAAAATTTCAGGAACAAAGATCAAGCTCATCGTTTCGAGTTGGAAATACAAAAGAGGAGGAGTCCGAGCGAAAACTTGAAGAAACAGCTTCACATTCATCGGTTTTGAAAAGTTCAAATGGTAGGAAAATCAAGAGGAACAACTGCCAGACTAAAACCAGAAGACGCAGCTTTAACCTCATCGTTGTTGCATAGGAAAATCACAAGAAGAAGAAAACGAGGGCGAGGTTCATGATTGGGACATTCATGAAATCCGTGACCGTGTGCTAGCATAACGGCCTTCTACTTGCCATTCATGCTTAGGCTTTGTTCATGCTTTTGTCCTTCTGATCAGTGCATAGTCACTACAAACGGCATCATATTGATCAGCTTTGTATTGTCGGTAGTTTTTTGGGAAGACAGCCTTGGACTAAGAGTGGGCCAATGCAGGAAATCAGGAACTAACTTGCTGGTAGTCTATGGCTGGGCCTGATTCACGTGGAATTACCCCTCGAAGTGGGTGTTTCTCTGGATCATGCTCTAGAGCCGAAGGGAACCCCCGGGTCTTGTTCCCCTTGGTGACGACAACCAAGTATTTAAAACCAAGTAATAAAGCCCTCCGTGGAAAGACAGAATCTCGACTTCCCTCTAGTTGGTGGTTTGGTTTGGAGGTTTGCCTCGACAAGAACCAGGGGTTCAAATCACCAAACCACCAACTAAGGACTACCTGAGAATCCCTTGAAGTGGATGTTTTCAAAATAGATTTCATTTTGTGGCCCCACCCTCAGCCCTCCTGTCTCTTAGGGCCTAGTCGGGATCCAACCGACCCAAAATCTTGAAGATTCCCAAGGAAAGCAAGATCTCAGCCATAAACAAACTGGTTTTCTGAAAGGAACGTAGATTCATCAAGTGGAGAACTATCACGGTGTTGCGTACAACTGTTCAGCAAAGTCGCATACAACAAGGAGGCCACCGTCGTCAGAAACAACCACAGCAGCTATCCCAAGACACTGGCTCACCGAGCAGGAATTCTATCAAGAGAGTGGTGCCGCTACAACAGCAAACGCAGCAAACTTGGTGCGCAAGCTTCCCGCGCATGCCGCCAACGTGAAAGCTGATTCAGCTTCAGGAGATGCAAACGCCCCAGACCGATTACAATCCACTCAATCCATTGCGGATACGAGTGCTTTCCCTGATGGCCACCGTGGTCCAGAATTTCATCGGCGCATTGAGTTCCAAAATCGGCAATGGAACTTGAAAGGTTTTCACGACACTTGAGACTTCCGCCTCAATCCAATCTCTGGCCCAACACTGGTTGAGCTGCGATCCCAATAGCAAGAAGGATCCAGACTACACACGCATCGAATGTTGGGATTCGATCCTATGAAGGCCACGAATACATTTGGACCGTGGCAAACCGTGTCTGGACCCTGTCCTGGTTTGGTCCCAGCCCATCAACTCAACACTGAAGCCCTTCAGAAACTGGGAACATGTTGCCTCTTCCTGGGCATGGCAATGCTCATAGGCGTTTGTTTGGCGGCTTTCAGCATTGAATAGTCCAACATCTTGTGTAAGTCATCAGCCAAGGTTCAAGCCGCCTTTCCCAACAACACCTTGTGCGCCCAAATGTCTCAGCCCTTCCAGGGGAGCATCCACTCGGGCGACCGGTATCCCGGCGGCTCCCGCGGCCCGCGGCTCCCGCGGCTCGCCTCAGCCAAGAGAAGTAGCCCAGCTCCAAGGCTTCGTTGAAGACTGCGAGGCCTTCGTCCTGATCCAGGACGTCCATTGCCTGGAGCACTCCAGAGAACCCCTGCTGGGCGTACCCAGAAGGTTTTCGCTGGAAAACAACCTGTGCCAAAAAACGAACACTTCGCGCAGCACCGCCCCTTTTGTTGGACATGCCTCCGCCCACGAAAAACCAACATCAACAAGCTTTGCCAATACTACCTGCTTTCAGGAGTTCAGTCCCGAATGCTGCCATTCAGCACGGCCTTCAGGGCGCAAGCAACACTGCAAAGGGTTCCGAACCGCGATGTATGCCGCAGTGACCGGCCTGCAAACCCCCTGCTTTTTTTTGTTTCTTTTTTTTGTCGTTTCTATCAGGGCGGTAAAGGTTTGCATAGGCTTCACCGTCCCAACCAACCCGGGCAATATGGCCTAAATAGTTGTGTGTGGGTCGGGGGGGGGAATTAAAAAACCTTATTATTTTGTTGCAATGGTTTTAGGAAACTCTTTGCAATGAGTTTGCTGCTTCCCCCAAAAAAACAATACAAAACGCAAGCAAACAAAAACAACTTGAACTTAAAAACTCACACAACAATTCAGAAGCAACCAGAAAAACAGGCTCGGGAAAGCTGAGGGCAAGGTAGAGCCCCGGGCCCTTTGGAGTTGCGCTCAACCCCCCCTGCCCTCCCCTGACGAGGGCGGGGGGCTGAGTTGTAGCTCACCACATCCGCCAGACTCGCTGCACGCATCTGCTGAAAAAGCTCCCAGGCGTGCTGCTGCCCACTCTCCCTGGAGACGCAAATTCAGAGGTCGGGGGTGGTGTTCGAATGTGTTGTCATTGGGAAAGTGACTGAATCATATTGTTTAAACCACGTGTTGTAAACAACTCTGGGGCTTGCATTCAGGAGTCAGGGTTGAGAAATTAAGGTCAAGGGTGGGGAAGTGTGTAGTTTCTGGATACCCTCTTTAAGGTTGGATTGAAGGCCACGGGCAAACTGAAGCCATTCTGGGGATCCCCTATCTTAAGACATACCCCAAACATTGTGCAACGTGGATGTGACGATTCCGACTCTCCAATGAACTGCGGAAAAATAAGCTGCAGTGGTGCCTCAAGCCTCGGTCTGAATGCGACTTCTCTCCTTGTGTCTCTGACACTTCAGTCAGGCTGGTAGTTGTTGGGAACGAACCTGGCTGGATAGGATGGGATCTTCGCTTCGGGTAAAGCATGACAAGTGATGAAAATGAATGGTGAACTTGCCAGAACGTCATGGATCTCTAACGTGCGGGGGACCACAACTGCACACATGATTCGACATCATTTAGCTTCAACGTACCCCGCAAGCCCATTCTATTCATTTGGTCTCTTGTCTGCAAATTCTAGAGTTACCCACTCGCCTGCAGATTAACCTGGACCCAAAGAAAAACAACGATGCGTAGAGGACCCCCTTTTTGGGTGCCCTCCGTTTTGCCGGGGAATGTTAAAACCTGAATTGAGCTCCATTGCAGGCCGGCAGATCCGTGCCATGGGTCAGCTTCTCCTGCAGGCGTGCAGCGCGGAGTTGAAGCTCAGCACGTCCGGCTCCACGGTGCGAGCCGCCATCCCAAAGAGATGATCCATGGCGCGTTGCCACTGCTGGCCCTTCCTCAGATCTCCGAATCTCTCAACTGTCCTTTTTGTGGGTTGGTTAAAGGGAAACGAGAACCAACACCATTTTGGGGGGTTAATCTGTGCTAGACTGTGCTAGGCCAAACCCAGATAGGGAACAAACAAGTTGCAATAGGGGTGTGGGGCATGAACCAAAATGAGTCATGCTCATATTGAGTCGAGCAGGATATACCATTGACATAGGCCCCGGAAGATCAGGTTAAGAGACCCTTTCTGTGGGCTCGGAATTTTTGAAGGGGTCCCGGGGAAACTCCAAAAAAAGGGCTTCTGGTGTGAAGGGTTGGTCTGAATGCATGTGGCCTCGCGAAGGGGACGATTTTCGGACTCTCCCGCGGAAGCAAAAACCGGAGGTGTCACATGGAATCCATTCAATGTTTCACATTAAAAAAGGAAACTATGGAAGGTTCACATTAAATGTTTCCGCAGTACATCAATCCTTTTCCATGTTGCCAGGCCCCGCGTAGGAGGACATAAGTATGAGCACGCTCGCCCAACACTGAAGCTGGACATGACGCCACTCCAACTAACGCATCACAGCTGCAGATGTGGGAGTCTTTTGTTGAGGGTACCCTATTCGGGCCGACTTGCAACCCGCGATTTTGAGGTCTTCTATGTTAAGACACAGCCACGCCGAAAGACTCTCGCAAAGCAAATCGCGGGAAACTGTGTTGAGCGAATTCAGGTCGGCAATTGCATGCGTCCGCCTTGATCATGTACGTGTTGGGTTACAGGACAGTTAGTCCATCCCTCCAAAGCCAAAGACTGCACGTGCGTGTGCCCGAACCGAAACAGCGCTCAAAAAGCAGGGAGATCATCCATTTGCTAAGCGGGACGGAATGCAAAGTCATTTTGGTCCCGACTGGTTCTGCTGCTGTGGGTGCTTAAGTACAGCTTGTCCAAACACGTCAGCTTGAGCTGAACACCCTTTGAGCCAAATGCTCTTGACCCGAACTGGAATTTCCACCAAACTCAGGTATCTGTGTTTGGGACGCTGTGCGTCGGTGATTGCGTCCAACTTTGCAAGGACATCAACAATGGGGTCATGTGAATCGGACACGGCTCGGTTGGGAAGCTTGAAATCCCTTTCTTATGGACTGCCTTTGTGTTGCCCGCTTTTGTGACGTGCACCCAAAGCTTCTGTCGACAGTGTGACCAAAACCAAAAGCCTGCTGCTGCATCATTTACAACAGCCTGTCGGATTGATGCAAGTGCGTGTGTCTTATGCAAGGGACCTCGCCCCTTTGTAGTTTTCTTGTTGATTTTCCTTTAGAACCACAAAACTGGGCTACCCTCAGATCCCCTGCTAAAAGTTTAACTTTTAGTGGGTCAAATGGAAACCCCCACTAAACACTAAAAGTCACCAAGAAAAGAGAAATTACCCACAAAACTAGACACACCCAAATTCACATCTCAACAAAAATTGGCGGACAAAGTTTAGACCTGAGGCTCGCAAAGGCGCTGATCATGGCATTGTGCACCTCAGATCTGTGGCATGGAGTCATAGCGGTGAAATTTATGAGTGTTTCCCGAACATGACATGGGAAAGCCGACTGGAAAAAGCCACCCTTTGCCCATGTTGGCACTGCTGGTTTGAGAAACCGCAAAGGGTGTGTCAAACAAACGCATCCGTAAAAAGGATGGGCGAAGTGCAACCTTGCTTAATTAAAAGCGACTGTGCAACAAACAAACATTGACCATTCGTACCTGGGCCAATGCAGCAATGGTCTGCAGGAGAAGGTAGTTGCAGGTGGCGCTCTGTAGGATTGTGAACGAATCGAAAATTAGAGTATATGTTAACTGGGCGGGAATTGAGATCATTTTCGTTTTTTATGCGGGAAAATGGGTCCTCGAGTGTGCTGTACTAATTAATGGGTTCTGCCGAGCGTGCCGTACTAATTAGGGGTGATCCCGGAGGCCGCCATCACAGTTTAGAATTGCTTAGTCTTGGATCCTGAAAACGCGCCTTAGACATCGGCGGTATTTACTAATGAATCCAATATTTCCAACATTTCTAAAACAATTATAATTATGAGGTTTGGTCAAAATCACAATGTGTAGTCCGTAGGGATACGGGACCAATCTTCTGGGACTAATCTTCCCTTGAACAAGGGGACTCGCTAAGTTCCCTTCAAACTTAGTAAGAAACAACCTAGACAAGGGCACCCACAAGCAATACGTACACAAATGCTTGCGGTGCAAGTCAAGACGCGTGGAGGTTGGGCTGAAGCTTCATGGAGGCTCCGCAGAATAGCTCCAGAGCAGTTTGCCACTGCCCGGCCTTTTCCTCGGCCGGTCCCCCAAATCGAACCCAAACAGCCCCACAAAGAGCAGTCCATCCCTGGAAGAAAGGAATCCCAAGGGCTCCTCCAGTAACAAGTCGAGGTTCCGAGTCAATCATTGTTGCTTTTCCTTCTTCTCAGGCGGAACATTTTTGCAGTGCATGAATGGGTGTGTCTCAAAATGGAGTACATGTTCATCTTGGTTGGCTTCCTTCTGATTTTCCTTTTACCCCAAAAAGGGGCACCGGGCCCAACAGAATACCCCTGATGGCTTTTTCAAACAGCGGGACCTTGGACACTTGTTCCTTAGGTGTGTCTTAAAAGGGGGGCACTGGCGAGCATGCTTTTGATACCAAAGGGCTGCTCGAAAAGACGCACCCACTTCCATCACCCCAAAGAAAACCGAGTTAGTGCCCAAGCTTGAATTCTGCCAAACAAACAAAATGAAGACTATGAAGACGCTCCAGTAACTCGCGGAACTCCCGAATCAGATGTTCACCTTGGAACCCTGAGCCGCCAGCTCCAAGCAAGCGTCACAGGCGCTGATGGCTGCACTGCAACCTCGAGGCTTGCCAGACTTGCCCCCGGTCATTGAAAACCAAGTTATGTGTTACTGCGGATGGTTGCGAAATCCTGGACTACTTTGAAACCATGGCAAACCATTAGTTGGTGCAGGGGAATCATCATTTGCAGGATTTCGTCCATCCACGTGGTCCCATCCAGCCCCCCCCCCCAAAAAAAAAAGTGGTTTGGGGGGTGGTGAATGGTTCCATGTTGTTATGTCAATCTGCTCATCCTCCAAAAACAAATGGTCACTCACGGTGCGTCTGGCATGTTGCAGGTTCAGCCCATAAGGGGCTTGTCTTTTCGCGGGATGTCCCATTCGCGAAGGATGGTCAGCAAGCCTGGGGAATCAAGCCTCAAAGTGTTGCATCAAGTTTTGCATGGGAGGCAGTTGATGGATGGACGGACGGATGGGAGGCTTGACTTGTCACATGCCTCTCAACTCTGCCTGGCAGCTGAAAACATCTGCGATGTGCTCAGCTTCCGCTTCGCGGAAGATGGCCACAGCTCGCTCCCACTGCGCCGCTGTCTCGCAAACACTCACAGCTGCCGTGAAGGTGTAGCTGTCCTAAGAGGAATCGGCGCGCTGTACCCCGCTTGGCCCACATCTAGGGTCAGTTAGGCGCCTTGAAAATATAAAATATGTTTTGAACAAACCCCAGCTGAGTAACAATGATTGGGCTATTGGCCCACCTCTAGGGTCAACACGTAAAATTGTTTCGAGGACATCCCCAGTTGAGTAACATTGATTGGGCTACTGCAACTCACATCAACTTGCGCAGGCTTCCGACAGAAAGATCCATCGCGAATGGCCAGAATGATCAATGTGTCTTGTCCGATGCTTGCACCTGTATTCTGCACGCGGGCACTGCAAATCAACTTCTGAGCAGATACAATTCAGGGCCTCGGATTGGCAAGCGGGAACTTGTTGCGTGCCACTTTCAGTGGTCTTCAGGGAGTGCGAGAGACAAGTCCCCGGACTCTACACCTTCCCATGATGCCCAGGACCAAACTTCTCAGGTCTTTGGGCAATTCAGGCAGAGAACCCTTGGGGTGGTTGAAAGGAAGACCAAAAGGAACCAGCCCATGGCGTTGAATTGGAAGCCCGCTGGTGGATATCATTTAGATTGGATTTCAAAACCGCCATTCTTCTTGGAGGGCATTCCTCATTCAACAAACACCATACCCTGCGCTTTGCTCTTTTTTTTGGGGTCTCCCCCAAAACAGCCAACAGGTGGCTTTTTGCAGCTTTTCGTCTCAAGCGAGGACCCCCAAGCTCTCACCGCCAGTTTTTGTTTCCCCGTCTTTTCCGGGGCCTTTTCCATGATGCAGCGGAGGCGCCGGTTTCAGGTCCATCTCCTGGAGCAAAAGCAAGGTGAGCGGCCAGGGGCACGCCGCCAGCAAGGCGTTCCAGGTCACAACCTTGGGGTCCATGGGAAGCGGAGGCTCGAGTCGCGCGAGGCGCGCGAGTCGGAGCTTGGGGTCGGGGCCGAAGGCTTCCCCGGAAAAGTTCGGTTGGGGATTTTCCTTCTTTTTTTTTCCGGCCCAAGGGTATCTATTATATTGTTGGAGCGATTGCTGTTGTTGTCGGTGAAGCAAAAGGAACACCGCCATTATTGACCTCCCCAAAAAAAAACCACCTGACTTCCTGAGTGGACCAAACCCAAGAAAAGTAAGATGGTCCAAACCCGAAAAGCGACTCAAGTCCATGAATCCAAGGAATTAAAGTGACACCCTTCCCGACGGCGGTGCGTTCCGAGCGGCCGTGGGCTTGACACCTCTTCGCATCTCCTGGAAGAGCTGCAGGGCGATCTTCCAGCGATCCTTCAGCGAGCTGAGCATCGAGTTGTACCTTGCCGTGAAAGCACCATTCATTGCCATATGCCCACATATGGCACAACAAGCCTAGCACCATCAATTTGAATTGCATTGTTGTAATTACGCTAGAGCCACAGGTGTCCCGGCACACATTGCCAAACTCAAAACACTTGCTTGTCTTTAGAAACCCCTGGCCGGTCAAACATCTGACAAATTTGGGCATCAGTTTCATGTTTCAAGGGTCTCTACATTTCTAGTGTTGGATTCACCATTCTGTTTAAACATCGTTCTTTTCAACAACCAGCTGTTTCTACTGGGCGTTTGATGGTTTCTGAAAAGAAGGATCCCTGGAAAGAAGGGGAAAGCCCTCCCTTGGCAATACTTATCAGCTGTCAACCTGAATATTTACGCCAGGCCACGTGTAGACATCCGGTAGCAGCGAAGCTCCGGGCAGGGAATGAAACAATGACAGCGCCAAAGGCCAATGCAATCCTGAGCCCGAGATTGCACCCTCCCCCAGGCGATTCCATGGAAGCTGCCGAACGGACCCCGAAACGGAAGACATGCTTCCACTTACAGGATCTGCCAATTCGCGGAGTGCAAGCAGTGCCTTCTGGTCATCTTGCTTGAGCGGGAAAGCACGCCTCCAGAAAGGGTGGGCGCTCAGAAAGCAAACAAAAAACACCTGCCTGGCTGCAACACACTGAACTGATTATCAAGAAGTCTACAGTCTTGGCTGGGTGTGTTCAGTCAGAAACGAGTCGCAACCAAAATTCCTGGCAATAAACTGACAGCAAGGAGCAATGGCTTCCTGCGACATGAATCCCGCTCTCATCCGTTGTCTCCTCAAACGTGTTGTGCAGCATACAACTTTTCAGAAACCGGTCACAGGAAGTTCTACAGGAGATTGGTCAACAACACACCTAACACAAAGGCCGTCTGAATTTCGTGTCGCTGGTAACTCTTAGCACACAGCAAGTTCAGAGAAAGTTGCTGGCATGAGACCATCTCTCGCCTGGCCACGGCCAGGTGACGAAATCATATCGCCAAAAGGCGTGCCGCAGAAACCACCGCAAAAGGAATGGATCTGTTTGGGGGATTTTGTCTGTCTATGTTACTCTAAAAAGTGGATCCACTCACAAGGGCCTTCGCAAAACAAACATCGCGGAGCTCAGCGTGCGAGCCCCAACATGGTCCAAATACCCCGAATTCAAACGAATACGTTGAAACCAATGTTTGAACGCATTGTTTCTTGTTGTTTCAATTAAACAAAAAACACAATCGGGTTGGGTTCTTACCAATGTTGAAAGCAAGCCAAACTTGAAGCCGGATCTAAGGGCCTTCCGTCGGAGCGCCGCAAGGAACAAAATGACGAAACCGAAGTGTCCAAGTGGCCCATCGCTGCCGCGCTGATGGTGGAGTTGTAAACGGTGAGATTCCTGGCACATGGCTGGGGCCAAAATGGCCGCATGCTTGAACATTGCGAGACCTGTGTAACGTACCCAGTATATGTTTGGTCAGAATTCTCAGTTGTTCCATCAACATCCCAAGTACCTGGCTTCAGGATTCAGACTTTATTGTCACACGTCAAGGCTGCCGAATGGGAACACCAGCTCGCCAAGCTAAGAGACAAATGAGACATGAGTACGTTTCACCAAAGGGGCATCAACGTCCTGTTTCTAAGGGGAAGCAGAAAGGAAACAAGCGATTTCAGGGGTCCCCTAGCTTGAGAGAGGTCCCCATGCAATAGTAAAGCCTAGCTGTGCTGCGGGTCACCTGATCAACTCTTGTTGCCATAGACCCAAATCCCAAACCTCCAAAAATGGGATACCCCGGAGAAAATAGCTGAAGGTCCGAGCACAAAGCCTGGAATCTTTTGGCTTCGCTTCAGGCACCACCCAAAACGGGGGGCTCCACTTCGCGAGCACCCATCTCCCCCCCCACCAGCCCGCCCCCGAACGCGGGCTGCTCCTGCGCACCGCTTGGTGCGGCATCAGGTCGAAGAGTCGCAGCGCCAAGGGCCATTGCCCCACCTTCGCGAAGGCGCTGATTGTGGCACCTAGGCGCGGCGCATGCGGCGCGGCGAGCGGGGCCGGGGCCGCCTTTGTTCGACGTTTGGTTAGATTTCCCCCGAATTCCAAGCGAAGTCAAACAGTAAGGCCTCATTATAAGGCAACTTGCTCGGCTTTCGTTTGGATTTCCCGTGAGTTCCAACCGCAATTAGAAAGGGGTGGGTCTGTGAAAACACGAGCTTTCTTGCATTCAGCCAAGTGACCCACTGAGTCCACCGGGAAACTCCATGGGTTCCTTCGGGCCTCTCTACCAATGCAACCGAAAGTGTGGATCTGTCACAATTGGTGGTTTTCCTGGTGCATGGTTTCCTTTTAAGGCCACCCAAAAGGAAGCACCCTCGAAAAATGACAGACCCACGTCCACCTTGGTGCACCGATGTATACGCTGCGCTGTTTGGCGATTTCTCAATGCAAACCAACAACGCGCAACGGGGTCTAATTGACGGGCTCCCATCGCTTGAACAGAACAAGCTTGCACAGGACAATCATGCATCCAAAAGGAACCCATTTATTCGAACCCATTCAACGTGTCAAACCAATGGACGGTCAAGTGATCCAGTGAGGTGCGTGCACTGCAGATATTTGCTATGGGCGTGTGAGCAAAGAACAGTTGCTCCAAGACCCGATTGGAAGGGACAAAACTCACGGCCTGTGACGGAAAAAAAAGAAGGAAAGTGCCCACCCGCATACTGGCTGGGCAAATGGTTGTGCCAAGCAGTGGTCTGGTTTGATCTCTGAGCGGGAGCAACCCCAGAAAATAGCGTGCCCTCTGCAAGAGCCCACTTTCGGCCTTGATACCCGCCAAAGCAGACAAAAATCATAGGCCAACACCTTGCAAATGCAATGTTAAACACCAAATTGACCAAACGATATTTGTGTTGGTTTCCTTTCAACTTGATGCAAATATGAAGTCAAGAAAAAAACGGACTTTTCCCCACTCAGTCTACCCCTTTTTCTGGAGACCCCAGTTAGAGGTAACCCTGCTGGCTTAAACACATTTAGAACCCTGGACAAAATTGTGTGAACCTCCATTGGGTTTCCCCTTCAAGAGACCCAAATGCTCGTTTGTTCACTGCATTTGGCCATGCAAATGCTAGGTTTCCTTTGCCCAAATGACTCACCAATGCCAGGTGATCACCTTTTGGGCCACGAAAAAATGGTCCAGAATCTGGTCAAGTCTGGTCGATTCGCCTCGCTTGTCAAGCGAGTCAAAGGTTGCACGCCAAAAGGCCATAGGTCACCACGTCGGGGCTGAACTGCGCTTGGCTCAAAGAGTTGAAGAGGTGAAAGGATGCCTCGGGCGGCTCCAATTCCCAATAAATGTCCAACAGCCCTCCACGGGTGGTCCACTTGTACCTGTGGTTGTCAAAACCCATGGGATCCCATTTTGGGGTAGGTGAATTCACCACCTTTAGAACCTATTTTAGTGGGGATTGGGATGTTCACTGGGAGTACGGGATTTTGACCCATGGCCATGTGTACCTGATGTGGCCCTGAGCCATTTTGGGTAGCAATTGACAACCCTTGCAGGGTGCTGGAATTTCCTCTTTTTTTCGGGATTCCGACGACCAGTCGGGCAACCCACTACTCTTTGGAGACTTGGGTCGAAAAGCAGTTGGGGGGGAAGCTGGATTCCCGATATTCCCGTATACAGCATGACAGGGATCTACATTTCCAACAAGCATCACCCCACCCAAAAGGAAACTTCAATTGAAACAATCGACAGTGGATTACCCATTTTGGGTTTGTTTGAAGGGAAAGCCAAAGGTTTAGCCATCAGTTGTTCTCCTCTTTCTGGGGGAGGTCCCCATTCTGAGACAAACCCTCCAAAAAAGGAATCTCCGTTTGGGGAAACTCGGTTCTGGGATCCACGACGATTTGCAGGGGCGTACGCGTGTCTTGTTTGAGGGTACTCCCTTGGGTTTCCAACTGCATGGAAGTGGCCCAGGAAGCCACGTTAGCTCGGGGAGTCTCAGGACAGAATTTGTTGGCCACAGATCGCAAAAACCTATCACTGTATAGCTTGCCATTCAATAGTCATCATAAATGCGTGGTTTCACGCTGCGACGACGGCTGCAGCAAAAAGAAAGAGCATGTGGCTGTGTCTCAAACTAGGGGACCCCTGGAGCTGATTCTCCTTGGTGTAATTGTTTAAAGCCACAGATACGGGTGCCCTGAAAAACACACCCATGTGCCAAGGGATGGGCTACAATCGCTCGGGCAAGCTTAAGCTTTACTTCGACTGTCCAAGGCTGCTTCAATCATAGAGTGGTCTCTGAGGCCAAACTTACACGATTCACAGGCAAACGGTTGGACCTACCCTTCCACCGATCATGGAAACCGGGACCCCCGAAATCAGGTTCCATAGTTGATTGGGGGAATGGTACATGTCAGTTGCGCAAGCAACTCAAGACTAGGTGGCACGCCGATCCAACTTGTCACCAAGATGCAGCCAAAATGCCTGCCACTGGCTCCCTTTCTCACATGCAGAGATGGAGGAATTGAAGCCTCAGTTCCGTGCAGCCTAGGGAAGAACACATGCCTGACATGTTCACAACACCCAATTTCTGCCAGTTCTACAGAAATCCAAAACCTGAAATAAGGGATCCCCCAAGCAGACGGCCACCCTGGTGATCTCCTTTTACCTCGAGGGGAGCTCCAAGGAGGAACTTGTCACCTCACACCCCGCTGTCAATTGACGAATCGAAGTTGGCAGGGACACCACCCCTGGACATCTTTGCGAAATCTGTGGCTGTGTTTCAAAACTATGGACCCTTTAAGCCGTTGGTACCTTCGGCACCTATGGTTGGACAGCAAACTGATGAGCAATGTACCGGGCAAATGACTAGAATCCAGGAATCCCCTAAGGCACCTTCATCTGGGCGCTCGTCTCACCCCCCGCACCAGCGAGTTCGTAGAACAAACAAGCCGAGGTGCTGATCAAATCCAGGATCCTCTGCCTGGCAGAAAGAAAAAACGCGCCGTCGCTTGGCTTCCTATAACCCGCAGGGTCCAAGTACCTGTGAGGATGCAGTATGGCTACAGGGAAACGGGCCCCAAACCCCCAAAAGACGGGAAAAAGGCACCCGCTTGTTGAGGACCCCTGAAGGGGGATGTTGCTTTTTGGTTTCACTTTGAGATATCTCTTTACTAGCCCCGGCTTTTTACTTTGCCCCGGCTCAGCAGGCCTCCCCTCATGTGCGTCAAAACAGTCTGGCTGGGAACCTTGCTTCACTCTTAGGTTTGCGGCAGGCAGGGTTGGCCAGGCTGGGGGTCGGGGTTGGTTGGCACCGGCCTCGAAATAGGTCGGCCTAGTGGCCTGGATTTCAGTGCTGATATTCCATCGGCCCAATTTCAGAACACTCACCTGGATGTGAGTCAAAAACAGGGTAACCCCAAACTGGGTTGCCCTAATTTCCATTGGCTCAAGCCCCCTCGAACACCATTGGCTTAAGCCCCCTCGAACAAACAAAAATATGACCAGTAGTGATAGATTCCCTTTACAACCAGCAAGGGAAAATAACAAATGCTCTTAAGCAAATGGATGCTGGTAAATGGAAACAAGGACGAACACCTGCAGTCCGGTTTTATTTTGACCCACGCCCACGTGCAGCTGGGCGGCTTGCTGAAGATCTCGAGCGCGAGTTGCCAGTGGTGGCCCTTCTCACAGCTGCTCACAGCCACGCCGTAGCTGATCCTTGGTGCCGAAAATCATGTCTTGCAGAAACACGTGGCCATGGGTCAAAATCCAAATCGTACTATATCGCACTCCCTGTGAACATCCCAATCCCCACTAAAATAGGCCAAAATGGGTGGTGCACCTACCCCAACATGGTACCATTGGTTGTGACCCACAGCCATGTTAACATACACACAGCAAAGTAGTGGGACCTCCTTTCCAAACAGGGACATTTCCGAGTCAAGGCTGGCATCAAGGCGTACGCATCGCGAGTTCAGCGTAATCCTGCTTTATGTTGCCTGGGCATTTGTTCCAACATGCGTCAAAACATGCGACGACAGCAAACCACAAGTCAGCTTCCCCCTAATTGGTGGTTTGGACTTGCGGTTCGGTTGAAGGTCGGGGATGGTTTCCCATCTACCCTCCACAAGAGCCAGGGGTGCAAATCCCAAACCACCAATGCACACCACCAACTAAGGATTACTTGGACTGAACAAGGGCATGTTTAACCCAACCAAAAAAAGTCGACTGTCAGCTTGGGCAAGCTGGGCGGCTGATCTGGACAAAGCCTCGACCGTGTGATCGACCCAAACAAATGCAGCGCCATCTGCCTCGGGGCACGGAAAGTCGGCTGGGGTCATTAGTTTGACGTGTTCTAGGGTTATCAAAGTCAGAAACTGGGGGTTGTTTCCCTTTGACCTACCACATAGGGGGTTTGCTTTAATGGTGAAACATAGGGGGTGACTTTGATGGTGAAATCATGGAGCAAAAAATAACTAAAGCCAAATATGCCAAGCATGATCCCAGGAGGATCAGAAAAGAAACGCCTCGACAGAAGCTGGGTGTGTGTTTTGCGGCTCACCCTTTTCAGGTGGGTTTTAAAGGGCAACCAAAAGGAACACACGGTTGTGCCTCTAAATCGGGACCGGCTGTTCCTGGTGCCTTACAGCCACCTCGAAAAAAACAAATGACACAGCCACATGCTCCACATCTGCTCGCTTCCCGACTGGATGGGCCAATCAAAGTCTGAACTGTTTATTGACCACAATGATCTTCCCAAAAAGTATAAATAAAGTCCAGGAACTCAGGGACTCAGCGTCCCTTTCAAACCATCCAAACAGGCACACACGAGCTTGCAGGTGCGATAGGCAGGGAATGAGGATTGGAATGAACCCAGGGGTCCCCGAAAGGAAACCACAAAGTGGGATGGTTTCTGAATGGTTTCTGGGGTCGTTCCTGACCAAGTGAAGGAGTTGTCTCCACGGACCGAGCTGCCACTGCCGGCCCTTCTCACAGGCGCTGCACACCGCGTTGAAACTCACGGTGGTCCTTGTGACCCGCGGAAGTGGTTCTATCCCTTGGTCATATTGTTGGTTTAAATGGGGTAAGCCTCCCTTTCTGGGGTATACTAAGTGGAGTTGACTAGGCTAACCTTAAAACCAAGAGGGACGCATGGGTTCTAAATGGGTTCCTTTCGGATGCTTTCATTGTCCTTTGGCTATCTGGTCTGACCGCTGGGTCCCGCCACCTGAACGTGCCGAAAGTGGAAAGTAACCTGCCGATAACGGACCTCTATCCCGTTCTTTAAACATCTTGGAGGTGCCTTTTGTGGATCCCCGTTACCCGTTAAGATGTTTGCTTGGCGACGTGCCGGGTTGTTTGAAGTGAACATGAGGGGTTTGTCTCCAAGTAGAGGACCCACAAAATGATGGGAATGCTGGTTTCCCTTTCAATAGTATCCGAAAGGAGAGCTTTGATTTGAGACGCACCCATATGACTTTTGGGGTGACCTTTGTGCTCTGAGCACCTCAAAGGTACTCAATTCCCAAGGGAGTTGGCTTCGCCTACAAGGGGCAAATGGGAGGTTACCATGTCGTTGATGGATTCGCCCTCCTCTTCTTCGCTCTCGGCCATCTCGACCTGTATGTGAGGGCTTGCAACAATTGCATTTTGGGGGGTCCCTTTCCTGCGTCATGTAGAGGTCTGACTAAAGTCGGCCCAAGCCTACTCCGTCCAACAAACATGGCACCTGTGGCAAACACTTTTGAGGAATAAAGTGTGTCAAAATAGAAGAACTCCGAAATACAACGCTTTCCTCTTGGTTTCCCTTCAAACTAAGGTGAGAAGGGTACCGCGCCTCAAGTAAACAAGAGGCCATGGGAGTTTCTCACAATGGTGGACTTTCTGCGGTCCAACCTAAAACAAAACGAGCCACGTCCTCTCACCTGGAAGGATAAAGAAATAAAAGGTTCGCCTTTTGGGGCCCTGACGGAAAATGGGCCAAGGGAAAAGCAACAGCTTAAAAGGCCGGTTTTGAGCACCCCAGTTCCTGAGTGGATGGGCAAACAAAAACACCATAATTTGTTGTTTACCACCTTTGATAGCCCAAACCCAGAAAGTGACTAAAGTCCAGGAACTCAAGGAGTGAGAGCAACTGACCCCATTGGGAAAGACTAAACTAGACCATTTTTGGAGGTGTGTTTGGGGTGGTGTGTTTGGGTTGGGTCCAAGTTCTACGATGAAAAAGGTCGGCTTTCAAGAACAATCGCCCCCTCCCCGACAAAAAAAAGGGTACCAACAATGTCAGTTTAATGAAGAACTTCCCAACTAGTTTACACCATCTCGGGAAGATGCTCCAGACTCCCCAAAACTGCCTAAAGTACGGGAGCTCGGGTGTTGGAGTAACACTTATCAAAAGGGGGTTCAACACAAAGCAAGCTTCACACACCTTGAGGGCGTTTTGAAGAACTGAGCCATACTCAAAATCTGGTATGAACATGGTCTACCCAGAACCATATAAACAATTCACAAGGCGGCCGCCATTTACGGCTGGGACTGCCCCTTGCTACCCTCCAGTTTCCCGGGTTTTGATCGTGACCAATGACCCCTACAACCCATCCCCAAATCGGGGACCAGCTATCGCACCAAGCAACTGAGTCCTGCGGACACCGCAGGAGAAACTTTTACCCAGTGGTTCCTTCCCCCCAGGAGAGCCCCTGGCTTTAAGTCCATCTTGTAGGGAAAAAGTGGAACCTGGCCTAACCAGCAAGTCCTATGCCGGAATCAACCTAGATGTCCCCTTAAAGGAAACCACTTGGATGGCTTCTAGGGGTGATTCCATTTCTCACTCCCTGAGAACAGCAAGAAAGACATGTCATGTGAATCCGCCGAAATCCGCCGATTTTTTCACACGGACACAAAAGATGACCCCCCCTCCATTTGCTTAAGTCCCCTGGGAAAAAAAAAAAAAACATATTTCCAGTAGTGATAGATTCCCTTTAAAAGCAACAGGGGAAAATCAAACATATCCATTTCAGCAAATGGAAGCCTCTTCCCTGCCTCAGGTCACCCCATCCGCCGCCCACCATCTGGGTCCTCGGGATCTGCAGCTCCGCCATGCGTTCGAAGACGTCCACCGCCCTCCGCCAGGCAGAGGCCCGGCCCAGGGCGGTGATGCCGATGTGCGCGTGCCGACCGCTCGCCAACCGCTGCTCCTCACGGGAAAGCTGGACCGGCCGGAGGGTACCCCCAGTGAACATGCCAATTTCCCACGAAAATCGGTTCCAAAGCGGGGTGGTGAATTCACCAATCCCCCAACATTGTTGCCATTGGTTTTGACAACCACCGCCATATTACTTTCCGGCCGGAGGGGATGCTCTTCTTTAATGGTATGCCTTTGGTGGTTTTTGCCGATACTCCCTTCCAAGCAAGGCGATCTAAATCTCATCTGAATATGTCGGTGCCTCTTTCTTTGAGGCTGCCCGATTTGTGGCCGGTTCCAGGCCAGACAACTGGAACCCACGAACTTCTCCTAGTTTGAGACAAACCATCCAGCGCGGGTTGTGACTGTTCGCTTGGGTGGGCCTGATCTTTCTCGCCAGCATGTGAGTGTCAAAACACTGGTTTGGGGTTCCATGATTGTGAGCTTTCTGCTGGTGACAAAGGCAGGACTCACAAAGTCCCTGCTTCCTGAAAATAGCTCAGTGCACAAGGAGATGGACAATTCCCTCTCGCAATCGGCAGAAGTTTCATGAAGGATTCCGATACGGACTCCATCCGACTCCGCTGCACCCAAATGAGCAACGGTCAAGACTAGGAAGCTATCCCCAAGAGGACCAGGGAAGATTGTCCATGTCTCGGAGCCCAAATGGATTTGATGACCCTGACATTGTTTCTGAAAATGGTCCTTGAGGCTTGGGTTCCTTTTGGTTTCCCTGTAAATTCCAACCCAAAAGGGATCTAGCACTTTGAGACAAATGCGCATCTTTTAGGGGACCCCAAACTGGTGGTTTTGCTTTTGTTTCCCTTGTAATTCCACCAAAATGGGGCTACCCCAAAATTTAGACAACGAGCCAACGCTGTCTCCTGCATGATCTGCAGCAAATGCCACACAAGGTCTGGACGACGGTGTCCCGCGAGCAAGCTCCTGAACAAAACACACACACACAACACACACACACACACACACACACGCACACTCACTTGGGTAGCCCTTTGAATGGATTCCAAATGGGTTCCTTTCGGATATATACATGACTCATCATGATTGCCTCTTTTTGGTAGGGTTTCCCCGTCCAATACAAAGGAAGCCCACCTGAAGTCTGGAAAAAATACCTGCGATAGCCGCTACCACAAACTATCTATCACATCTTTGGGATTTGTACTGTGGATGGACGAAATCCAATTCGCACCAAGTTGAAACCATGGGGAACCATTCTTTGTTGGCAGTTACAGGGGAATCATCATTCCAGGGTTTGCTGGGTGGTGCAGGATTTCGTCCATCAACAGTATGTCACCTGCGATCCCAAGAAGTCCTTCGGGTCAACGCGCTCAGTACACGTGCCCGTCGGTGCAAAACGACTCAATTGGCAGGGAGAGTCGCTATGGGTCAGGCGAATTCCGAATGTCTCACCGCCTTGCCACAAGGAAACAACAAGTGATCAAGCAAACCGGCACAGGAAAGGCACGGCCGTTCGGGAGCCTGGTTCATCAAGGGGTCAATTGCGCACGTGGCAGGGTGTAAGAACAACTGAAGACTTTGCAACAAGGCGATAAAAAATAGCGATCAAACAACTTTGTAGTTGCCGGCTTTTGTGCAATGAGACTTGTGTCCAACAGTCCATGTGGGTACGTCTTGAGATAGAGGACCCGCAACACTGTGGTTGTCTCCGTAACATCACCCCCAAAAGGGGACTCAAAAAAGACATACCCATGACCAAGCAAGCTGGATAGACAAGACAGTATTTTGCTTGGCCGTGCTGTCTTAGGGCCTTCCGAGGCAAGATTGAAACAGTTCAAAATGGATTGCTCTTTGATTGTTTTGTTCAATCATCCCGAGAAGGGACCACACAAAAAGAAACTTTTGGTTTGGAGCCTTGATATATGTATATTAATTGCAAGCTTATTTTGCCTTTGGGGGGGACTGGGTAGTTGCAAGGCAGTTGGAGGGGTCACAAGCGCTTTTGGGATCTGGTTGGTTTCCGTTAAATCACCATAAACATAAGAGCAAAACACAACCAAGAAGATAATTTAGAGGGGAAGTTTGAGGATGTCATTTTGATGGACGCAGGAGGCTATCCTTGGGTAAGCCTGCAACCCAAGGACGGCCTTTGAAGGGTTCATCGTTCGAGTGTACCAACGCGCTGCTCATTGGTGCAGTAGCTGAATTTGAGGGTTGCCAGAATGCGTCTAGAGCGGATTTGTGGGACCAGGGAAAAGACTGTTTCATCATTTGGAAGGTCTTCCATTGGCATCACAGTGGGCAAACAGAACCCTGGTCTAGAAAGGTGGGCGGATATGGGTATACAGGTTTGTTTGAGCAGCTGCACGGGTTTCTGCATTTTTGCCCGCCTCACCTTCTCTCTTAAACCCCCTCCTCCCTGCGCAGAGTGCACCCTCCCCCCCCCCTGCAGAGCTCGTCTGCATTCCGAGCGTCAGCGTGCGCACCGCCAGCGGGTCCCGCCAAGCGACGCCTCTCGTCGCCTCAGCCACCGCCGCGGCGCTCGGCTCCAGCTGCAGCAGCCGCTGCAGCGTGGCCTTTGGAAGCCTCCGGCAAAGCGAATCCGCGCGCGGAGACGCGCGGAATTGAGCGCGTGTGCCTGGGAGTGGACCAACAAATCTCTTGGGTTCCCTTTGCTAAAGAGGAAACGGAACCCCCAACACAAAACATACCCACATGGCTCTTGCTTGGAGCGCGCCAAGTGGCTCGGCGCTCAGCCTCTTTGTGCTGCACAGCATCCATGGCAGAGGGCGTCGCGCGCGAGTCGCGCCGAGCTCACAAGCGTCAGCTGCGCGGGAGGCTTTGCTCTTAAGTTGGCACTTGGATCTTGGAGTCATCAGCTGTGAACGAGAAAGGGGACCGCTCCGAGCTCGGCTGTGAATCGCGAATGGTTTAGGCTCGGCTTGGGAATTGGTTTGGTGATTCAGGTGGGTAAGGTGGGTTAGGTTGGGTTTAGGCTCGGCTTTTTGGTTTGAGAAATGGTTTCGGGTAACAAGGGTGGGCTTCGGGGATTGGCTTCAGCTTGTTGATGTATTGTCGGTTCACGTTGGTTCAGGCTTAGTTTCTTGGCTAAGGCCGAAATGCCACGGCCATCCTTGCAACTCAACACAAGCTTCAGCTTAGATATTTGTTTCACAAACACTTCAAACGCACCACAGCACAACAAAACAAGTAACCCTGTCTATCATGGTGTCTGCAAAAAACATAGCGGGCCTACCACCCGTCACTGCAGCCTTCAAACTTCAAAGGCTTCATCAAATGTCATGGTCCTGATGATGTGATGAGATGTGTGTCCTTTTTTGGAACTGGTACACCCTTTTGCGGTTGTTAAGGGCAACCAAAAGGAAAACCATGTTAGGGGGGTGCAAGTCCTCAAAAAGACGAGCCACCCACATGCAACAAACACACTAACAGAAATCGTTCATGCGGGCATACTAACATTCAGCACAGAATAAAATGCCCCTCAGGGGCAACTAGTTGAAGACAGTAAAACGCCGTTTACGTCAGGCTCAAACTGGGTTCCCACAAAAGACGCATCCCAGTTAGACCGGACATGTAAATGGGTGTGTCCTTTTAGGGCTCCCCTCCGGAATGGTGGTTTTACCTTTGGTTCTGTTTAAACCCCACCAAATAGCCATGTACCAATTCAAACACATCACTTTTTGAAAGGGACACCACAAGGAAAACGCCCCATTTTTGGGGGGTTCTCCCAAAAGAGACAGACCCATCTGGGAGTTTCTCAACATGCTAGACCCCAGGTTGCCTGGGAAACCCAAGGAACCCAAGCCTAAACGTCCATTTGAGGGGAACCAACAAATTCTGATTTCTCCCTGCACCTATCACGCTTCAAACAAAAACGTGGCTGTCCCTTTTGGTCGTGCTTTAAAGCCTACCCAAGAAGCCAAACAAAACGACCCCAAGAAACGACCCAAACAAAACACACACCCAAACCCCCCCCCCCCCCTCAAAAGAAAAAGGCCCACCTGGTACCAACCCCCAAGCAAAACGACCGAACCCCACCGCCCGGAGGCCGGACGCCGCGAGCGCCTCCCAGTCCCCCGCCAGCCGCTGCGCCGCGTGGCCCGCCGAGGCGCCGCAGAGCGCCGCGGCGGCGCAGAGCTGGCGCCGCGCGGGGCCCGGAAGCCGCGCCGCCTCTGGGTTTTGTTTATACCAAAAAAATCGGGCATTTTTGTTTACTGGTTATTAATTTATTGTTATGTTGCTTATTATTGTTCAAAAAACAAAACAAATGTATTTTTTTTTGCGTTTAACAAAACAGAAACAGTGTTGTTTATATAATATAAAAAAACAATAACAATAACCTACTATGTGTTTAATTATGAAAACCCAATGCCAGTGTGGTTGCTAGCTGATGGTTTCCTTTCAGGGAATCTCCTTCCGGTTCATTCCCACCACCTGGAAGTCATTGCCTGAGAACCAGCAAGAGGACCCAATTGAGTGTGAGTCGAAAATCGGCGGTCAACCACTTTTCGTTTTGGCTTCCCAACACAATTCACCCCTAAACTGGTACCTTCGCCTCCAGAAAAGACACATCACTTCCAGCACTCCCAACCACTGCTGTTTGATCACTTATTGGACATGGTTGAAAACTCAACCACTGCTTTTCTAGACACTCATTCGCTGTCAAGACTCGTGGTGAAGTGTCGCTCGGTCCATGTGTGTCATGGGCAAACCTCCTGCCAGTCGTCGTCGCGCCCTAAACAGTACTTGGAAGTTTGGACATGGGAAAAAGGTTGGGAGGGGTGCTGGAAGTTGTGTCTTTTCTGAAGGCGAAGGGTGCCATCTTTTGGGCGGTTTGTGTTGGGAAACCAACTGCAAAGGCGCGCTCTGCATGGGTGAGTCAGGTTTGCCTGCCTCATACAGGAGCCTAACGGGCGGTTTACCTGGTCCAAACAGGCTATACCTTTTTTGGCATAAAATAAAAATGGTGTTTCTCAAAATTAGGCGCCAATTCCTTCAGGTGGTGTCCTTTTGGTTTTCACTTAAAACCATGCAAGGGGCCCTATTTTGAGAAACAGCTATGAGTGTCTTGTGTTGAGTTGATGTCCATTTTTGGGTTACCATTGGAACACGGAAAACCACCATGATGGACCCCAGGGAGAAAAATGGACAATTCCCCACACCCTTCAAGCGGAAAGGAAACTCACATCCAATGGAACACCATGGTACATGGATACGCCTTACTAACTCAGTCAACATAGCCAGCTCGCGCGCGGGTTCGAAGCCTCCGACAGCAGCCAATCGATATCTGAGACCTGATGGTCCTGCACAGCTCGACAGACCCAGCCCAAAACTCCTGGAGCAGCGACCAAAATCCGAAATGGCCTTCCCGCGGGTTGCGCTTCAGAGCATCCCCCATGCAAAAGATGACGACCCCCGATCAAGCAAGGTGTCGTTTTACCTGCACGTTGCTCGTGGCTCCGTCAAGTCGCGTGACCGTGTATTTACTACGTACTGGTAATGTCGTGTGGCCCACAAATTCCAGTGAAACCACCTCTCAGTCTCCCTCATGAGCCATGTCACTTCTCCGGTCCGTTTCGCAGTGGGCGTGTCTTTCTTTGAGGGTGCTCTCTTTCTTGTGGTTTAAAGGGAAGCCAAAAGGAAAACAGGGGAAACCACAAGGAGCACCACCATTTTTGGGTGTCCCCTTACCCTGGGGTTCAACCCCCATTAAAACAAATGTTGACCCAATTTAGATGATGACAATTCTTAGGTAGATAATGGTGGTTCTATGAACCCCCATTGTTTTAACGGTGGTTTGAACCCCAGGGCTTACTAAAACAAAACACACCCAAATGGGAAGGCGCTCTCATGCCAACCCACGGACCCACGGCCCGCTCTCGCGTGAGGCTGACGATGCGCTGGATCGTCGAGGCTCCAAAAAACTGGACCTGGCCAGCGAGCGGATCACATTGGCATCTTTTTTTTCAGGGGATCCCCCCCCCGGGAAAAAAAAGTCAGTTGTGGTTTCCTGCTGATTCCCCCAACATGGTGGGTTGTCCTCTTGCTTTCCCTTTACCACCAAAAGCAACTGGGTCCCTGAAAAGAAGACACAGACCGAATCATTTGTCTCGGGCTTTCCGCAAGGATGTTTCGCAAAATGCCTTTTGGCTTGGTTTCCGTTTACACCCGAGAAATCTTGAGGATGTCACTTTCTTGGCCCCAGTAAAAGCAAAACTTCAACCCGGCTGGCACGATTGAGCAGTGGTGCACTCAAGGCAATTCAAGCTGTCCGGCTAATTCTTGAAGGTCCTAAACGAACCATGATCATGACCCACATCAGGACTTTTGACCATGGCACAAATGCATGGGCAAATTCACAACCTCTAACTTGCCAATGTCCTTCTTCGCACTTACTTGTATGCACAAAGAGTATGAACATATACTGGGCGTGTGGATTTTTGGGGACACCCCAAAATGGTGGACTTCCTTTTTGGCGTCCCTTTGCCACAAAACAGGGGTACACTCAAAACCCAAATGCACATCCCGTGTCTGTGTGCATTGGATCCACCAACTCGCGACCACATCGCCGATCGGAAAACCCCAGCCCCCAGAAAGGCTACCAAATGTGGCTGGCAGGGGAAACTCACCACAAAGGTGCGCAATTCAATCGGTCTGCATGAAAATGGTGGACCCCTTTGGTATGCTCACTCCCGCTCTAGTGGCTTGGCCAAACAAAAGGCAACCACACTTTTGCTCACCACTAGAACGGTCCGTGCCCAACAAGTGAGTAAAGTTCAGGAACCCAGAAAAGCAAGCTTACACATGACCTCCTTCGGATCGCATGCTTTCGGCTCATGGGAATGAAGGCTCCGGTGAGTGATTTGGGAAGCCACCAGAACACGGCGGGCCACTTTTGGGAGCCGATTTTGGAGAAGCCTCCTGCGTCTCTATCGATCTCACCTCCGGAGAGGTGGACTGCAGGAGCTTCGCAGAAACCTCCAGCGCGCCTGGGAGCTGAGAGCATCGATCCGATCCTGGAGGAAAGGTGTCGTGGCCCAGGAAATAAAAGGCGACATCGGAATGAGGTGGGGTGCTCCAAAACCAAACTATGACTCATGTTTTTAGGGGGGCTTACTCTTGACAAATATATGTTCAGCACCTTTTGGTACAGCAAAAAATAAGCTGCTCAGATTCTGCTTCATACTTCGTCAACCGTAACATCTCAAATCAAACCAGAGATCCCAAAAGCCCAAGGTCTGTGATGCGCCTGGGGAGTTCTGGAACGCCTCCAGTGCACAGCTCGCAGAGGCGTCGCCGCTGTAAAGCCTCGCGACATGGCACCGTGCGGATATGTGTCAGAATAGGGGGGGGGGGGAGTGGGGGGGGGAGTTGTCCATTTTGGTGTCCGTGTAAACCAACCTGAAAGGGCCACCCTCACCCAAAAAAACACGTCTTGTTCGGCATGTAAAATATTCAGGTCCACCATCAGAGCCCAGCCACTTGTTTGCAAGTGCCCAACTCAGGGACAGTCATGGGATTTCGTTCCTTTTACCCTGGGAACCAGTAAGCTCGTAAACTAAATGCGAGTGCGTGTGCGTGGGTGCGTGTGATTTTGAGGGTAACGTTTCAGCCTGGTAGAAAGGGAAACCAAAAGGAAGCCACCATTTTCCACAGTTGACGAACCCCCTCCCCCCCAGGGATTCTGGAAGGTGTCTGAGCCCAATGGTTTGCTAATACGTAGCCTTGCCAGAAAGCCATGTTGATGTCGACCATCGCCCCGTGAGTCAACTCCTTCAGTCCTTGACTGAATGTGCAGCTTGACGCCTTACTTGAGTTCGAAAGAGGGGGAGGTGTGCAAACACTGTGTTTTGTTCGTGAAATCTGGCCTAAGACGGTGAACCCTGCCTTTTCCAGCCCGAAACAACTACTTGTGCCAAGTTTTGCTGGACAAATGCAGGGTTTATCCTCTTGCGAGCCAGAGTTCATGAAACAATACAGTGTGCACAACCCTGCCCCCTTCAAATAAGGCCCGAATACCAACAGGCTACAAGTGCCTCCCCGCTTCAACAAAGGCGCTAAGCAGTGCTCCACGCGTGGCAATCCCCACTAAAATAGACAAATGGGTGGTGCACCTACCCCAAAATGGTACCATTGGTTTTGACCCACAGCCACTTGGCTTCCATTTAAACCACCCCCATGAACGGTACCCTTCACCTCAAAAGGCACCCACCCGCTTTCACCGAGCGCCAGAAGGATCAATAAATAGGCTCCCTTGGGAGACTCACACCTCCCACCTTCTACCAAGTTGCTCTTACTTGGTCAAAGTTCAACCCCAATTTTCGGATTCTAAATACGTTCATTGTTTGATTTTGAGGGTAAACAAGTCTCCCATGGTCCCAAAGTGTTGACCCAAACGCTTCCCCGCGCCTCCGCAATGCCTCCAAGACCTCCCCCTCCATGGCTCATGGCGAGGGACGGCCACGGTGGATTGAACTCCGGTCGCAAACATGCTCGCATCTGGTTGCCAACAAGGCCATGCGGCCCAAGTGCTTGGTGACCACTTTGGATGCCCTTTGGCAAATGCTTGTGCCATGCCTTTTCGAGGCTTAATCTTGAAAGAAGAAATGCTGGGCAAATGTTAGAAGCTGTTGTTGCAACAAATGTTCCTTGAATCAAAAATTATGCAGAGCCCAAGGCTTAGAGAATGATCTCTGAGACCTTGAGATTTTTCGGGCGACGGCCGCAGTGCCTCTGGAGTGATTGGCATGCCTTCATGCCGTCAAAGCTCATGGCCATGTCATGGTTCTTCAACCAACCTCCATCTTTGTCTATTTTTTTCAAGGGGCCCATGATACCTATCAACCTCAAGGGTGTTGATGGCACGTTATCGCTTGCACGTCGTTGGCATCGTAGGCAAATCCATGACCCCGTGATTGAAGGGTCGTGAAGACTCCAGGTTGGAAGCGTGACTGGGCCGTTTCAGGCTCAACTGCGGTTTGATGTCGTGCCAATGCGACGAATCAGGCAGACGGCGGTGCCCGCACGAAGCGAAACTTTCTCAGGTGTCCAAGGCCAATTCGGTGGGAACACCTACCAGTCTTGCTGCGAAACCTGACCGGTGCTCAACATATGCGCCAACATCCAGAAGCTGATCACACAAATGCGTAACATACGTACAATATATATATATATATTATATTAATGATAATATTATATATATATATATATATATTCAGAACGCGGCCCCACTTGTTGTAATGTAAAGCGTGAAAGACAGATACTTTGTTTTGCGTGGCCGACTTTCAAATATGGTCTCAGTGGTCCAAGGAGACAGACTGATCCGTGCTCATATTCTGAACTTGCCGCTTCTTCTTCTAGCCACATACCAAGCTGACTGATCTACGTATGCTTAAGGACAACAGCTTTGTTCCAATGTCATGCCGGAACCACCAAGACATTCGGAGCACCGCCGTTTCCCAGCTTTCTTCAAACAAATCACGTCACGTCAAAGCAACAAACACCCACAGAGACCCACACACACACAAAAAAAAAAAACGCCGCTCCTTGTCCTCATGCATGAGGAGCAACCACCAAAGGAATCATTGCAAACTTATAGTGGCTACTAGGGGCCATATCGCTTCTAAGGCTCCTGCTGCTAATGGCTCTTCAGTAGAGACTTCAAAAATGGTCGTGAGAAAAACTCGTTTTGTGCTGCCAAAGTGGAATTCCCATCCAAAAATAGGCTCCAGCACCCCCGACATTGCACGAACATCGGAACCGCCAAGCCGAACGCCGACGAGCCTCACGTTCTGCGCCGTATTGAAGGTTGCACGCTGCGCCTCGTCTCAAGGACACCCAACCAGTGAGCTGGTGATGAATGTGTTTCTCGCCCAGGAGCTTGAGTGTGTTCATCCCTTCGCGGACACCCTCGGCGCATCCATCGTGTAGCCCCGGGACGGCTTTGCCGTTACCTGTGTAATAGACGATTGAAAGCAATACAGGGAATCTCCTCAGAACACTTTTAAGATTGTGTTGAGTTGCGTTGTTCGCCTTCTTCGTTGACAGCTTGTCCGTCCTCCACTCATGGCCCGTTTAGGGATGGCTTCTCCTTCCTCCCAGTCTCGTTTTTGTCACGCTCCTCGTTATCCTCGCGCAGCTTAGCTTGACGTCTACTTGCTCTTCCGGTGGCTGCTGGTGTTCTTGCTGGATGGCGGCGTTATCCTCTTCACGATGCCGATCTTCGTCCTCCGCCCGAGGGAGAAATACACTCCGCATTCGAGTGGCACTATCGAGTGGGGTGATTCGAGTGCAGGGATGCAAGTCAAATCGAAATCAGATCGAGTCCTTGTCCTCTTTCTCCTCTCCCCTCCTCCTCCTCCTTTTCTTCTTCGCTGTCCTTGCTTCTTCCTGGACTTCCTTCTCGGTTTGGTTCCTTCCCTTCGCCCGTTTAGGGATGGCCTGCTCCTCTTCTGGGTCCTCACCTTCGAGGTGCTGTGTGTAGCTATCCAGGGTTGCTGCCCTCGCAGGAGACCCTAAACCTTGGCTCCCCTGCTTTTCTTGTTTCTTCGTTCAGGCTTTGCCTGCGGAAACCCAACTTGGGGCCCTTCTTGCTTCGTTTTGGCTTGCTTTGCTCTGCTTCTTTTCGTTCGGGTTGGGCGCCCATTTCGGGAAGGAGGAGGAAAGAAGACGAGAAGGAGGAGAAGGGGGCAGGGATTGGTCTCGTAGTGGAAATGGCAAACTCAAGCTTCAACGCTGACAGCTGACACATGGCTGCGACTCAACATCGAGGTACCCCTGTCTCCCAGGTGGTAGAAAAACCAACAGCAAAATCTGCCGTCCCCTGGGTCCGTAAGTTTGAGCCACGCCAACATGGGTCTTTCTCAAAACGCAAGTCCCCGGAAATGCTGGGTTTCCCTGTCGTTTCCCTCCAACTACCAATCAAGAGGGGGTCCACCATTTTGAGAACCCACAAGGTACCGCGGGCGGCTGCATCGGTGCATCGGCGCCTGGCCCATGCGCAAGACCTCGCTGAGGTTCTTGGCAATGCCTGGCCAAGCGTCGAGCATGGGTTCGGATGTATCCATCTTTTCGGCCCAGCACCTCCCAACCAATGCTTTTTGGACGGGAACAAGCAGCTGTGGGGGGGTGCTGCAAGTTGCGACTTATCCAACTTCAACTTTTGACCGTGATGATGCTACGCTGAAAAAAAAACAGGTTCTACCCTAAAATACCAAATTTTGGAGGAGACCCCAGTTTCTAAACAGAATTCAGAATGACCATGCTTGTCATTGCTCCACACTTGGTCGCCTGGCTGTATCACGTGCCGAAAACTGGAGAACATAGCCCTTCAGTTTGCACTCCCATATGGTTTGTCATGAAGCGGTCAGTAGGCATCAGATATGAAATCCAAGGCATGGCAATATATTTTACCAACACACACACACTCTTTCAAAAGTCCCTCAGTTCGTGCGGAGAGCAACAGAATCTTCAAACAACGATAAGGATCATGCGTTAGGTGCCAGCTACTGAGGGAGGCAAATAGGATGTTTGTTCGACGCTCTACCACTCTCGCTTGACTGAGTCAGCCGGCTTGACCTCACCACACATGCTAAACATAATACACAGGGTTCTTGGCAATCTGCCGTTGTGGCCAAAGGAATCATCACAAAAACAATCATGCTTCCCGAAGCAGCAAGCGCCTCCTTCCATGGAGATCGTCTGAGAAGCTGCTCCCAGTAATGCGCTGCCGCTGCTGCTCACCTGCACTCGTCGCTTCCAAACTTTAGGGGGTGTCTGTTTTCAGGAACTCCTTTTGGAGCATGGACAGAGGCAAACCAACAAGAAATACGAAATGCCTTTTGGGGGTCCGAATCCGTTTTTGTGGATGAGGTACCCATATCGGGCACCTTCGGGCCTTTGGCCACAATTCCCGCATCGTTGTGCATGGGTCTTTGAGATGCGGTGTATCCATGGACAATTTTGCGGTATTAAAAACCTGCAAACAGAGAAGTCATCTTCTAAAGTGAGGGCAGGTTGTCTTCTGAAGATGTTGCTGGAGCCGAGTTGAAAGCCAGAAGCACACTGGCCAAGAAGCAGAATTTGAGTGAGGCATGTTGGCTTCGATGCGCCAGGTTGCCGCGGGAAGCAACATAACGCAATGTTATGCTGCTGGTGCAATTTCAAGGCGACCAGTGCAGCAAGCAACATACACGTCCTAGCCGTCCGCTTTGGCCCATGTCTCGCTGTCCTTGATGAGCAAAGGCTTGCAGGATGCCAGAAGCCAAGGGCACGACCCTTTCATTGGTGCTCAGTGGCAAAGAAAGAAGGTGAAACGCAGCAGACTGAGGGATGACACAGTTCTATTAGTCTCATAGAAAAGCATGCAGCAGAAGTATCTGTGCCAATGCTTAGAAGTCAGAGTAAAGAAAGCGCACATGTCTGTGGCTTTGACACGCATCACGTACAAAGGCATGCTTGGTGGTCCATTCGTCATGATGTGAATAACAAACTCTGAGGTGCTGTCCAATGACAAAGTCTCAGAATCCTCAAAGGGAACCCAGCAATAATGGTGGCTCCACATACATACAAACCAACAAATCGAAACCAGGGCTCGCACCTAGTTCGACAAAATATGGGTTGAACAGATCTCACGCTCTAGATCACACAAACTCGACAATATAACAGGGGGGTCGCCCTTCAAAAGTCGACCAATGTGGTGGTTTCCACTAAACCTGCCACTTTTGGAGGCTCCCTTTGGAGCAAATTGCCAAATCGGCCCAGACCGGGTGCCCGCGCGGAAAGCCGCAGCCGAGCATCTGAAGCGCCTGAGGCGTGCCACAAAGGCTTTGGCCAGCCCAAAGAAAGCCGTCACTACCAAAAGCACATAACCAAAAAAGGGGAGGCTGGATTTATTTATATATATATATAGACATACAGTCATATTAAATTGAGGCGGGTGTCTCTTTAAACCATTTTAGCTCTCACTGTGGAGATTGGCTGTAAACCTTCGTCGCGCTCCTCGGGCTGGCTTTGCACCCTTTCGGGGGCTTTTAAGTACAGCACACCAAGTAGACCTTGGCGCTCCAGCTCACAAAATGCAACTGCTTGGTAGAAGAGCCATATGCACAAACGGCCACCCCTTTGATCTTGCTTTTGCGGAGCTTTTGCTGAGCTTTTGAAATCCCCCTGCGTGTTCGAAACCAGTAAACAGCCCGTGCACCATAACAACACGTCACGTCAAAGGAGGACGTTTTCGAGTCTGCAGCCCAGCGTGAGCCTCAAGGGCTGTCTGAACACCGAGCTTTCGCGATGGTTGGTCCTTTCGCCAAGGCAATTTAGGGAACCGTTTGAATAAAAATAATTGTGAAATCCTTGGGCGCTCACTTCGAGTTGGGCCCAGTTGCCTCTAAAAGAAACACCCACGGGAACTTGCACCAGCAGCCCGAAATGTCTTCACAAGAAACAGTCCACAGCTTTGACAAATACCAAATGGTGGAAGATCATTGCTCGAGCAAGTTGGCTGAACCCTTCTCCCACAAGAGAATCAATGCAACGTGGGTGTTTCGATGCAGTTTGCACCATGGTCAAAAAGGGCTGGCGTGACAGAAACGGATAGCCGAACCTTTTACTGCCACACACCATAGCCACCAAAACCCAACAGCCGTTCCTTGGATCCCAGTCTGAAATACCACGTTTCTTTGGAAATGTGGCCGGTTGCCATCACTGTCAGATGCAAAAACATGTCGCGCCTGGCAAAGCCTGGCAAGGCCTCCCATTGGAGCAGGCCCTTTTGGAGACAGGCTTTTCCAAGAGTTTGCCATCACTCGACCGAACCCAAGCTGACAACACATGTATATATATATATAGAGAGAGAGAGAGAGAACCCGAGCATGACTTTTGCTGTGGTGTTGAAACGGAAGCCCAAAGGAACCCCATCAACTCTTGTGTTGTTTTGTGTGTGTGCGTGTGTCTGGTTTTTAATATGGGGGGGGCTCCCCAAAACAGCTCATGGCTTGCCTTTTGTGAAGGTACCTACTTTTGGTTGTTTCAAAGGGAAACCAGAGGGACACGCCATGCTTCGGAGCTTTGGTGGGGTTCCCTCAGGAGAAATTCCAAACGAGAGCTGGGCTTTCCGGCCTCCGTCAGCCAACAAATCCTTAAGCTGGTCGTTGTAGATCTCAACGAGCTGAACCTGACGCGAAAGATGTGCTTCGATGTCCCAGGATTTTTTGGGCTTCCTCTTTGTTTCCCTTTCGACCATGAGACAAAAAGGGTGCCCCAAGACACAAAAAAGGGACCTTGCCGAGGAAATGATGTCCTCGACGCGAAACTTGAGGCAAGCGTCAGCCTTGCCGCATGTGGGAATGGCCTGCCCCAAAATACCAAGGCCCAAAGCTTTGGTACTGATCTTAAGATCTCATGTGAGGTTTCTTGCACTCACCTTGGGGCTCATTTTGCGAGGGCCTTGTTCCAGGAGCACTGCCACAAAAGGTGACAAGTGGTTTCCGACTAGCTGATCCATGGTTCAAATCAAACAGCCACATCGTCTTCAGCTGTTCTCCTATCCCCCTTTCCGAATGATATGGTGAGTGTCCCATGCCATCCCTTTGGAGTAGAAATTGTTGCTCGTATCGCCATTGAGTAAACCCTGCCAACCAATCAGTCCACACTGACCCTGACGTGCCATTCTGCAATAGATGCCAGTCTTTCTCAAGCAAGTGCATGAACGGGCATTCAGTATGCACGTGTTTTAGTGCTTCTCCCACCGCCCAATCATTGCAATTGAACACACCCAGATTGAGGACCTGACAACAACTCACCTTTCTCGCCAAGCAACAGGACTGAATCCATGTTATTTCACCACTGAAACTCAAAAGCCATGCCATGGTCACAAGTTGCCTTTGCAGTTTTCAACTGGCTGAAGTGCCCCAATAAAACCCGCAACTTTGCAATCACACATTTTGCCATGGATGGGTTTTGGGGAATCAGTATGGCCCAGGAGAGATCTACATCCCCCTAAAACTTGGGCCAAGCGCTCTGAAAAGCCCTCGACAGGCCTTGGTGTCGGCATTTCCTGTGCGCCATCTCTCCCCAAAATTCCCATGTGGGTTAGTCCAGGGAACCTGCATTTTTACAACTAAAAAATCCCCAAGTAAAGGACCTTTACCATGGCGAGCTCGTTTTACCCCAGGAGAGCTCGCTATAAAATATGCAGAGATGACTAAATCAACAAGGAAATTGCGGCCGCAGCTGAGGAGCTGTGATCTCCATCTTGATGCCACCCTGCGAGAGCGCCACCGCCTGGCACTGGGTGAAGCACGCAATCGCTTGCTTGAAGTCTCTAGGATGACGGCCCATCTAATTTGGTGGCCTCAGGTAGCCAGTGACCAAAAACCAAAGGGGCCCATGGAAATTTGTGGACTCCTAAGCCTTGCCTAAGGTCACGAGTGACCGAAAACCAGCTGGTTGTGCAAAGGCGTTCTTCCATCAGCCAAGGGGGGCCCATCGGGATTGAGTTTGCAGAAGCGCAAGCCAAGGGAACTAGATAGCCCAGAGGGCAGCTAGAAGCATGCTGCACTTGGTTTGGTGTCTTGCAACAGTCTTTCCTTTTGCCTGAATCACTGCCCGTGGTGCTGGAAATGCAAAGCCTATGAAAAGGTTTGCCTTCCAAGATGTGGACCAAGCCCTGCTGGATAAGCTTGACACTTGCGTGAGGTTTCCTGGGGCCAAGCCTTCTTGAATACAAGAAGCTGCAGTCACCACACCTTCAGTGGACTATGAGTCGAAGGTGTGAAATACGTCGTGATTTTCGGCTAGTGGAAACCATATTAATATTTTAGGGAAGTTCGGGGTTGAAACACAACGGCGGTTCCCGAGAAGCCAGCAACCCTAACGCCAAAAGATGGACATTCTCCACAAAAGAATACTGGACATCAACCAATCTACGGGGGCGCCGTTTTAGGCCCCCCCCCCCCCCGCAACAAAAAGAAAAAGAGGAAGCGGTGTCCTTTTGGTTTCCCTTTTACAACTACAAAACGTGTACCCTCACAAACAAAGACACACCCCATATGCCGAGACCCAAGCGCCCGGAAAGAAAACTGGTTGATGGTTTCCGCTAGAAACCGGTACGCCCAAAAGGAAAAAGGACATATGCCACCGGTAAGAATGCAAACATTCAAAGGTGGAAATCCTATTAGACTCTTAGATTCCTTGGTGGTTCACGAATCAGGGAATGGGGCATCCCTTGCGGTTTAACCTAGCGGGCGCATCCGTGCGAGTTTTTTTTCTTCTGGCTGGGAGTCCCTGACTTCTCCATTCTGGATCTTAGACTTGGGAGTACGTGTCAAAATAGGGACCCGCCTTTCCTTTGGGCGAACGCTTACAGCCTGAAAACGGTACCCTGACTCTGGCTCACTTAGATTTGGGTAAGGGGACACCCCAAAACGGGTGATTTTCTGTTGGTTTCTCTTTTAAACCCAATCCGAGCAGGGACCCCCTGCAAAAACGCACCCATTTGGGTCTGTCGTTTTCTCTTTTTCACGGGTCCCCTTGTCGGAGCAGGCTTAATGGGAGACCAAAGGAATACCGCCCATTTTGGATTTTGGGGGCCCCCAAAAGCCCAGACCTCCAGTGGATTCTGGGTTTCTGGCGCCCCCAAATTTGTCATTGATTTCAACCAGCCCACCCCTCCGCAAAACAAAACTGGTTAAAAACAGGCATGTAGACAAGTCTCAACAAGACACACCCACATTGCGGGAACTGTTTGGATGTGTTGACCTCCCCAAAAGCAACAACGCCAAAGAAAACACTTACCTAACTTGCTGCAAGGGAAACAACCAGAACCCCCCCCATTTCTTGGGGGGGCCCTACCGAATAAACCTCGAATGGATTTGCTTGGCGGTGCTCTATTTCAGGGAGGGTTCACGTTTGGAGGAACACCCCCTATTAATGGGACAGGTGTATTAATCCAGGTTCACATTCAGATCCAAATCCATTCGCAGTGCGAATCCCTCGGCCTGCCGCTCGAGTTCTCGGGCGGCCCGCGAGGCCAAGTTGGTGACGGTGTGGGTCTTGCCGCTGCCGGTGGCGCCGTACGCCAAGATGCACACAGCCTGCACCGAGCTCCGGAGGCTCCGTGTGTATGTGTGTGTGTGGCGTACCCCCTTTTGGGGGTGTTTAAAGGGACAGACAAAGGGAACTGTTGCCAGATTTTGGTGACAGGGTTGATGGTCTAGGAATCAAGCCCTGGGTTGATTCCCCATTCGGTTCACGCATCTTCGGAAATCCTATGGGTTTGAGCAATTTGTCGCGAAGGATCTCTGAAACATGGCGAGGGAAGCCGGTGCTTAACCAACTGACAAGCTGGAGATGACTACCATTGGTTCAGTTAAACCAATTTTGCAACCATGGAATGGTCTCTCTTTTGGGATGCCAGGATTCGACGGCAAACATGGGGATCAAATGTCTCCCAAGGTAGCCTTTAACCTTAACCCAGGTATTTCCTTTCTTTGGACACCGAAATCTCAGTCTGTGTTGTTAAAAGGTAGCTGATGCTTTTCGGTCCTCCAGTGGAGAGGATTATAATAAATGTACCCTTTTTTCAGTAGTCGATTTTAGTAGGGGAACCCTAACCCTCCCCCAAAAAAAAGGGGTGAGAAAGGGCCCCGGACTGGGGGCTTGGGAAAAAAACAAATCTGAGACGCCTGGGCCAAGGACCCCCCCCGGTTCCGCTGACCGAGCCGTCCGAGCCGTCCGCCGTCCTCCCCGGCCACGGCGGCATCTAGCTCATCCTGCACCGCCGCGAAGATGTCGTCGTCCCCCGTCTGAGAGAAGCGGCGGGCGCGAAACGCGGCGGGCAAAGCTTTTCTAGGGCACGTTGTTTGCATAGGTGTCCCTTTTGGAAAAAAAATCGATGGCCCTGGTACATGGAAAAAAACATCCAAACCAGTGCCTTCCATTTTTTGACCACACTACCTTAAAAAGGACACCTATGGTTGTTCGGTGAACTGTGTTTGCTGTTTTGAGAATTCGACATATTGGTTCCGTGTCTGAGTCATCCACTAAACGGGAAGATCTCAGGTTACTACGATTCCCCAAACGGAAATCCTTAGACCCCCCCCTTTCCAAAAAACCTATTCATCGGTAGCCTTAAGCTTGTCATTTCCGAGCAATCTCCTCTCCAAAGAGCCTGGCACAGTGGGAATTCAGCTGGAGGGGAACACAAATCTCTACCCCTGGGCGCTGGTCGTGTAGAGGCTCTAAGCAACCTTGGTGTTGATTGCTTTGCCCCCACGCGTCAGAAGTGACGTCCAATTGAAGTAGCGCCGAATCCTGAAACCTTGGTGCCCACAGCAAACTCACGGCGGAATTCTCTCAAATCAAGCAACGACCAGCTGGCAGGTTATGAACATTGCAACTGCAGTACTTTGCCGGCTGTAGGTATCGATCTGTCAGAACTTGCTTCTGCAACTGTGGCTGTGACACTGTGCTCTGTTAGAGGCACAAAGAAGAACACTCCAAAACCAGAGAGAGGACTCGATAGACTGCGACACATCTTGTGGATGGTTTGAGATACAGGCCTGACAGGCGTCACAATCGAAACTTGATAATAACATGGTGAACCCAAAAACCCAATAAAGAATCAAGGGCGGATAGCGGCACCTATGTCTGGCTGGGGCAGTCTGCAATTTTTGCATAACCAACGTTGCGAGTTGCGTCACTGAGCTGCACATGACGTCAAAAGCTGGGTAGAGTCGTTTACATGCCCGCCCCAAACTTGAGCTGACAAACCTTCTATATACCCTCCGGTCCAGCAACATGGGTTTCCAGAGGGACCCCACGAGAGTGTTCTGTGTTAGTGGACAGGAGGGTGTTTGTTTAGTCACTTCATCCATTATTGGTCCCATGCCGCCCCGTGTTACTTCCTTATGAGTCCCAGCCCCCAGACCCCAGCTCCCATACCTCCGTGCCCGGCAACGAAACCCTTCAAGCACCCCCAAGCCCACGTCGCTGTGGGTCAAAACCAATGGTGCCATTTTGGGGGTAGGTGCACCACCCATTTTAGCCTGTTTTAGTGGGGATTGAGATGTTCCCTGGGGGTACGGGAATTTGACCCATGGCCACGCAAAGAAACAGCAAATCCCTCAACCCAATACCAACCCCGGCCCTCACTGAACTCACAAGACCTGAACCCATCTAAACTGACCAAGGCCACAACCCACAAACAACTTAAGCTTGGTCTAAGGCGACATAAACACAAATACCCACCCCATTTTGTTGCGGGCCCCTTGATATAACGGGGGGCTTGTCTTCAAGAGGACGGCTGTCTTCCAATGGCCAGGGAGGCACCAGGTGGGTTCCGCACTACCGGACAGACATGTTGACTGCACCTCATATATATATATATGTAGAAACATGCATGTATATCATACATACATATATATATATATATATATATATATATATATAATTGTATAACATATATATATATATGTAATTGTATATCATATGTATATATATATATATATGTCCTTATATTATGTGTCAACACAGGGGGAACAACACCATGTCGGATGTTCTTGTTGGTCTCCTCTTGTATTCCACGAAAATGGCGCCAGCAAAAAAAAACGGCGGCAGGCCTGCGAGTCGAAGAGGTCGTCAAAGAAGAACATCCTGGACTCCATTGCCTCCGGGATCGAAAAAAAATCCGCTGGGGAGACTGAGGATTCCAGCCACGATCCGTTTCTTGAAGCATGAATGCGCAGGAATCCCCTGTGAATGTCATTGATTCGATTCAACGCCATTCCACCAGACTCTCCTTGATCAAACAAATCTGCCAACAGCGCGAAGGGCAGCCTGGCAGTCAGAACCACTTTCCTTTCCTTGCTGGGTGCGATGGGTAGGGAATGAGAATTGGAATGAACCTGGGGATTCCCTTAAAGGAAACCATGGGGGATAGGTTATAGGGGTCATTCCCTCATTCTCTGCTGAGCACCAGCAAGCTTCATGGACAAATGTGTAAACACAACTCTCCCTTGCCCAAAGGACCTGGAAATAAAAGGTTTAACCTTTTGGGACCTTGACTATACATGGCCCGAAATGGGCAAACCAAAAGGTCAACCGGGTAGCTTTGGACAACTGAGAGTTGAAAACATGGCCTTTCGTGGTATAAGTTTTGAGAAGATTGCCCCATCATTCCCAGCTCGCAATCCGCTTGGAGCGGTCGGTCGCTTGTTTCAACAGTCACACAAATCTGATATACGTTGCAACCAGCAATTGTACATGTCTTTGCGATTCTCCAGCTCACTCTCGAACAATGAAAGCATCACTTCTGCCGACGCCGACGACACGCGTTCGGCAGCTGCACCCACTGGCCTCTGCATCAGCCTGCGGTTTAAGGCAAGCTCCAAGCAGCTCGCCATACTCATCATACTCAACGGGGGGTGGTTCAATCCCGGTTGTCGTTGGAGAAGGGGACCGGGTTGAAGCATGACACAAACCCCGTACGATAGGCAACTGGAGTCACCACAAACGAGCGTTCAAAGAGAACTGGGAGGCTCGAGTTTCATCAGGTGGTCCTCCCAGAAGAAGCCGAAACAGAAAGAAGAAACTCAAACATGCATCTTGACAAGCACTACGTAACGTCCAGCAGCTCCGGAAGTGAGGAAAACAATGCTAAACAAGAAATGGTAGCGGGATCTCAGGACAAGCGGTTCGCAACAAGCGAGTCTCCAAATTCACAATGCCAGGCAATATGTGGCCATGGGTCAAAATCCCGTACCCCCAGTGAACATCCCAATCCCACTAAAATACACTAAACCTTCCCCAAAATGGCACCATCGGTTTTGCCACACAGCCATGTGGATTGAGGAAACAGCCCTTGAGGCCTTGAAGGCAACTAAACTCCTTGGCACACCAGACCTGCACCAAAAAAAGGGCTCACACTCGGCGTCATATTATATTTCATTTGGCCGCGAATTTTGGGATTGGGAAACCCCTCACTGCTTGGTGGCACCGTGACATTAATCCCCAGCCAAACGATGTCCAAAGGGTCCCCGAAGTAATGTTCACTCTCAGATTTCGTGAACCTTGCAATGGCTGTGGGTCAAAAATAGGTACCCGAAATGGGTTGCCCTGGTAAATGGAAACATGGACTAAAATCTGCGGTCCAATTCCTGATGGTTTAATTTTGACCCATGCCCAAATATAGAATAATGCCGGAGACCCCAGGTCCAAACGCTTTTGCTCCGCGCCAATGCGACGCTTAAGATCAGCCAGCGAGCAGCTGATGAAAAGTGCATGTCAAGAGTGGGATACTGGCGGCTGACAGAGGCTGGGATATTCGAAACACGAAAGGGCACCAAAACCCCTTTCCTTGTGACCCCGGGCCCTTGGCCGACTTGTTTTGTAGGTGCCCTGACTGATTCTTTGTGGCGGCATTGAATTGAAAAACCCAACCTGTAGCACGGAGATGCGCAGCGATTCTCCGATTCGTAGAGGAAAGGCGTGACACACGCTGAAAGACCAGCTGGTCAGGGCAAGCCACGCAAAAACAAGCGGGCAAACCAATCGAAAGCAACAATGGATGCAGCAACAAAAACACAATACATTTTGATGGATGCTAACAGTATCATGTGTCATGCAAACCAGCAACCACTCCCAAGGCCACTGAAACCAAACGCATCTGTTCAGTAAACTCAGAACCCCGATCCTCAGTGGCGATGACAAAAGGCACTTTTTGTGGAAGTTGATTTATTAAGGCTTTGGAGGACCAAAGGGTACTGGTGGTCTGGGGTAATGCACGAAGCGCTGCAGGCTGCAGCTGAACAGTGCAGCACAGTCAAAGTGGTTTTAGCTGGAACACGCGCAAGTTTTCAGTTCTAGCCCAATACGAGAAGTCCGCTGTGGCGGCCCCATGTGGATAATTGCAATGTGTTCCAAACATCGAGCATCTTATCATAAACGTTGTCGAGAGTGGCTCTCATGACCATCTTGCTGAACAAACATGTGGCCGTTTTTGATCAACGAAGGGTGTTTGTGCAAAGACTTCCAATCAACCAACCCAACCCAACCCAGCCCATACACGAACCAACCAAACCAACCAAGTAACCAAGCGACCAGCCGTGGACAACTAACTGTTTTCCATGTCCAAAATAGGTACTGTCCAACAAACAGTGGTTGGGGGGGGGGGAGGGGGTGCTGGCCTATTGAGTCGATTAACCTATGCCTTCGGAGGCCAGGCCAATGGGTCTGCCTTGGAAACTGAAGATGGACAACCCAAAATCCTCGTGTCAAGAGATTTGGACCACAATCTCTGGGTGGCCCCGCGTTGCTCACCCAACCACAAACCCTCATCCCAGCAGTAGACGTTCAACCAGCGCAACAGCCCAACAGCCCAGCAAAACCAAGAACCCAACCAAACAGCCCAGCGCAAACCCTAAACCCTAAACAACAGCCCCAGTAGCCCAATAACCCAGTCACCCAACAGCGCAACCCAACAGCCCAACAGCTTTAAAACCCTGCCCAACAGCTCAACAACCCAACAGCCCAACACCAACAGCCCACCAGCCCAACAGCCCGGCAGCCCAACAACAGCCCTAGCAAAATCAAGAGACCAACCCAACAGCCCAACACCAACAGCCCACCAGCCCAACAGCCCGGCAGCCCAACAACAGCCCCAGCAAAATCAAGAGACCAACCCAACAGCCCAACAGCTAAAAGCAACAACAGCTCAACAACCCCAGTAGCCCAACAATCGCCCAACAGCAACAAAAGCCAACAACCCAGTAGCCCAACAGCCCAAGAACAACCCAACGCAACCACAAACCTAAACCCTAAACCCTAGATCCAGCAAGCCTAACAAGCAGTTCCTTTTGGCTTCCCTTTCATCCAAGGTGAGAAAAGGGTACACTCAGAAACAAACACACGCACAAACACTCATTTGGGGGATGGTTTTATCTAAAAACTGATCCCCCAAAATGTCAAACAATCGCACGTTGCCCATGCGAGCGCCAAGCGGACGCCCTGACCTTCGAAAAGCCGCGAGCCAAGAGTCTGAGAGCAGCACTCGTTGGTACTTCCAGTCGGTAGAGAGAGATATCTCCCCCGAGTCAACATAGAACCAAACAGGGGCGTTTGCAAGTTCCATGCCAACTTGCAGCCAACAAATCGTTCACTTTGGGAGAATCTAGCCGAGGCTTACATGCTTGGGCCATGATTGTTGATCATAAATGCTTTGTATGGAACATCACACGAACCACAAAGCCTTCGAACAATCTCTCGTGCTCGATTGGGAGCCTCAGATTCCAATGTTCAAAAGGTTGCTTGCGCATCCCATGCTCAACACATGCTGAGCTTGTTTACTCTCACAGGATTAGACTCATGAGCCCGAATTGACTTGCTGGTGCTCAGCAGGGAATGTGCCGGACTCCTTGGGGCGGAAGCTGGAGTTGCAGAAACCTGGAATCCTTGAGCACACGCCGGCCACTCACTTCCCGGTCCTTTCCGGTGAGACCGACCTAGTGGTGCATCCCTGCCATCGCTGAGGCAGGGTTTGCCCGATTTGAACATATGAACATGACTCAAAGCAACTCCAAAGTCTATCACATTGTTTTGCAACATTGTACAGGAAGCATTTGTTTTCCCAAATTGACACCGCGGCCCTCTGTCCGAACTCCCGTGTTGTTTGAAACATGGAACCTCAAAATGGTGAGAAGGTGTGTCAGTTCCACTCAATCCAACACTGTTGTTGGTTTCCGTAAGAACCCCCCCCCCGGTTTGAAACACACTTTTGGCAACTAAGGATGAGATGCTCCAAACAAGTATGGCCTCTTCTGTCAAAACTTGCTGTGTTGCAATTGGAATGACAATATTTATCAGAGGATGCTTCAATGCAGCCACGTCATGTGTGTCGACACTGTTCCCAATATTGACCTGCTCAAACATGGGTGCGGATCAGACACATGTATAAAGTGGCAAGAAGATCATCAGTGTCAATGAGAGCAAGGCGCCTTTGCTTTAGATAAAAGCAGCATGGGTCTCAACACCAGGCCCGATCCCATATAAACGTGTGACACCAAGCACGGCGGCACTCGGAATCTGGCGTGCAAAAAAAAAGACAGGTGCGGAGAGAAGGCTCTCACCGAATCCCGTCTCCTCAGGAGACGACTTTGATTCGACAATGCGCGGAAAAAGGCGATCGAGTCTCGTTGCTCCAAGAGCCCGGCATTCAGCTTCTATGAAGCTTCCCTCTCTAGGTCCTCCAATAGAGAGGCTAGAACAAGGGTACCCTTTTTTCGGTAGTCTATTTTAGTGGGGGAACCCTCCCCTAAAAAAGAAACGGTAAAAGGGCACTACTGGGGGACCTAGCTCTGCAAACAATCCCAGGTACCAAATGGTTGGGTCGCTTCGCGTGAGGCTTCGAGTAGTTCGGCTCTTTGTCTTCAGGGCATTGACTCTAAGGTTTCACTCGCGAGATTTTGGAGTGCGCTTCTGTTTCCAAGCAAGGGTGTCTGTGTGTGTGCAGGTCCACAAATCCGTGGTTGCAACGTCCAAAAGAGAGAGAGAAGGAGAGAAAGAGGAAGACTACAGTAAATTTGAACAAATAGCAACAATATCTGGGAGACACGCTCATCACCTTTACATATCAACAGCCCATTTATCCGCATCCTAGAATCAGAAGCCTTCCATCTGTCAAAGAGTTGCAACACAGGGATGGATCCCATGTGTATGCTGTCTCACTTCATTTGTTAACTCCTGGGAACCACAATTTGCTGGGACGACATTGGCACGGCTACTTAGGCAACCGTGCATCTGCAAAACGTGACGGCAGACTGGCCAGGATTTGGAGTAGGTGTGGAATTTGTTGGCCTTCAGTTTTGGCTCCCCCTACTAGTTCTTGGCCCGACCTGTCTATTTGCAAGCGGTTCAGTTGCTTCCAGTTGAATTAAATGAGTCACTATATAAGTTGAGCTCTGCATCTGAATAGCCCATACGTTTAGATAGTGTCTGCTGCTGGAGCATTTGCATGAATAGCTCCATAACGCTAAGCAATCTTGTGTGTTGGTAAATCAGTGTTAACTACTTATTCCCTGTATCTCTGCCGCTGGCACATTGGTTGCTGCTGTGCCTTCACCTTTCATAGCACACGTTGGATGAAGAATGGCAACAAGGGCTTCGGCTGCACTGGGCCTACAGTTCCAACAAGCATATTGTTGCATGCTGAATCCGCTGAGAGCAGTCTCCTTTTGACCTCCAGGATGAGTCATTTCAGAAACACCTCTTTGAAGCTGCAAGTGTTTTCTTTACAGCAGTTTAAGTTTAAGTGAATGAGTCGCTGCATAAGTTGAATGGCGCATAAGTTTAGCTAAATGTTGCTGCTTGGGTGTTTGGATGAGGCCCTTTATACTGGCAAGCATACTCAGCTAGTTGTAGATTAGAAACACGTGGTTCATGAAATTGTCGTCATAGCGGTGCATGGAAAAAGAGGTGCGCATGAAGTGACATTCACGCGAACTGCCATAAATCGGGCGGTGACATAGTTGAACAGCTTAAGTGGCATGATGTGCTAATTGGTGCAAGTCATTTCTCAACTGCTTCTTGTTCTAAGCAGATTGCTTACACGCCAGCGACAGGAAGCTGTCTGGATCATCGCCATGCTTTTCACCCAGAAGAGGTGTTCTTAGAGTTGGCTTTGCCAATGGCTGCAAATACAAACAATGTTGCCTGACCAAAACTGACATGCAAGCTGCAACTACGGATGTTGTAAGATTGTTGTGCAATGTTGTTGATCAAGATGGGATGGACTTTCTAGTTAAAGCCCAGCCTGAGCTCGTTGCATGAAGCTGTCTCGCCGTAAGATAAGTGAGTGCATAGGCTGTATATCCAGCCCCCCACACACACACACACACACACTCACACACACACACACACACACACCCACCCACCCACCCACCCACCCGCCCACCCACCCACCCACCCACCCACCCACCCACCCACCCACCCACGCACCCACACACACACACATACATGCACACATACTGCAATGCCCCTACATGAGAATGTGCTGCTGCTTTATTATCGCGCCCAAAACTTGCTTCTGCATTTGGGGATTGCTGTGTGCATTATGGGAGGGTTGACACATTTTGTGTGTGTGTGCTTTTACTGCAGAAGCATTTTCTATACTAAGCTATTTGACATCTTGTTCACTCAGGAACGCGACAGTTGCTTGATGTGTGCATGTCATTGGGCAACTGCCTCGTTGCAGCTTGCACGTCTCATCTCTTTAGAATCACCATGTCTACAAGAGTGGGGTTACAGGATTTTTTGATATTCTGTCAGAAACACTTTGCATTGTCCTTCTCAATAGCTATAAACACCTGTAAAACCCGGGCACCGGGTTGAGGCGTCCCTGTTAGGGATGCAAGGCAAACCAAAGGGAAACCCCCAATCCCCTCAACCCCATTCACACGACGTTGCAAAGAAACTGAACGCGACTCATTCTGTGGCGATAGCTCGAAGTCCGCCCCTGCTCAAGATAGCCAATCTTGCAGCAAAACTTGGACTGGGGTACACAGAAAATCATGTTCGGATGTTGCTTCATATTTAGCCCTATAAAGTAGTTTTGGCGGAGACCTCATAAAACTAATCTGATGACTGATACGCTTGAGAATGAAATAGCTCTATTGAACGGAACCGATTCCTGTTTTGAGACAAACTGACACAAGTTATAAAAAGGCTTTGCAATATCCTTGGGAAATGAAGGTGCAATCTAAATCAGGCCGAGAACCCCCCAAAGCTGGTTGTAACCCCATGTCATCTTTGCAATTCAGAGTAAGTAAATACTGACTGTTGCTCACATGGCTCTGTGTCAGCATAGGGGGACCAACTGTTACTTTGTTCTTGTTTCAATCGACAACCTTAAACCTGGAAGACGGCGCAAACATATTAATCCTTGTGTAAAAAAATCGACCGTACCTTTTCAACCGTCATGCCAACCTGAAAGGCGGAAATGACACCAAGCCTCGAAACTAACAACCTCAAGTAGAAGGCAGGCAGGGATCCAATTGAGCAAACCCGATATTAAATCCGGTTGTTTCTTAGGGGAACCGGACTTAAGTTATGTTTCTGCAGTTTGCTCAAATGGAAACCTGAATGGCATCCCTGGCAAGCAGAGATATCTCGATCGCCCGATGGCGCAGGATTTCAAATATTTCTGAAATCGGAGATTCGGGGCTGATCACTGAAGACCGAAGTGCATTGCTCCCATGTTCACGACTTGGGGAACGACTTGGGTATGTCTCAAAATAGGGGGACACCCAAAGTGAACGAAGATGAAACGGGTACCAAGCCTCGAAAACATTTTTCGCTCTTCAAGATCTGCCAAATTGAAGAATGTCAAGTGCGCCCATGATTCATCCACAATAAGATGGCCTGGATTTATGACTCGTCCAACACTTTCTCACGGAGAATCATAAGTTGAACAGCCATCAACATCCTGAGCAACCGAACAAGAGCGACGATAGTTCATGACACAAGCCAAATCTTGGGCCAACCTTTTTGTCCAAATCTGAAAGCAGGTTTCAGAGAATGCACGTGCCCTCTTTCTAACGCGCATGGAAGCGGGCAGAGTGGTTTTGGAAGACCACCATCCTGTTCACAGTTGCTGGGAAAAGGATCATGTGGTGAACATCATTCTAGGCGTTGATTACCCATTCTCTTCAACCATCGTTCTGTTCAAAAACCAGCTGTCTCGCCTGGGTGTTTGATTGTTAAAAGACGGATCCCTGCAAACACCAACCACTTTTCAGGTGGCTCCCTAGCCAAAGCGTACACCGCTGGAGTTGCCTCCAGGATGGCCCAATCTTTAATTTTGCGTGTGTGTGCGTGTTGAGAGTGCCCTGTTTCACCTTGGTTGAAAAGGAAACCCAAAGGAAGATGGCCATCCGTTCGGGGTCCAACATCTCTATGTTGACACATGTCACATACTCAGTTCACACCCTTGCTTCGACAGACTATCGCTCTCAAGGCTCTGGACGTTTGTAGAAGTCTGCTAAAATTTACCACCTTTAATCCAATACGTATTCAGAGCTATAGCAAGGGAAGCCACGGGAGGATTTTGGGCCTTGATTGTGCTTCCTGGCCCTAACAAGTCTAATAAGTCGCTGTTTGGGCTGCAAAGGCCTGAACCAGTCTATGATTCAAGCGGAACAACGCACCCACATTTGTTTGGGTTGAATCCAATTGTACCTTGAAAACGTCAAGCACATAGGTGTCCTTTTCATTAAATAGACGGTCCTGGTAAATGGACTTTACACAATGGCAAAAAAATGTCAAAACCAGCGCCATCTATTTCTAATCAAACCAACCTGAAAAGGACAGCTACGATCAAGCACCTGTCATTAGAGTCAAACCTCGGTGTCTAGCTGGCACGTGGCAGTTGTGTTCGCCTCTGTTGACAGGCAATCCGCACAATCTGCCCAGAAGCGTGCCAGTAGATACAGTTTGTGCATTGCTGACTCAAACATCTCTCGGGTAGTTACGCACCCCCACACCCTTGACTTCATCAATCATGCTTCAGACATTGAGACGTAGTCGATCATCCCAAACGATTTCCTTGCAAGCAAAGAACCCTCTTAAGAGGGCTTTGTCCGCACGTTCAAAGGCCAAGGACTCATGTTGGGTTGCTGTTTATTGAATCAATCTCTGTCACACACACACACACACGCACGTCACACGCGCACGTCACACACGCACGTCACACACACAAAACAACAATAAACGCACTCATCAATAGTTGTATGATGCAACAAGTGGTCCCACCCTTGCATTGGAAGCCCTACTGGTGACGGGTTGATACCAATATCACTAGTGCGCCAGTATAAGAGCCTACGAATTGCAGGGCCGCACAATATTATTGTGACATAGCTTTGAGACTGTGTAAGGGTTCTGCTGATGACACAAACCCTCACACACATATGTTAATACGCTGTGAATGGCAGTTGGCTATTCTGGACCACTCAGGGTTTCGCCTCTGTACTGCAGCTGAAATCAGCTGAGTAGCTGACCATGTTACTTACTATGTGTTCATTTAGGTCCTTTTTAGGTAGGGCCCCTGGTTGTGTTGGGAAAACAATTTTATCGCAGCACCCTTTCATGTCCCCCAATCAACCATCTTCCACACTATCTTAACTCCAGATTGGCTCTAGCCACAGATCCAGATTGCCTCGCCAGAAAACGCCGTTCATGGCATCAGCGACATCAGTGAGGTCGTGGACCTTGTCGGTAGGCAGTGCCTGGCAATGGGATACATTGGTATTAATTTTAATGAGGAGGGACCCTTTGGTGGACATCATTTAGGTGGGGACTCATGTCCCACAATGACTTTTGAGGGTGTATGGCCACATTGGCGCCAGAAGCAAACCAAACACATGTCCGAAAGAGGCTCCAGAAAAACCAGCCAGGCAGCGCGGTGTCTTTTGTGGGGAAATAGATTGGAACCGGAGTCATGAGACCAATGGCCTGAAAAAGGGGGTGTAAATTGAGTATGCGACAATGGATCAAAATAGGGACCCCCAAACAGATAGTGTTCCCCCTGGCTTCCCTTTAAATCCAGGTGAAAAGCGAGCCACCGGAGCCACACCCATAGCGGTCAGCTGCAAGTTCATTGATTTGATGCTGCGAAAAAGATCAAACCCCTATATGGTGTTGACCCCAGGAATTGGACCGCAGGTTTCAGTCCTTGTTTCCATTTACTACGGTAAGCCGTTTTGGGGGGAGCCACCTATTCTTGACCCACACCCACATGATCGCTTTGCAAGTAAAAAGTTCCAAGTGCATTCCCAGAGACGACTCAAGCCTTTCAGGACTTCTGGCAAGAATCAGTCTTGGGCCCTTTTAAATTTGGTTACAACCAGCCATGCTGAAAGGTTGCATCCAAAACCAGCTAGTTCTAGAGTGAGTTTTTAGCTGACTCGCATGCCTCCTTTAAGGGACCCTTGAGAATCCAACGCTTGCAAACAGATGGGGGTGTCTAAAATCCGGATTCGGCTCGCATGGGCCATCCAATCCTCTAGCATTCCGGCTAATAGGGTCGTCAACTCCAACACAAATACAATTTCTGCGAAGCCACAACGCCTGGCGCTCTGAGCCATCACATTTTATGAGCTTCAATGTATAATATGTATCTATATATATAGTGTATATATATATAGTATAGTGTATTATATACACGGAAAACACAAACACCTGCCAAGAAATCATAGTTCGCAAACCCCATTGTGAAGTTGACGCAGAGAGACCCTGATATCGGCCAACTGTGGTGAACATGGTACATTATCTGGTGGTCGTTCTGCTGGTGCGATGAAACTGGGATCTGATCAGGGAAAGGAAACTATGATATCTCGCGACAAGGAGAAAGAGTGAATCAATTGTTCAATTGTGTCGCGCCTGCTGCTGTAGTCGTGCTCAGTTGCGCGGACCTGAGCAAAGCTTGGGCTGAACTTCAACCCCAACAAAGTGCTACCTCCTGATGACACATATGAAACATGATTGTCTAACAAAATCAAGGATTACAGAGTCTGCCAAACTGAGCTGTCAAGTTCCAAATGTGAGGATGAGGTATGAAATACGTCTTCTCTTCTCGCTGCAATATTTTCTTGTGATTCCGACGCAGCGTCTGAAACAAATTATTACTTGTCAACGCTGCAATGAGACAGCCACATTTTGCAGCCAACTGCTGCTCGCCCCTTGTCAATCAACCGCACCAGCAGCCACAAGGCGACTCACCCCCCCCCCACGGTGCGAAACATCCATCTGCGAGAAATGTTTGGCTTTCAACTGGTCACCAGTTCCATGGCAATGTGACTGTGCCCTTCTTGATGCTTGGCAAGCGCAGACAAATTGAAGCAACCAACTCAATGATTGAGTATGACAGGGTATGAACTTTAACTGGAGACCCTTCAATGGACGTCAGTTCGGCGGGATTTGTATCCACCAACCACATGCCAGCTTGCTGCCGGGTGACATACTTGTACTGCCCACCAGACTTGCCCATTCGGTGGAGAGTATCCTCCTGGCACGCAAACCATGCGGTTACAAAATGGAGTACGGCAACCACAAATGGTGTTGGAGCAGGAACAAGTTTCGGAAAAGCGGCTGTGACCAGCAGTTCAGCTACTGCTTGCTCTCTTCTGCTGAGGCACTCTGGATTTGTGAAGCCCAAGCTGTAGAAGCCTGACAACATGCTTTTCAATCAAAGTAGATGCCCAAGCAGATTCACATAGCAAACGTCCTTACTTCAGAAAACGTATTTTAGATACGACGTAGAATGCTGTGAGTCGATACTGCCCTTGGGGGCGCGGTCACGCCGAAGGAAAAAAGGCAAACGCCCGTCACGGAGGGTAGACGGGACCCGAGCCATGCAAACCATAAGAGGGCGGCGAATCACAAGCCAAAGGCCCCAAAGGCAAAGCTCCGCCCAACAGCATCAAGTGATTGTGCTGGTGACCGCGGAGGTAACTGCATTTGCGCCGTTCTGGCAAGTCAACTGTTCCCACGATCCACTTCTTTATGGTATTCTAAAACTGCCTCACGCCTCGCGCAGCCTTTCTCTGCCGCTCATGGGCGAAGGGTCCCACCCCGAGGGACGGAGCACCCCGGCCTGAAATCGAGGGACATTTCTGGGGGCCAGGCAAAATTGCCATCCGGGCTGGCACCGAGCTGTCCCCCAAACGAAAGCTTTCTGTTGGCCGACATGCGAATGCTGAACTCCCAAAATTGATTTGGAGCCAGAGCGCGAGGGCCAGAGGAGGGCCATGATCCTCAACGGTCTGTCATGAATAGTCACTAGGCTGCAATGGCTCCACCTGCGGAATCAGTTTCGCTGTACCTTCCTTTTCCATTTTCAGGGATTCCGAACCCTCTTCGAACAATGGGCAGCAAAATGCCCTGGCAAACTGGGCGGTTTCGAATCATGGGGCCGCTCAGCTCTGGCAAAATTGGTGGTTTCTAAAGAGAACGATGGGTGAGTGGGGAATCCACCCTTAGAATAGGACAATTTGTGCCCATTTTGCCCATGTCGCTCAAGGCATTGCTCCTCGTCAACTGTCATGCGGCCACCAGCCAGAAAAATGCCCTCATCCTCCTCGCATCGCCACTTCTTGGAATTGGGGGTCCTCCAACATGGTTACCCTCTTTCCAACATGGAAGTGGACAGGGAGGTTTCGCAAAATGACATACTCTTCCAAACCTTCCTTTCCACCTCCACGATTGTGAGAAAAAAAGGTACTCTCCTATTATTTCCCTTGTACGGCTGACAAAAAAAGAGGGCAAGCCCCAACAAAAAAAAAGCACACCCATGCGATTCGTTTTAGCACTGGTTGGCCGAAACCCTCATTAAAGATCTGATAAGAGAGGCGTGACCACGCCTGGTGCAAACCGGGTGTTTGGGCGTTGCCATGTCACTCGAGGATATAATCTGGGTGAACCGTTCCATGGGTTCTAACACATAAGGATGCTACACTTGCAATTGTCCTTTGGTGCAAGCTGGAACTTGTTTTCCCAGAACAATCCCTCACTCCAACCTCAACATAGCAAGCTAGCAAGCTAGGCTACGCTATGCATAGTACAACTATCACTACACTCTGACAATACGGTGTCCCACCTGGTCCTTACTAACTAAGCACCAAAGCGCCTAGCATGACCAATAGAACGGTTCGCAACTGAGCATCAGCAAGGTGTCATTTGCATGTGTTTAGCATATGCCACAGCCTGGCAGGGCAATTAAAAAAGCAGACAGTTTGGCATACCTAAGAGGAACCCTATAGTGGCACACGGTTGCAAAAACCAAACATGGCCATCCTGCAATCTTAAGGCAATGGCTGAGTTGGCCCAATGCCCAAGCGAAGGTGAAAGCCAAACAGCCACGGGGCTCGCGGATTTTATGCGGGGAAAACCGTGTTTTTTGGGAATTTCGAGTTGGGTCATTACCAGCGTGCTAAGCATGTATGTATATTTCAAGGTTGTTACGCTAAACGAAACTTGGTCCACCTATCAAATGTGGTTGTGCCTTCTTTGAGGGTACAGCCTTTTGTGGTTTTGCGGGAAAACCAAAAACATAAGACCGAAAGAAATCCATTGCAGCGGTCCAACTCCTAAAAAAGACGAGCCCATTTTCAGACAAGGCGCAATGATCAAGGCCGACGTGCCCTGGGTAGTCTTCACCATGTCCCCTTGGACCACGAAGCCTTGCAACCATCCTGCAAGCTGAGGGCACCCGACAAAAGCTGACACACCTGTATGGGTGGCTCGTCTTTCTTTGGGGTACCATTTGTTGGTGGTTCTTCAGAGACAACAAAAGGAAACCCACCATTTTGGAGGGTCCCCTAAAAAAGGACACACCTATACAATGCTTGCGCATCTTTGGGGCTGAAAACAATCTGACATGATCGGACCGTGTCTCAAGTCGAAGGGCGGACCCAGGCGAAAGTGGTCGGTCTGACCGACTTTTGTCTTAAAAAGACTCGTTGGACCGAACTGTTTCCAAGCAGAGCTAGAGGCCGTGACGCTCGGAATCTGCGAATCAATCTCCGGTGTAAAGTAAGCAGCTGAGAAATCATACGTTGCTGTCGTCTTGGCAGTGGGATTTCCCGCGGTTCGGTCCGTTGGCTGTTGAAGTACTGAGTTTGGGAATCGGGAGACAGCAAGCAACACAAAGTCCAAAGAGCGTCTGTGGACGACCAACATGCTCTTCTCTTACGGCGACTTGGCATAATTTGGTTTAGATTCCACAACCACATTCTAAGCATTTATTTGAGTAGTCTCAACCACATAAGAAGTGTTTCTTTGGTCCCTAGTGTTCCGTCACCGGAGCCTTCAATCTCTCAACCGAATTGCGCCTACAATCTTCTGCGGCCCTGCAGCCAGGAGCCAGCAGCCCTGCAACCTGGCTAAGCATCTTGGAAGACTCGTTTGGGAATTTGTCTCTAGGAAAACCTCCAAAATGGGTGGTTTTTGTTTGCTTCGCTTTGAAATGAAACCGACCCCAAAAAATAAGGGGGCCCTCAAAAAACGGACACACCCATGGGTTC